>CM038221.1:20252008-20647625 GCA_021442155.1 Cymbidium sinense | reverse complement strand
CATGGGATCCATCACATGTAATTAAAAAATAAAATTGACTTTGACTATCTTTGAGCTGATTTAAGTCCCCCAGTAGCATTCACTCAGTAGTCAGCCCTAGGTTGGGTCAACATGTTACCTCGCTAATATGCCACCCTAGTGGTCTTTTGTAGTGGAAGATGTGAGTCCCCTCACTTTTTTCCCTGAATTAACCACTGCAAACCGAAAGGCACCCCTTTGGTTGGATAGTCTTACTATGTGGCTAGTAGACTACTCCCTTTGGATTGATAAACCTGAGCTAGATCAATGCCGATATTGCCCCTACTCAGTCCATTCTATCGCAAACTAATGGGATCCATCAAATATGATTAAGAATGAAATTAATTTTGATAATCTTTGAGTTAATTTAAGTCCCCCAATGACATTCACTCAATAGTCAGCCCTAGGTTGGGTTTGATTCGTTGCCTCGCCAACTAATCATCCGTGAGATCCTACTTTGGAAGATGTAAGTCTACTATGCTTTCTTTCGGATAGTTGCTTCACACCGAAAGGCAACCCCTTTGGTTGGATAGTCCTACTATGTGGTTGGTAGACTACACCCTTTGGATTGCTAAATCTGAGCTAGATTAAGGCCGACAGACCCCTATTCAGTGTGATCCATTTCAAACCATCATGATCCATCTCAAAAATTCAAAATTTAAAATATGAAATTAAATCAACCTTCCTCTCCGGTGGAGTCAAACTAGACAAATAAAACAAATCCAATCAACCTCCCTAGTGGAGTCAAATTAAACAAATCAAATTAATCAGCTTCTCCTCAGTGAGATGCAAATCTTTCTGGTTCACTAGCGGATCCCGAATTCTAATCCCTCGGCAGATTTCTCAACCTCTTTTCCCCTGTGGATGACTTAAACTTGCCCCCTTAGTGGAGAGTTTGCATTTTCACCCCTAGTGGATCAAAAAATCATAAATAATCAAATCAAATTTCTCCCCAATGAAACACAAATCAAATCAAACCTCTCATCCCTCAGTGGATGACTTGAATCTTTTCCCTTAGCGGAAGGCTCACATACTCAATCCCTTGTGGATTCCTTCTTCATTCTCTTATGTCTTAGGCATTAGTGGAGTGGCATTGCACTAAGCTCTTAATTCCATCTACACCTCTGGTTTGGGAGTAGATCATTTGCTTTTGATCGTTGTTCATCATTTGATCAACACCAAATATGCGTATACCTTCTCGGTAACACCACACCTATTGGGTGCCCTTTGTTGACCTCACTTTTGGACTGAGCTTTCAACTTCTCCATCTTCGACATAGGACTCCTCTAGACAATAAGAGTTTCTTAGTCTTAAGACACTTCTAGTGATTAGGTGAACACTTAACCTAACCCTAGAGACTTAGAAGAGTTAGCCATAGGAATAGGTTATGCCTTAAGGGTGTTAGAAAAACTTGCCTACCTTATAGCTTAAACCCAATCTTACTTTCTTCTTCCAAGTAAAACTTCAAATCCAAACCAACTTCAAATTCAAAGCAACTTCAAACTCAAATCAATTCCAAATCAAACTCAAATCAATTTTAAATCAAAATTCAAATCAATTCCAAATCAAAATTAAAATCAATTCCAAAAATCTAAATCATGAATCAATTCCAAATGAATGAAACCCATGATCAATTCTAAATCCAAAATCCTTCCTAAGCCATTTTGATTTCATCTAATGGACTTAGCCAAATCAAATCAAATCAATTTAAACTCGATTTTCTCATAATTCATTTATATTCTCATTTATATTCATAAATATAAATGAAATATAAATTCGCATAACCAAAACCAAATTCAAAACTCAAACCCAAATCTAACCTAAATCCAACCTTACCCTTTCAAGTCAAATTCTTAAACTTAGCCAAATCAAACTCAAACCCAAATCTAACTTAAATCCAACCTTATTCTTTCAAGTCAAATTCTTAAACTTAGCCAAATCAAACTCAAATTAATCCAAGCCTTTGGATTTTCTCTTTAAATAAATCACATCTAAACCAAATATAAACACAAACTTCAATCAAAACCAAAATCAAACTAACCCAAGTCAAACCCATACTCACCCTTTTGACTTGAAATTATCGAATGAATCAAAACCCATTTGACTCTAAATCACTTGCAATTGGATTTATCAAACTTGAATCAAGCCTTAATCAAGTCAAAACCATTTAGGCTCACTTGACCCAAAGTGACCTAAAGCACCTTTTGAGCCAAATTTTAATCAAACCCAAATTGAATTGAACTAAGCCCATCTAAGTCTCACATTGTGAGAAACAATCATATTAAGATGATCAGTCACCCAAATTGAGCCAAACCAAGCCAAATTGGCCACTTGACCCAAGTTGACCCAAGTTGACCTAAAAAGTAAAAATGTGTCAAATCTTGATCTAAGCCAAATTGATTACAACGAATGGGTCAAATTCATTCTAAATTACTTGCTGAGCTTGACCAAAGCCTCAATTGGCCAACTAGACCCAACCTAGCCCAATTGACCATGAACCCAACTTGACCTAAAAGGTCAAATCAAGCTAAAATCAAATCAAACCAAAATTGATTGAATCCAAAGCTTGCAATACATTTCAAATGTTCAACCAAACCTAAACCAACCCATGACCTAACCTAATGTTGTCAAATTAGGTCAAATTGGTCAACTTGACCCAGTTGACCTAAGTGAACTCAAATAAATCAAAACCAAATATAAATCAAATTGAACCAAACCAATGATACAAAAATATTTCAAATGGTCATATGAACTTGACCTAACCCTTGGTTTGACCCAATTTGATCAATTGGTCAACTTGACCCATGTTGACCCATTTTGACCTAAATTAGTCAACTTAAGCCAAATCATATCAAATCAATTCTAAATTCATTGAAAATTGGTACAACTCATTTTTACATCATTCCAAATATGTCCAAATCAAAATCAAAGCCAAATGACCATTTTACCCCAAGGTCAAAGGGTAACCTATTAATCTAATTCACTTGGATTTTGATTATATTCCAACTCAAGACCACTTGGCACCCATCTAGTGGACCATTTGGACACCAAGGAGGGTGGTGTACATGACCCAATGGGTTTGGGTCAGCCAAACCCAACCCAAAGCCGAAACTGACCTACCCAACCAAAATTCTCCATATGGAATCCCTCACATCCTCATTTAACACATGTGCAACTCCACACCACCACTCCTCTGCCAAAATCGAATCACATGGCCCTCATAACAATCAAAATAACTCATTCAATCTCATCAATTGATCTAAAATGGCAAAGAGGCTTTCGACCATCCGATCCAAGTAGGGGGAGATATACTCCCCCTCATTCCATTCTAATTCAATTTCCTTGCATTCAATTGAGCCCTAAGAACCCAAAGAGAGCTCCCCCAAGCTTCTTCAAGGTTTTCCAAGCTCATTCAAATTTCCTATTCTAGATTTTGCCTAAGCCAAAAATAGGGGAGGTGACGGAGAGTTTCAACTTACTCAATACCCAACCATAGTTCAATTCATTTTGCAAGCACCATCAAGGCACTAAGTCGAGCTCATCCAAAGCAAATCCCAAGTCTCCAAGCCACAGGAAGGGGAGTTCGATCGAAGCCACAAGCTATTGAAGCAAGCTTTGGTCAATTGGAAGATCCAATGTAAATTAAACCTTCAAACTCCCAATAGGGCTTCGTCTCCACTAGAAGAAACTACCTCAATGTTTGGAAGTGCCGATGATAGCCTCCGATGATGTATGAATCAAAACTAAGCATAAGTAGAAAAATCCTTGGTCCTTTATGAAAGGAATTGTAATCCCATTGAATTTCCACCATGAGATGTGCTTCTTATTGCTCATATATGGTGTTGGTTGAATCCTAGCACAATCTGAGCTCAAGTGAGCTCAGATCTAGACATAGAGGATGGACGTCGCCTCCTCGTGAGGGGATGAATCATGGACCATCCATCCTGCATGTTTTGGATGGAAGGTCCTGATTAATCCACATAGATCTAGTGATTTAATCCTTTTATAATTGCGGGTTTGATCTTGACTACCCGATCTTTGATCAGATGGCCAAGGAGAAAGCGCATAGCATTGCCGGTTAACGTGGTATGTGATTTGACAACTTAAATAACTAATCCCATCGCGCCAAGTGGAAAGCATGCACCGCGCAGCAATGGCACCAAGATTAGTTAAATAATTAGTTTATTTAATCACCTATTAATCACAAAAACTTTCTAAAATCATAATTAAATGTAGAAAAATCCAAAAAAATAAAAAAATGCAAACTCAACTTCATTTTTAAGATAATTCGGAGGGGAATCCAATAAAATTATTTTGAATTAATTTTCAATAGTGAATTTTCCTTAATTAAGGTTAGTTGAAAAATTAATAACCATAATTACTCCCTAATGACCATTAATTAATTTCAAACATCTCAAGCATGTTTAGTGGGATGACTTCCTCTCCTAATTTTCTTGGAATTTATTAAAGTTAATTAGGGAATTGATGAACCCTTAATCACCTTCTTAGTGTAATTAAGGATAATTAAGCATGTGAACACTGAATTAATCTCTTAATTGAAGTAATTAATATTGTTCAAGTGAATAGGAGGTTTATGGAATAATTTTGGGATATTTTCCCTAAACTATTCCCTAAACCCCCATTCTTCCTTAATCTAAACCTAATTAAGGATTAATCCACTAATGATCTTCTTAATTAGTTTAATCAAATTTTCAAAATCAATCTGAACTTAATCAATCTCTTTCTAGGTAGATCCTTAGGTGTTCAAAAGCCTATGGTAAGCTTAAGTAAATCATTTCCAACTCACATGTGTGGGAAGGTTATGAAAGTACTTAATTAAACCCTTTAGTTTAATTAATCAATAATTGTTAGCCAATTGCATTAAGACCCTTTCTTTCTTAAGGTGCTTTGCTGATTTAAATTCTAAGTGGTTGCATAGCATATGTTGGCTCATAATTGTTAGTTAATTATGTTAAAGTGGTGTAAGTAAAGGGGTAATTAATGAATCTAACTTACACCTTTAACCTAAACAAACATAAAATCAATCTAATGGCTATAAAATTAAATTAAACTAATTCACACATGTGGGAAATGGGCTAGGACCAGCAAACTCTTTTCACATTTCCTAAAATCAAATCAAATTCAAAACTAAAACAAAAATCTCTCCTAAACAATTTTGATTCACTTTGAATAATCTTATCTTATAGGATTGTTCCTAGAATCAATTAGGAATAAAGTCATATGCTTACATCACTTTATTTCTTTCCAAAAATGTTAAATGATTATCTTCCATATGAAATCATGCATTCATGTCTTTTGAAAAATCAAACTAAATGAAATGTTTCCTTTATGTCAAATTGCATGTTTTGGCTAAAGTAAGAAAATGAGTGGCTATTATCACTAATAAATTAAAATTATTTTCAAAACTTACAAATCAAACATTATAAATGGTATGCTACTTATAACTATTTATAACTGCATGTGATTATAGCATAAGATGTGTATGTTGTGTTGTTTTCTTCTCTTTCTTAACATGGATTTGGATAGATTTGCCAAGTGTATAGTTTATTTGAAAAGAACACAATACTTGCTTACATCTATTCTTATACATCCCCATGTTATGATTTAAGAAGGATCTTCACATTTACACATGTAAATTGCATAACTAAATCTAATAAAAATAAAAAATCCTTTGCATTATTCTTCTTCCATTCATTTTCTTTTGTACATGCACATGTATTTAAGAAAATTTATATATTAGTCTGGACATCTCGGGGTTGCGAGGCTTTAAGTAGCCCTAAGTAGGTCTTGTACCTTACACCCCTGATATAAAAAATAATGGTACCATACTCACTTATGTCTTTCATACATGTAAATGTGCATTTGATTAGTGGATAAAAGAGTCTCTCTTTTCTACTTAAACAAAATCATGCATTCATAAAATATCCAAAATTTTCTTAAACAACATTCCTTAGCATTCATCATCAAAGTGTGCTAAAGTATTTGCATTACATGTATAACTATGCTTAGGATACATTCATATGCATCGTATACATGTTGGAAAGAAATAAATTATTGTGTGTTATGTGATAGTAATTCACCTTAATTAATCTTAAGATGCCTTTCTTATTGAACAGGTTTATTTAGAGTAACTCTAAACTTAGGAATAATTAAAACACATAATAAAACATTCACTAAAGAAAAATCATTAATGAATCTACCTTAAAAATTACTTAATGTTGGGATAAAAGAGAAGATCTCTTCTTTTTTCTTCTATTTACAACATTTAGTAATTAAGTGTAGGTTCATTAAAATCAAATCAAATCATCAAATAAAAATTGACAAATCAACTAAACCACTTAAAGTGAAACCACCCTCTAAATTGAACCCTTCACACTTAGAAAATTCCAACCTTAAACCCTAGCTAAAACATGCCACACAAGCTTTAAAATGGCACACACATTAGGCTAAGTCTCCATTTATAGCTCTATGTTAGGGCGGTGCATAGTTTGATGCCTGATTTTTTTTGTGATATAATATTTTAGACTGGATATTAGGGTGTATATGTGTAGACTAAATGGTAGGGCGATCTTAGCCTAATCATGTCTTCTACAAGGGATTATGCTTATGGGGCACTGTAATAAAAAAAATATAAATACTTTTGCTATTTGCTTATACCTCTAAGAATAATCCAACTTAGGATAGGTGGACTTGGTTACCCATGTGTGGGGTGCTAAGTCCAAATTATTCATGCAAATGCTTGGGATTGTGTGGTGTGTTTAACAAATCTCTATTTTGTAGGTTTAGTTAGATTTACTTTTCCCATTTGCATGTAATTTTTTAATTAAGATTTAGAATGAATGTTATGGGGGATTATGATGAATATTGGTCATAAGACCATGTCTTATGCACCATGTGAGGCCTTAGACAACCATATTCCAACAAAGAAGAAGGAAAGAAAGAAGAAAAGAAAAAGAAAGAAGAAAAGAAGAATGAAGACCCATAATATAAATTTTTCTAAGTTGTAATTATTCATTTGTAATCAGGTTGTATAAGGGTACCCACATTTCTTTTCGGTTTGTGGCAATGGAGCCAACAAAGACCTTTTATTCTTTTGCTAGCTTTATAAAATTGTTTGATGTTTTTTTAGCTTTAAAAAAATGGCATATTTTTCTTTTTGATTGATTAATGAATGGCTGGATGCATTAGGCTCCTAGAAAAAAATAAATTTTCTATCCAATTAATCAACTCAAAATTAAAATTAAACAACTCATAACCTCACCTAAAGCCTAGGACATAAATCAAGATAAAAGATTTAAAACCCTTGGATGTTGTACACATCATGCATAAAAAAGCATCTTGTTTCACTTTTTTCTTATGGAGGGCTTCCACGTTTGCCAAGAAAATGGTATTTTGAGCCATGGTGGAAACACACCTCCTTCTTGTTGATTTTCATAACCAATTTCTCATGCATTAGGCATATGAATCCCATAGCTTGTGTCAAATTAATTATCCAAAATAAAATAAACTTAATAAAATTTACATTAGATTAAGTCATGAGTTTATGTTCTACATGATCTAGTCTCTTAGGGAGTGAGTTTAAGGACTTGGTCCTCTTTCTAAATAAATAACAGTTTAGCTATCTTGCAAAAGCATAAGACTTTCCTACATGTATTTAAAATTGTAGGAGGAGTTATTTAGTGACCATTGTAAGTCCAACTGGGTTTATCTCTCTTGTGGAGGTAAACCATATACCCATTTTTTCCTTAGATTTAGCTTTGGCCCTTGCCAAAGCTCCTAGATTTAGGATATGAGGTTATTATTTTATTTGGGCTACAGCATAAATCCTCACCTTTAGGCATTTCCATAACCTTGTGTGAATAAGCCCTAGATTTCTAATAAAAGTTAACTCAAATAAATAGATTTCCTCAATTTCAAAATAAAGCCTAACCATAGGATAGTTTGGGATGCTCAGCTTCCACTATCATGAGCATCCCCTACTCATCTCCCTTTTTTGAAAATAACTCCCTCCTCTTGATCAATCCCACTTGATCTTCCAAAATAACTTGATTGATACCCTATCTTTGAAATCTTTGGAGACAATAATGATCATTTACCTTAATCGAGTATTCCTAAGGAAATCTCAGGATATAATTAACTATGGCTTGCCTCCATAGGTAACTTAATAAATTTAAATCTATTTTACTTTTCATGTAAAGGGGAGAATCATAGTACATTAAGAACCATTGTCCTTAGGATTCATTATTAGGTGATTAGGTCCATTATAGGGTGGTGACTGTCTTCGAGATAGTACACCATTCCTCAATGTCATACCCATCACCTTAATAAGAATATCTACATGGTGTTCTAAAAATGTTTTATTTATATTTAATTCATTTTTAGATGATATAAAGAATAAAATTTCACCACACATTTATATTTATTTTCCAACATCCCTTAAGCATAATCCCCTATAGCAATCATAATTAGGCTAATACTAAAATCCAAACCACGAAGCATACACCATAACATTTAGTTTTATAATAATACATTATAAAACTAAACATACATCAAACCATGCACCACCCTAACATAAGGCTAAAGTGGTGACTTAATCTAAGGTGAGTGTATTAAGGCTTGTGTGGTTTTAACTACGTTATAATTTTCTATGTAAGAAAGGATTTAATTTAAAGGTTGGTTTCACTTTAAGTGGCTTAATTGATTTTTGAGTTTTACTTAATGTTTTCTTTTATTTCCCTTAATTTACACCTAACAACTAAGTATTGTAAAGAGAAAAAAAG
The DNA here is from genome assembly GCA_021442155.1 of Cymbidium sinense. Taxonomy (NCBI): domain Eukaryota; kingdom Viridiplantae; phylum Streptophyta; class Magnoliopsida; order Asparagales; family Orchidaceae; genus Cymbidium; species Cymbidium sinense. The sequence continues at coordinate 20,638,806 of CM038221.1, read as the reverse complement.
AGAGAGGATCACTCTCTTTTATCCCTACCTTACCACATCTAAAGCAAATTAATTAAATGAATTTTTTTTTTTTGAATGGCTTATTACATATTTTAATTAGTCCTAAGTTTAGGTTCACTTTCAATAATCTCATTCAAGAAAGGCATCTTAAGATTAACTAGAGTTAATCACTATTACACAACACATGTTTGTTCATTTCTTTTCATCATATGTATGATGCACATGATTAAGTCCTAAACATATCTATGCATACAATACATTTTTGACACACTTAAATGTAGGATGCATAAATGATTTTCATGGAAAAAGAGGATTCTCATTCATTAGCTAAATACACATTCAAATGTATGAAAGTTCTAAGAAAGTACTTCACCATTATTTTGCACCAAGAGAGTGAGGTAGGAACCTCCTTGGGGCTACTTAAAGTTGTGCATCCCCAAAATGTCAAGATTAGATAGACCCGCTATTCTTAAATACATATGTGTGTACAAACAACTATAAAAATGATAGTCATGCAAAAATTGTATTTAATTTAATTGATTTATTTGTGTGATTGAATTAAAGCTCTATCCAAATTATAATGTCAAGATACATAAGAATGAAATCAAACGAGTACGTCACCATTATTTTGCACCAGGGGAGTGAGATAGGAACCTCCTTGGGGCAACTTAAATCCGTGCGTCCCCGGAATGTCTAGACTAATATACCCACTAACATTCATACTTATACAAATCAATATAAGAAAAGAAAGGAACTTCACTTCATACACTAAGCTTATATTCACATGCACCTCCTATGTATGTATAGCTAATGTCATAACATGTATTATTATTCATTAATAAGCTTTTAAATTACATTCAAGATTTAATAGTGATACCACACATATTTTTAATTAAGTCAACACATGAAAATTTAACATAAAAGAAACCATTTATTTTAATTAATTTTGAAAGAAATGAATGCATGACTACAAGTGGCATACAACATCTTAATATGATTAGAAAGAAATAAAAAAACACAAGCATGTAATTTCATTCAATCCAACTAATTCTTAAGGACAATCACATTGAATAAGCTTATTTAAAATAAACCAAAGTTTCTTAAAGTCACTTTTGATTTTATGTTTGATTTGATTTAAGAGATGTGAAAAATATTTGCTAATCCTAATCCCATTCCCCATATGTGAATTAATTCAATTTAATGAAAACTTGATTTTATGAATTGGTTAAGTATGGATTAAATCAATTAATTAACCTTTACATATGTTACCTTAAGGTAATTGATTAAATAATCATGAGCTAATATAATATGCAAATGAATTGAAATAAATAGTAATGCTTCTATGAAATGAAAGGGGCCTAATGCAATTAGCTCACAAAATTAATTAATTAAGCATAAGGAACTCATTTAATTACTTTTATAGTTTTCACACATGTGAGCTAACCATAATTTCATTAACTCTCTCTAAGTTATTGAACACCAGAAGAACTACCTAAGGATCAATTAGGGAAATCAAATTGATCAAAGGATTAATTCATTAATTTATTTTTCTCTTTCTTAATTATCAAATTTGATTATCTTTTGAAAATGAGTTGGACTTAAGAGAAAAAGGTTGGAAAAGAGGTCCCAACCAAATTCCATAAGCTATCCATTTAATCAAGCATGAATTCATATAATTTGAGTTTTAATTTAGCCAATTAAGTCATTTATTAATTAATTAATCATTAATTAGCATTTTTGGTTGAAAAGAGAGGGAGAATTAAGGGAGAAGCCCCAATCTAATTCCCTAAGCCTCCTTACTATTCAATAGTAATTAAGAAGCCCAAATAATTAATTAATTACTATTCATATACTTAATTATCACTTAATTAAGTTAAGAAGATAATTAGGCTTAATCAATGAATTTCCCTGATTAAAAAATCAAATAAATTCCAAGAAAAATAGAGAGGCTGAGGTCATCCTCCTAAACATCCTCAAAAAGTATAAAGTCAATTGGATGATTAATTAAAGAGTAATTAAACTAATTAAATTTTAATTAAATCTTAATTAAGCTAAAATTACTATCAAAATTAATTAAAGATAATTTTAATGGATTCCTCTCTGAAATACTTTTAAAATGAGCTCTCATTTTTATTTTTTAGATTTTTCTATAATTAGTTATGAATTTTGGAAGTTTCAACACTAAAAATGGATTAATTAACCCTAATTAAAGCCCTAATCCCATCGATGCCATGTGGCATGCTGACACAATGTGCTTTCCACGTGGCACAACTAGATTGATTATTTAAGTTGTCACATCATGCGGCTGAGTCAGCCAGTGGCAGGCTTGCTTTCTGGTGAGCCGTCTCATCTAAGATCAGATGGCCACGATCAAACTCATGATTGAATTGGATTAATCTTGTTGATCTAGCATGATTTGATCAAGACCATCCTTTCTAATGCGAATGAATGGGCCTCGTGATCTATCTCCTCTAGAGATGGAGACGTCGATTCGTCTCGATCCGAACTCACCGAATTCGAATGGAGATCAAATTGATCCCACACCATCAGGGAAGCAAAACGAAGAGATCTAAAAGTGGAAATCTCATGACATGCAACTTTTCTTCAAAAAGCTCCAAACCATTTTAAGCTAGAGGTCAGTTTCAATGGCATACCTCATCGGAGCTTAGGACTGGTAGTTTCAATGATTGAGGAAGCTTCATTTAGTAGAAATGATGCCCTGTTGAGTGGCACAAGATTTTATTTGAGGTGGATTGCTCAGAAGGCCAAGGCATGGGATGGAAGTGATCGACATTGATTGAACTCTGCCCTCTGGTCATCGGGAAGCTTGGGGGATAATTCATTTTTTCTCATCTGGCTCTAGGGATGGTGTGTGAAAAATTAATAATACTTTGATGGAGGTTTAAGCAAATGACAATTGAGGCTCCCTATTTTAGTTTTTTTATAAACCGATAGAGGAGTTAGGGAGCTTGAAGTCTTAGAAATTGCTGTGCTGCGTCTCTACTAGAGTTGAATTGGGTGTGAATATATTGATTTGAGTGAAAATGAGGGGCGGGGTGGTATACCCCCTCATTCCTTGTATCAGATAGCTAGCCTTATTTGACCATTTTGATCAAATGGCCATTATAGGAGCTCAATTTGGGCAAGGAATCATTTGAGCTGGCTTCACATGAGTGGAGGAGGGTGTGAGATTGGCTACTATGGGAGTAGTGGGTGTCCTATGGCTTTCTAAGTGTTCAAATAAGAATGGGGAGGTGATTTCACTAAGGGGTTTCTAAATCTTTTATCTAGATTTATAACCTAGGCTTTAAGTGAGGTTATGAGTTATTTAATTTTTAATTTTGAGGTGTTTAGTTGGATAAAAAATTTATTTTTACCTAAGAGCCTAATTGTCATCCAGCCATACATCAAGGAAGAAATTAGGAAAACATGCCATAATAATGCACAAGCTAAACAAACATCAAATAATTTATAAAGCTAGCACAAAAGAATAAGAGGCCTTTTATGGGCACCACCACATAAAACCTAGACAAATGTGGGTAGTCGAGCTCTACCCTTATACAACCTAGATTACAAATTAATTAATTACAAGTAAGGAAATTCATGTTATGGGGTCTTCATTTTTTCATTTCTTCATTCTTCTTTCTTCACTTCTTTTTTTTCTTTCTTTCTTTTCTTCCTTCTTCTTTCTTTTGGTTGGTTGAAATGTGAATGCTTCCAAAGCTTCACATGGTATATAAGACCAATCTTATAGCTTGATGTTGATCTAATCCTCATAACATTCATTCCAAATCTTAATTACAAAATTACATGAAAATGGAGAAAAGTAAATCTAACTAAAACATAAAATAAAGATTAGCTAAATAAACCACACAATCCCAAGCATGTATATGAATAAATTTGGACTTAGCACCCCACACATGGTAACCAAGTCCACCCCTATTTTGGATTATGCTTAGGGTATAAGCAACATAGCAAAATAATTATATTTTTATTATAGCCCCTTAAGCACAATCCCTATGAGAAAAATAATGGTTAGACTAAGATCATCCTACCATTTGGTCTACGCACATACACCCTAACATCCAGACTAAAATATCACATCATAAAATAAAATAAAACATCAAACCATGCACCACCCTAACATAGGACTAGAAATGGTGACTTAGCCTAATGTGTGTGTCATTTAAAGCTTGTGTGGTATGTCTTAATTAGGCTTTAAGGTTAGAGTTTTCTAAGTATGAAGGGTTCAACTTAGAGGGTGGTTTCATTTAAGTGATTTAGTTGATTTGTTGATTTTTATTTGATGATTTGATTTGGTTAAAGTGAACCTACACTTAATTACTAAGTGTTGTAAGAGAGGAGAAAAGAGAGAACTTCTCTTTCCTCCCTACCTTAAGTAATTTCTAAGGTAGATTCATTAGTGATTTTTCTTTAGTGAATGTTTTATTATGTGTTTTAATTAATCCTAAGTTTAGATCTTTAAACAAACTATTCAAAAGAAAGGCATTTTAAGATTAATTAAGTGAATTACTATCACACAAACAACACTTTATTTCTTTCCAACATGTGTAACATGCATATGGATGAATCCTAAGCATATCTATACATGCAAATGGAAATGTTAGCACACCTTAATGATGAATGCTAAGAGTATTGTTTAAGAAAAATTTGGAATGTTTCATGATGCATGATTTTGTTAAGTAGAAAAGAGAGATTCTTTTATCCATTATTCATGCACATTTACATGTATGAAAGACATAAGTGAGTACATTATTTTTCTACACAGGTGTAAGGTACAAGACCTACTTGGGGCTACTTAAAGCCTCTCAACCCGATGTCCGACTAATATACCACTTTCTTAAATACATGTGCATGTACAAAAGAAATGAATGGAAAAGAATCATGCAAAAGTTTATGTTTGTTTGTTTGATTTGTTGTTTAATTTATATGTGCAAATGTGAAGGTCCTCTTAAATGATAACATAGAATGAATAGGATTGGATTTAAGCAAGTGTTGTGTTCTTTTCAAATGAACTATACACTTTGCAAATCCTATTCAAAACTCTGTTAAAAGAGAAAGGAAGGGAAAGTCACATAATGCACATCTTATATTATACTCACATGCAAGCTTATAAGTAGCATACTTTTGATTTGTAATGTTTGATTTATAAGTTTTGAAAGTAATTTTGGGATTAATAATGACAATAGTTATTCATATTCTTACTTTAGCCAAAACATACAATTTGACATAAAGGAAACATTTCATTTTTAATTTATTTTTCAAAAGACATGAATGCATGATTTTCATATGACATACATACACATTTAGCATGCTAGAAAGAAATAAAGATGTAAGCATGTAATTCATTCACCCTAATTAATTCCTAAAGACAATCCTATGGAATAAGATTTATTTAAAGTGAATCAAAGTTGGTTTAAAGAAATTTTGATTTTGTTTTGAGTTTGATTTGAATTTAGGAAAATGAAAAGGTTTGTTGGTCCTAACCCATCTCCCACATATGTGTTATTTTAGTTTAATTTTAGAACCATTAGATTGATTTTATATTTTGTTTAGGTTAAGGTGTACATTAAGTCCATTAATTATCCCTTTACCTACAACACTTTAACATATTTAACCAAATAATTATGAGCCAATGTAGAACATAAAACCACAAGGAATTTAGAATCAGCAATGCACCTAAGAAAGAAAGGGCCTAATGCATTTGGCTCATAATTAATGATTAAAGGGTTTAATTTAAGTACTTTCATAACCCTTCCCACACATATGGGTTGGATATGATTTCTTAAGCTTACTTAGGTTATTGAACACCTAAGTATCTACCCAAGAAGGAATTGATTAAATAAATTGATTTGATTTTAAAATTTTGATTAATTAAGCCATTTGATAAGGTGTTTAAACTATTAATTAATTTGCACCTTAATTAGATTTTTATCCAAATGAAATAAACTTAGGTGGAAAAGATTTGGGAGAGAACTCCTAATCTAATTCCCAAGCCCAATCACTATTCTAAGGTGAATAAAAAACTTAATTAATGAATTTATCACTATTTAATAGGTTAATTAATTATTTATTTAATAAGAGAGTAATTAGAGTGAATCAAGCACCCCTAATTAACCATTAATAAATTCCAAGAAAATTAGGGAGGCAAGTCATCCCACTAAACATACAAGAAGTTTGGATTAATTAATGAATAATTAGAGTAATTAACATAATTACATTCAATAAAACCCAAATTATAAATTTACTATTCAAAATCAATTAAACTTAATTTTATATTATTCCCTTTGAAATATCTTCAAAATGCACATTTGTTTTTTTTTATTTTCTATTTAGTTATGTATTTGAAGTTGATGATTAAGGATAATTAAATAACCCTAATTATATAACTAATCCCGTGCCACATAATGTGGATGCGCGCTTTCCACGCGCATGAGATTGGATTTAAGTTATCACATCTGACGCCGCCACGAGCTTTCCCTCGATCGATCGGGATCTGATCAGATTAAACCCATGATTAAAGGGATTAAATCAAGATCTAATGTAAAGATCCCCATCCAAAACATGTGGGATGGATTCCATGATTCATCCCGCTCCGCCTCAGGAGAGCACTCCATCCCCCATCTTGATCAAGCTCTTGAGCTCGATTGAGCTAAGATTGAACCCACACCATCAACATACAAGGAGATGAAGATCCAATGGAAATGATTATAAACTTTAAAAAAGGACCAAAGAAAATCAATGCCTCGCTTTGAATACTCAGAGGCTATCACCATGCTCCCAACCAGGTGGTAGCTTCAGTGGAGATGAAGCCTGCTGAAGTTTGAAGGCTTGAGATTGAGTAGATCTTCCCATTGGCCAAAAGTCCTTCAGCTTGGGGCTTTGATCTTCCCTCCCCATGCTTGAAGCTTGGATGAAGCTTGAGCTCAATTGGTCCTCAAGGTGCTTGCAAGAGGAATTGATTTTGGATTGAATTGAGTGAGTTGGATTTTAGCTCCCCCCTATTTTTGCTTAAGAAAAATGAGAAATGGAGAATGGGAAAAGCTTGAATGCGAGAAGCTTGGGAGCTTTCCCTGCTCAATCAATGCAAGTGACTTGGATGAAGTGAAATTAGGGGAGTATATCTCCCCACAAAGGATTGATGACCAAACTTGGCTTTCCATTTTGATCAAATTGATTAATTGGGTTGTTAGCCATTTTGGATGCCATGTGATTTGGTTTTGGGGGAGTGGAGTGGTGAAGTTCCATGTGCTAAATGAGGTGGGGGAGTGATTCCATGTGGAGAATTTTAGTGGTGTTTTGGCCTTTTGGGTTTACCCAAACCCATTGGGTCATGTGCACCACACTCACTAGTGTCCATTTGGTCCACTAGAGGGTGCCAAGTGGCCATGAAAAGGATATGACCAAATTCCAAGTGGAATTGGCCATAGGTTACCCTTGACCTGGGGTAAAATGGTCATTTGGCTTTGATTTCAATTTGAAGATTTAGAATAGTTTGAAATTAGGTTGGGCCAAATTTCAAAGAATTTGAAGTTGATTTGATGTCATTTGGCTCATGTTGACCCATTTAGGTCAAAATGGGTCAACTTGGGTCAAGTTGACCAATTGGTCAAATTGGGTCAAACCACTGGTCAAGTTCACATGACCATTTGAAATGTTTTGGCTTCATTGATTTGGTTTAATTTGATTTATATTTAAATTTGGTTCATTTGATTTCATTTAGGTCAAATGGGTCAAGTTGATCAATTTGACCCATTTGACCCATGGGTTGGTTTAGGTTTGGTTGGTCATTTGAAATGTTTTGCAAGCTTTGGTTTCAATCAATTTTGGTTTGATTTGATTTTGGCTCAATTTGACCTTTAGGTCAAGTTGTTCATGGTCAATTGGGCTAGTTGGTCTAGTTGGCCAATTGAGGCTTTGGTCAAGTTCAACAAGTGATTTAGAATGAATTTGACCCATTGGTTGCAATCAATTTGGCTTAGATCAAGATTTGACACATTTTGACTTTTTAGGTCAAGTTGGGTCAACTTGGGTCAAGTGGCCAATTGGGCTAGGTTAGGCTCAAATGATGACTTGGTCAAGTTCAAACATTGATCATGAATTGGTTTTGATCAATGGTTTCAATCAATTTGGCCTATGGTGGATTTTGGCTAGTTTTTAATTTTTTCATAAGTGTTGACTTGGTCAACCCTTAGTTTGACTTGGTTTGACCCAATTTGAGTGATTGATCATTATGATGATTGTTGCTCATAATGTGAGGCTTAGGTGGGCTTAGTTCAATCCAATTTGGTAGGATTAGATTTGGCTCAAAAGGTTTTAGATCACTTTGGGTCAAGTGAGCCTAAGTGGGTCAATTGACTTGATCAATGCTTGATTCAAGTTTGGTTGAACTCACATATGGACTTATGATTGAAATGTAAATTCATTTGCAAGAGATTTGATGTCAAATGGGTTTTTGATTCATTTGACAATTTCAAGTTCAATGAACATGAGTTTGATTTGGGTTTGATTTTTGAATTTAGTTTTGGTTTGATGATTGAAGTTTATGTTTATATTTGATTCATGATTGAAGGATTGATTGAATCATGAAGAAAATCAAGGTTTGATTTGATTTGATTTGAAGAAGTTTTTTTGGATTTGGTTATTGATTTTGAATTGGTTTTTTTATTGGTTTTATATTTCATTTATATTTGTGAATATAAATGAGAATATAAATGGTTATGAGAAAATCTTGAATTTTGATTTGATTTCTAAGTCCATAAGAAATCAAAGCTTAGGAAAGATTTTGAATTGGAATTGAGTTTTGATTTAGTTTTGGTTATTTGAATTTATATTTCTTTTATATTTGTGAATATAAATGAGAATATAAATAAAGTATGAGAAAATCTCTTGACTTTGAATTGATTAGAGTTTGATTTGAGCTAAGTCCATAAGATAAAATCAAAGTGATTTAGAAAGATGTTTGATTTGGAATTCAATCATAGGTTTCAACTATTTTGGAATTGATTCATGATTTGAGAAAATCCATTGGAATTGATTTAAGATTTGGTTTGGAATTGGAGTTTATTTAAGTTTGAGGTTGATTTGAATTTGGAGTTTGACTTGAAAGAAGGAAGGAAGGATTTGGTTCAAGCTATGTAGGCAGTTTTCCTAACACCTAAGGCATAACCTATTCCTATGGCTAACTCTTCTAAGTCTCTAGGTTAGGTTAAGTGTTCACCTAATCACTATAAGTGTCTTAAGACTAAGGAACTCTTAGTGTCTAAGAGGAGTCCTATGTCTAAGATGGAGGTTGAGAGCTCATTCTAAAAATGAGGTCAACAAAGGGCAGCCTAGTGTGGTGTGACCGACAAGGTACACCACACATATGTGTGACCAGATGATCAATAATCGAATGATCACAAGCATTAACAAAAATGATCTACTCCCAACCCAGGTAGAAGGAATCAAGAGCTTAGTAATGTGACTCTACTCATGTCAAGACATAAGAGAGTGAAGGAGGAATCCACTGGGAGAAAGTATGTGAACCTTCCACTGGGAAAAGTTCAAGTCATCCAGGATGAGATTTGATTTGATTTGAGTCTCTGGGGAGAAAATTGATTTGTTTTGTTTATTTATTTTGTGCTCCAACAGATAAAATGAACCTCCACTAGGGAAAAGTTCAAGTCATCCACTAGAGGTGAAATCCATGGATTAGAATTTGATCTGGGAACTGAAAGATCAGATCTCACCGAGAGAAGGATTGAATGATTGATCTGATTAATTGATTTATTTTGTTTATTTAGTTGACTCCATGGGAGTAATTTTGATTTTACCCACTAGAGGAGATTTTTTAGATTTTAAATTTTGGATTTGATGGACCATTGGTTTGGATGGACACTCAGGGGTGGCCTTGATCTAGCTCAAATTTACCAATCCAAAGGGGTAGTCTACCAACCACATAGTAGGACTATCCAACCAAAGGGGTTTGCCTTCGTGTTGCAATAAGAAGAAAGCAAAGTGGACTTACATCCTCCAGGGATCAATTGTTGGGGTGATCCATTGGCGGCAAGATCAAACCCAACCTAGTGACTATTGAGTGAATGCCAGGGACTTAAATCACTCAAAGATAGTCAAGATTAATTTCATTTTTTAATTATTTTGATGGATCCCATGTTTGATGGATTGCACGGTAGGCCGCGGGCCTTGGTCTAACATATTTCAATCCAAAGGGATAGTCTACCAACCACATAGTAGACTATCCAACCAAAGGGATGCCTTTTTTGCAATGGTTGATTCAAGAAGAAAGCATGGACTCACATCTTCCAAAATAAGGAACCACTAGGGTGATATTGCGCAATAAATCAACCCACCTAGGGTCGACTATTGAGTGAATGCACTGGGGACTTAAATACTCAAAGATAGTCAAGATTAATTATTATTTAATTTTTTGATGGATTCCATAGGATGGATCAGAGTAGCTTCCTTGGTCTAACCTATTTGATTTACCAACCAAAGGGAGTAGCTTCACCGAGGGAGAACTATCCAACCAAAGGAGTGCCTTTCGTGGAATTTAGGGAAGAAAGCTGAGACTCACATCTTCCACTACAAAAGACCACAGTAACAAGGTAACATGTCAACAACCTAGGGTCGGTCATTGACATCATGCTAGAAAGAATGCATTAGACTTACATCTTCCAAAGTGAATGACTCGGGTAACTGCTTGTGGAAAATAGATTGAACCAACCCTAAGACTGAGAGAGTGTCACGGGACTTATCTCAACTGGGTAGTGAAATTCCTATAGGGAGTTCTAAGACCGCCCTAAAGATAGATGCCTGCTTGGGAAAAGGGGGTTGAATTCTAATCCACAAGCAAATTTATTTTTTTATTTGTTTGTTTATCATGGACCAGTTATGAGGGATCATACTGAGAAGGAGCTTATATTATCCTAGACCTATCTTAGATTTATCGAACCAAGGGAGAAACTATGCATCCGTTGAACAAATTCTCCAACCAGTGGCTACTGGGGGACTGTCCAATCCAAAAGTAACTAGTGTCTAAATGGGGTCAAAGGATGTGATCCAAATAGAGTGCCCATGTGGGAGGCCACTAAGGGCTTTATCCAAAACCCTAGAGAAGATAATTGCATAGGTATTCATGGCCAACTCAAGGAGAAAGCATGGGACTCACATCGCCAAGAGTGGTGTATCCACGGTGAGTCATTGTCAAAGATAACAACATCAACCAACCTAAGGTGCTCAATTTACAACAATCAGAAGAAAGTGGGACTCACATCCTCCTATAGGAATGATTGGGATAGTCTTTTCGACATGTGCATCCGACCTAGGCACTATGAGTGAATGCCATGGGGACTTATATCAACTCAAAAGTAGTCAAGAGGAAAGGAGCCTCGGGACTTATCCTAAACCTCAAATATACTCAACCTTAGGCATGATGTAGTTCAAGAAGAAAGTATGGGACTCACATCTTCTTAAACAAATCAACATGAGGTAGCTTACCAAAGGAAGTCTAAACCAACAAGCTTTGGTTTTTGCAATGGTCAAGTCAAGAAGAAGGGACTCACATCTTCGACAAGTGACCACTACATACAAAAGGTAGTATGTCATGAAGAGCTAACAATGAGTGAGTGCCACGGGGCTTGCTCCCACATCAAAATAGCAGACAAAAGATATGTGTTTGTTTTTTGTGTGTTAAAGGGAATAGGATGCCTCTTCTCTTACACTACCTAACATTTGGGAATTGATGAAATGGTGCCATGATGGCGAATTCCCAAGAAAGGATGTTGGGTTCTCTTACACCTAACTTAGTTGTGTCAAAAAATAGGATGCCTTTGGGTTCTCTCACACCTATTCTAGTAGCACGGGAAATTATGTTTGATTGTGTTTGTGAAAGAAGGATAGATGCCTTGGGTTCTCTTACACCTAAACATGTCGTATTCAAGACAAGCAAAAATGCTTCAATGAAGAGAAGATTTTGATGAATTGGAATGAAATTTTTATTCTTTGATGATATTTTCAAACATGTTTTATGGGTAATATTTCTTCAAATAGAGCCCATTAATTGGAAGCAGTTCCCTTTACAATCAATAAGTGATAAGATCCTCCTTAGGCCTTCTCTACAAAAGGGCCTTCCCAAGTGGGTTCAAACTTGCCTCCCATCTTGAGCAACAATTGGTCTCCTTAGACTAACAAGTTCTCTACTTGAAAAGTTCTAGGACCGCTTGTTGTGAGCTTGAATCATTTTGGCCTTGTACAACTCGAGGTTCTGCGCCATAGCCTCTCCTCCAAACCTTGAGCTCTTCTAAAACTTTGCATTCTTATAGTGATTTGCTCCCAATGCTATCCTTAGTGATGGGAGAAACTTCTAATGGTAGAATGACTGCACCCATACACTAAGAGAAAATGGGTAGATTGAGTTGAGTTCTCAGATGTGGGTAGCCACAAGGCTTCAACCAACTCATGCCATCATTATTGTCATCAAGAGTCTTCTAGTATTTGGATGAGAGTTTTGTTGAATGCTGCTCGCTCTGTAGTAGATGGTGGAGTATCTCAATCTATACTGTCGCTAAGTGTTGATCTTGGTGCTTTTGAATGCAATCATTATCGATATAATTCATCGAGGCACCCAAACCTATATAATGATATGGTTCAAAATGAGCACATGCTAATGACCTCTGAGGGATTGCCACTAAAAAAGTAATGCTTTAGAATGATGACCCTTAAGAAGAGGAGGATCAATGGACCCAATATTTAGTACCCAACACTCAAATGAGGCCAACATAAATAATATTGGGTGGTTGATGTAGGACCACACCGGTACCGACATTGATGGCATCTCTACCATACCATGTGGATCATCAAAGGCCAGTATCCTAGTCTCTGATCTTTCATCTTCTGACGATTGATGCATAGACTACCTCGATTAATCCATGGGCTTTGTTTATCTAAACAACGTAACCACATTTGATCGAAGATCGACAAGGGCCATCCATGAGCAAGAGAGAGCTCTTTATTTGATGGGCTTGTGATTTCTCGAGGTAGTTTGTGTTCAAGTAATCTATGAATGGTTGCCTCAATCCAGCTCCTCATCTTATTGGCAATGAAACCTCCCCTTCAAGAGAAAGTCTCGATGAGTTCAAATCAATACATGACTTGTCTATTTTGGACCCTTATTGGAATGGACTCATCTTGACATGCCAATTCTTTAAGTTTGGCCAAAGCATCACCGTTCTCCTCGGGAACCTTGTAGATGGTGACCTCGTGATTTGGGCCAACAGCTTCATGGTCGTGGTAATGAAAGCTTGGGTTTGAGAACCTTGTAGACCCAATAATTTGGTTGATGACCACCGAGAATCCCCATGATGTGATGCTTTGACACACATAGATAACTCTAGATCAATAATCAAAGCCTCATACTCAGCTTCATTATTGGTGCAAGGATTGGAGAGATAGTATGAGAATCTCATCACATCATAGTTTGGAGTTAAGAGAACTATTCCTACTACGCCTTTCCCGAAGAGTAGATCGTGGTTCTTCTCCTTTATGAAAGGAAGCCCACATCAAAATACATCTCCCAATGGTGATTGTCAACCTCCCTAAGTTCATGATTTGTTCATCAGGAGATCATCACTAAGTGGAGAATCAGTAAGAAGTGGGTGTGCTAAGAAATCACTAGTTTGTCCTTTCACCATGGAGGGTACAATTTAATATCAAACTATGAGAGAATCATGGACCAATGTGCCAACTATCTAACATGAGGTGTATCATGAGATACTGGATTGATTTTGAAATCAAGTTCACCTTATGAGAAAGCATATAGTGTCAAGCTTTTGGGAAGCAAAGATTAAAGCTAGGCAATGTTTCTCAATAGGTTTCAAAGGGATCAAATGATGAGGTAGTAGAGAGCATTCTCCTTCCTTCATTGGTTTGGGCCAACAAAGCACCAAGGGAGTCATCCAATGCATGTAGAGGATGATGGCGGGAGATAAGGGTTGCTAACTTTCAAATAATGCTGATATCTTCAAAGGCATGTTGCACTTTCATCCCACTTGAACTTGGCATCCTTTTGACAAGTGCTGAAAATGTTTTGATCTGGATAAGATAATGTGTCTTAGATATGCCAACCATCCTTGGAAAGATCTAAGTTAAACTTTTGAGGTGGCATTTCTAAGATAGCTTTGATCTTTTCTAGATCTATTTCTATTCCCTGTATACAACAAACCAAGGAACTTCCTAAAGTTACAAATGCACACTTCGTGGGGTTTCATTTTGAGGTTATATTATATATTTCAAAAACTACTCTCAAGTCAAAGAGATGGTTCTTTTCTTTATTTGACTACTAGATCATCAACATAGCACTCAACTTGATGATGAATGAGTTCATTGAAGATCTGTCATGGCCCATATGTAGCACCAAAGATTTTAAGGAAAGGCATGACCTTATAATAATAGATTTGACGGGGTTTGAAAATAGTGTTTCTTTCATCCTCACCATCTTGATTTGGTTATAAAATGACCCATCCATGAAGGAGAATACATGCATGAGATGAGGCAATGTCCACCATTAATTTTGGTATAGGAAGAGGAAACTCATCCTTAGACATGCCTTATTTAAGTCCCCAAATTGATGCATATGAATTTGGCCATTCTTTTCTTAATGGGATGACAGGCTAACTGTAGGGTATTTTCTTCTCGATGAAACCAGATCGATCGCTTGACTTCAAAAAAATGACATGTTGTTCATTTCTAATCGCATGCATTTAGGAGCTTTGATAGGTTGGCGTAGGGTCTATTAGTTTGTGGACGCTACGTCAGGAGATAATCTTGGCATCTCTTCATAACTCCATGAAAAGCAATCCTTAAACTCAATCAATGCCTAACTAAGTCATTGGTTTCTTCTTCATTCAGAAATGATGTATGTCGGGCGTGGATTTTCTTCTCCTGAGGTTGATTTCTTTAAGCTTGTCAATTATTGAATGGATTTCTCTTCAAATTCTGGCATCTTTGATTTGAGATCATCTAAAAGTTTCTAAACACATCCTCATAGTTAGTGTGGTTGAGAAGAACCTATCGATTCTAGATGATTGGTGACAACTAAGCAAAGAATCATCATCATTACCCAATGTACCAATCCTACCCGATCTTGATTTCCTCCTTTATTTCCAACTTTTTTTGAAGTACTCTAACTTGTTTAGACCATGTATAAGGAATCAAACCTTTCTTTGCAAGATTAAGAACACAAGCATTAATCAAAAGGTAATTCCATTAATTTATATGAATTATCCTCAAGTTCTACATCTGGACTTGAGGATGATGATCCCAATAGAATCTCTTTGGCTTCACATCATGGAAGACTAGGGCTTCCTTAACTACTAAACCTTCAACTTTTTGAGAGGAAAGTGAGGTTAGAGCTAAGGTTCCCAACTATTATCTGATATTTTCACATAAAATTGATTTGAATACATTTGTGCTTTATCTAAAGGCCTGGTCTTTATCATTATTTATTTGAGTGTCACCTCCAATGAAACCCAGAGAGGGGTTGGTCGTATGCTAATCACATTAGACTCATCCTGGATTCCAAGTCTATGTGAATAGTAGGGTACTCTATGAACTGAACATAACCCTATCGTGGCCAACTGGGGGGTCTTCCACCTCTTGAACCTCTATGCTCTCTGCCTGGGTGGAGGTCGAGTCATCCTACCACATGTCCATATGATGGAATGAAGGGTGGAATGTGACATGTCTACTTCTTCCTGATGTCCTTTTCTTGTTCACTTGTTCTTTCAATTTTATTTTCCTTTTCTTTTTCTTTTTCTTTTTTTTTCTTTTTCTTTTTCTTCTTTTTTCTTGAATTTGAAGTTTAACTAAGCTCACAAAAAGTATATATTTTGAGGAAGATAGTAGGATGCATCTTCATATATCTCAACCTCTCTATCAAAATGGCTTTTCATCTCCTTAACACAGATTCATCCATCCTTTGAACTTGATGCAATCGATGGAGGGAGGATGGAATCATCTTATTCGATGTATCCAAGGCCTAATGAAAGCAAAAATGAACAAAGTATTTGAATCAATTATATAGAACTTGGCTCACCTTCCATCACCTATCTCCAAAGGTAACACTATGGAACCTAAAGCCCTCTCGCCTTCATTGAATCCTCTCAACATCATCCGATCTCCTGAGTGTGAGATGTCTTCCTCACAAGGGTCTTTAGACTCATAATGTTCAATGCACTGATCAAGAACCAAAGTCAATTTTCCCATATCCACTGTAATGTAGGGGATTGTGCTCCATGTCCCCAAGAAGGTCTTCATCTGAAAGTGACTCTGGGCTTCTCTTGAATAATGTTCCTCCCTCCAACATAGTAAGCTAAGCATATCTCTGATCAAGAAGAGCCTTGATTAATGATTCTCTCATCTCTTTGATAAGACAAGGGCATCATATATGCTTAACTTATGGACAACTTTCTGAGAGAGACATTGTAATCCACTTTGATGGTCCTCCACAAGCATATCCAGGGTGGAGCATCTGTGGAGGCTTCTTGATCCTAACCAATGACTTATTTTTCTATCTTGAGGTGCGGGAGAACCTCCACCACTGGTTGATTTTGGTGATCTCTGGTAGTGGAAGATTCTACACGCTCTTGAGGCTCACCTACATAGCTTCTCTATGGGACCCTCAGTCAATGATTCCAAGTCTATCTCAAGAGGTGAACTTGTATTATTAGAAGAAGGTCCAACTAATGAAAGGAAAGATTGTTATAATTATTGTTTAGACATGAAGAGTTTTCTTGAAGAATAGGTTAGACAACCCATCAGAAGAGACATAAATGTAATTCAAACTAGCTTTATTCCTTGATTTCTTAAATTTTAAAGGAGGTACATAGTAGAAATCTAGTAAAGTAAGTGGGGTGAGGGATTTGATGCCCTCATCCGATACAAGATGTACTAGAGGGAGAAGTAGAGGTGCCATTGAAGAAGTAGCTTCTAGCGATGGTGGAGTTGGGCTCGTTGGTTGAGTTAATTGGCTATCCTAGGCTGGAATATCTTCTTGAGCTCCCCTTTCCCTAAGTTGTCTTTGGACAACTTGCAAACCTTCCTTGATGTTGGAGGTTTTGAGGAACCTGTGAGGAAAGTTTCTTGATTTTGGAAATTATTTTAGAGGTTGGGATAAGGAGATATCCCAACCTTCTTTAGTTTTGAGAGGATCGCAGGTATCCCCAAGGATTACCCTAATGGAACTGGATGGTTGTTCCACTAAGTATTCCTTTGGGATAACTATGGTGCCTCTCTTGAAGCTATGCTCAAGCCAATCCATGAATATAAGGTAATCCTCCAAAATATGACCTAGCATGCAGTGGTAGGGGCAAAAGTTAGGATCATTGCTCTTGCCCACTCCCTCCAACCTTCTAGACTCGGGTAGCTGAAAGTCAGATTTCTTTAAGAGATTCTTAAAGATTTTTCTAACTACCTCCCTCTTAAATAAATATGATTTATTATTTTATTTATAAGAGTAGGTGGATGGTAGCTAATGGGTATGTGTATGTACTATGGATGTGTGATGAGGAGGAGGCGTGAGGCCATGGAGGCGTGGAGGCAGTGGGATGGCCTAGTAGTGGTAGAGGAGGTGGAAGTGATAGTGGAGCTCGAGGTCTCTCATCTTGCTCTGGCATTTGTTCCCTCTATTTTCACCCTCTGGTTTCTTCTCATACACCTTCTACGACTTTGGCTTTATTGATTGATCCAAAAAATGCAACTATTTGGCTTTTCCTTATAAGCTAGCCACCTTGTTGATTAGCTTCTCAAATGTTTTGATGGTGAAACTTTTGAGCATGAAGGTGACCGGGCCATGAATATTCTTTAGTAGAATTTCTATGGCATGTTATTCAGACAGTTGTGGCTCACATTTCATACTCAAATAATGTCATCTGAGAATATAATCAATGAGGGACTCACCAATGTGTTGTTAACAGCGAGATCGCTTCTATCACCCAGCTCCAAGCAAACCTCTTAATGAAGAGTTGCTCCAACTCAGCAAAAGTATTTATTGAACTATTGGGAAGTTTAATGTATCAATTGAAGGCTATACCCACTAAGCTATTGATGAAAAGATGGAAGAGTAAAACATCACTGCCACTGGCATTGCAACAACTGGACCTGAAATGCGTGTCTTGGGTTCTTCAGCTCTTGAAAGAAGGTGGCACAAAATTCTTAGGATATTGGATGACATCAAATTCCTCGGTAGGGTCTACCCTTTGGAAGTGATGATTCTCCTCGGGCTTGAGCCAACGCTTCTCTCACCTATTGCTCAACCATGGTTTTGATGTCCTTCTCTTATATGGAGGTACTATTCACTACCTTCCTATTGGCAATGTAGTCTTGGTTTGATCCAAGACATGCAACAACTCAGGTGGACTAGTTTCTACAATGGTAGGATGCACTGCTGGGGCTTGATTCTGTAATGCCAAAACTGCTACTAGCAAGTCTTCAAGCCTCTTCCCCATCCTATGAATTTATTCATCTTTTTGTTTAATATGTTGTAGGAGGTGTTGGGTCGAGTAGGCAGTATCTTCCTGCTCGGCCGCATCACCTTCCAAAGTCTGTTGATCATGAAGGAGTGAACCACTGGTATTGACCATGTGCACTCCTGTTGAATCTTCTAACATATCATCCTCATTAGGATAAAAATTGACCTTCTCATCCTCTAAGTCAAACTAGTCATATCCTAAGATCTCCTTCTTCTCCACTAGATACTGTGCTACAATGTCATATAGAGAATGATCTAGCGAGCATGAATGTCGAGATGGTGGTATGATCACTATCATGAAGAAGACATCTAACCTCCTCTTGAGATCTTGTGAGGGCTGCTCACTAGAGGATAGATTCTCCTGACTATTGGTAGATCTAGATGGAGTGGTACTCTTAGGAAGATCTATAGCCATGGGGACAGTGGTACTGTCTCCTTCCCCCTCAACTGCTACTATGTACATAACATGTTGGGGTGGTGGTGGTGTTGGCATGACTACGATGCTCTATGGTCGCCATTCCTTCTTCACCACAACTAGGGCAGGAGATCGAGAAGGAGAGCTCGACCTCGCCACAGTCGGTGGTGTAGATGGAATGGGATCTCTTGGCCATAGCCAGATCACCAATGGGGTTATTTTCTCCCCGATGATGCATGGCCTTTTTGGTGGATGATGGAACTGATTGGAGATGGTGAGGGTGAGGCGGTGGTGGAACCCTCTCACGGCTCCCCTCATGGTGGGTCATACCCATCAACAATATTGTCGAATGAGCATAAGCGATCAAGAAAGTTGATGAGGGCTGAGGCAGCTGACTACCTATTGTATCTTTCTCGGTGATCTACATGTATGGGCCTCCCACTCTTTCTTGATAT
Source organism: Cymbidium sinense (assembly GCA_021442155.1). Taxonomy (NCBI): domain Eukaryota; kingdom Viridiplantae; phylum Streptophyta; class Magnoliopsida; order Asparagales; family Orchidaceae; genus Cymbidium; species Cymbidium sinense. The sequence continues at coordinate 20,619,389 of CM038221.1, read as the reverse complement.
GTCACACACTACGAGGAATGATGACATAGATCAAATTGAGCCACTGACTCGATCATCCAGTAGCTCACTCGTGTAGAACGATCTAAGGCTTGCATACGACCTTCTCTTCTCACTGATAGGAGCCTCAAAATTGCGAGTGGTGGGTGAAGCTAAATCCTCTTGTGCTCCTCTCCATCATCTAGAGGGGTGAAACTTGTTCTATGATGAGAGAAGACTACTAGGTACCTCCTACGACTGAGTGTCTTTCACTAACTCTCTCGCTATGCGAGTTTGATACTGCTTGATCATGCAGTTCTTGTTTCGATGTTGAGTCCTGGTGGGATGAGCAGTGTGGGAACTAGACCCAAACTCGTAGGAAGGGGAGACAATCCAGGAATGGGGTGCCTTCCCCTTTAGGAAGCCAAGAGTGCACCTTGGGAATAGGGGCCAAGCGCCTTGTCACTTCTACTATGGGAATTGTCATAGCCTTCCTCTTCAGTGAGGGAATCTCTGAGCATCTCAACTTGGATGACCGCTTACGGGTCACCACACTCCTCTACTATTATGAGGGTGGTCCCCACAAGTGATCCTAGCCCCTCAAAGCCAAGAAAATGAATGAGGTGGGGTCAGTTGAGGGGAGGGCGATCCAGCAAATCCATCCCGCAAGGAAACATAAACACATTCTTTTGTGCTACCATTTCTAACTGAACTGAGCTGAAAAAAACTATCTGAAAGTCTGCAATGTTGAAATAAGTTTGAATCAGATTTCTGCTTTAATTCATTTTTTAGAATTTGAACCCACACTCAACAATTTGAATGTGTTAAGTGGGGCTCTTAGATTTTGGAGAGGGATTTTTGAATTTGGAGAGGAAATTTTTGAATTTGGAATCCATTTTCAACAAATTTGTGCATGTTGAAAATGGGTTCAAATATTTTTGAAGAGATTGATGTTTCCATAGGTTCATATTTGAATTTGATTGTTTGATTGTTTGGGGACCCTTCATTTAACAAATTTGAGTATGTTGAAGTAAAGGGTCAATTGATTTTGGTTTGATTTGTGATTTTGGAATTCACTCAGTTAGAAAATTTAGGTATGCTAAGTGAGGTGTCTGAAAATAATATTTCTTCTTTTGCTTGGTTGTTTGTGAAATATGTGTGAATTTGAAGGTGTAATCTTTACTTAGCAAATTTAGGTATGCTAAATGAAGAAACCAAATATTTTGTCATTTTTTGAAAAGCGAATCTTTTCGTAGCAAATTTAGGTATGTAAATAAAGGATCCATGTGTTTTGTTTTGTTCTTTTGATTTTGAAAAGAGGATTTCTACTTAGCAAATTTAGGTATGCTAAATAGGAAATCCAAATGTGTTTTGTTTTGATGATTTTGAAAAGGAGGATTCTTAGGAAATTTAGGTATGCTAAAGAGATCCAAATGTGTTTTATTTTGATGATTTTTGAAAAGAGAATTCTTTATTTAGCAAATTTAGGTATGCTAAATAAAAGAAATTCAAATGTGTTTTGTTTTGTTGATTTTGAAAAAGCAGATTCTTAGCGAATTTAGGTATGATAAAGAAATCTAGATGTGTTTCATGTTTTGATATTTTTGAAAAGAGGATCCTTAGCAAATTTAGGTATGCTAAGGAAATCCAAATGTGTTTTGATTTTTGATGATTTTGAAAAGAGAATTCCTTAGAAAATTTAGGTATGCTAAATAGAAGAAAACCAAATGTGTTTTGCTTTTGATGTTTGTTAAAAAGAGGATCCTTTACTTAGCAAATTTAGGTATGCTAAATAAAGGATGTCCATGTGTTTCATGTTTTGATGTTTTGATTTTTGGAAAAGAGGATTTCCACTTAACAAATTTGGGTATGCTAAATGTAAGATCCAAATATTATTTGATTTTTGAGTTTTGAAAAGGAGGATCTTCATTTAGCAAATTTGGGTATGCTAAATGAAAAATCCAAATGTTGTTTTGAGTTTTCGTTTTGAAAAAGAGGGTCTTCATTTAGTAAATTTGGGTATGCTAAATGAAAGATCCAAATATTATTTAATTTTTTGGTTTTGAAAAAGAGGATCTTCATTTAGCAAATTTGGGTATGCTAAATGAAAGATCCAAATGTTGTTTTTATTTTTCATTTTGAAAAAGAGGGACTTCATTTAGCAAATTTGGGGAATGCTAAATGAAAGATCCAAATGTTGTTTTGATTTTTGATTTTGAAAAAAGAGGATCTTCATTTAGCAAATTTGGGTATGCTAAATGAAAGATCTAAATGTTATTTTGATTTTTGATTTTGAAAAAGAGGATCTTCATTTAGTAAATTTGGGTATGCTAAATGAAAGATCCAAATGTTATTTTGATTTTCGATATTGAAAAAGAGGATCTTCACTTAATAAATTTGGGTATGCTAAATGAAAGATCTAAATGTTATTTTGATTTTTGATTTTGAAAAAGAGGATCTTCACTTAGAAAATTTGGGTATGCTAAATGAAAGATCTAAATGTTATTTTGATTTTGATTTTGAAAAAGAGGATCTTCATTTAGCAAATTTGGGTATGCTAAATGAAAGATCCAAATGTTGTTTTGATTTTTGATTTTGAAAAAGAGGATCTTCACTTAGCAAATTTGGGTATGCTAAATGAAAGATCCATATGTTGTTTCCAGTTTTGATTTTGAAAAAGAGGATCTTCACTTAGCAAATTTGGGTATGCTAAATAAAAGATCCATATGTTGTTTTGATTTTTGAAAAGATGATTATTGATTTCATTTTGGAATTAAATATTTCAATAAATTGAGTGAGGATGTTCATTTGTACTTTTTGGAAAAATATGATTGTTGATTTTGATTGAAAATGAAAACCTTTATTCAATAAATTTAGATATATTGAATGAGGGTATTCATTTATGCTTTTGGAAAAAATATGATTGTTGATTTTGATTGAAAATGAAAACCTTCATTAAATAAATATGAGCATATTGAATGAAAGTGTTCATTTGTGCTTTTTGAAAATATGATTGTTGATTTTGATTGAAAATGAAAACCTTCATTCAATAAATTTGGGTATATTGAATGAAAGTGTTCATTTGTGCTCTTTTTGAAAATATGATTGTTGATTTTGATTGAAAATGAAAACCTTCATTCAATAAATTTAGATATATTGAATGAGGGTATTCATTTATGCTTTTAGAAAATATGATTGTTGATTTTGATTGAAAATGAAAACCTTCATTCAATAAAATTAGGTATATTAAAAGAAAGTGTCAATTTGTGCATTTTGAAAATATGATTGTTGATTTTGATTAAAAATGGAAACCTTCATTCAATAAATTTGGGTATACTTGAATGAAAGTGTTCATTTGTGCTCTTTTTAAAAATATGATTGTTGATTTTGATTGAAAATGAAAACCTTCATTCAATAAATTTGGGTATATTGAATGAAAGTGTTTATTTGTGCTTTTGAAAAATATGAATTTGATTTATTCTTGAAAATGAAATCTTCATTCAATAAATTTTTGGTATATTGAAAAAAGATGTTCATTTGTGCTTTTTGAAAATATTATTTTGGATTTTTTTTTTTGAAAAGATTATTTTGGATTTCATTTTTGAAAATATCGCATATAACAATCATGAAGATTGTTAGATGAGGTTGAAATATTTTATTATGTGCATTTTTAAAAAGATTTTTTTCTTTATTATTTGAATGAACCTTTTCCTTATCATAGAAATGCTAAGGAGGAAGTCTTTAGTTATTTCTTTTTGTTAAATTTTTATTTTCACCTAATGGGGATCCCAATAGGGGTTTTAAGACCTACATGGAGTGAGGTCCTAAAACCTAAAGATGTTAGCTAGCTTAGCTTAATGATGAAATAAGCTAAGTGCCAACGAAAAAGAAGGATAGTCTTGGATTCATATGAAATATAAACCTACTATCGATACTTGAAGATAACGATCATTTATGAAAGATAGAGAGAGGAACCCTCCCCAGCGAAGTCGCCAATAAAATCTGAGGGTGTTTTAAAGAGGAAAATATTTTCAATCTTCATTCTAATCTTTGAAAAGAATAAATTGAAGATGAAAAATATTAAACATTTTGTCAGGACACCATGTAGATCCGCAGATATTCTTATTCGTGTGATCGGGTACGTCATTGAGGAAAGGTGTACTATCTCGAAAGATAGAAGTCACCACCCTATAATGGACCTTGTCACTTGAATAAGGACTCCTAAAAACTATGGGTCTTTGTATGTACTAGAGATTCTTCTCCTACTTTACATGGAAAAGTAAAGCAGGGTTTATTTTAAGCTGGGTTCATTAATTTCCCTATGTAGGCAAGCCCCCATAGTCAATTATATCTTAAGGAATGAGATTCCTTAGGAATACTCTTGATTAAGGTAAATGATTGTTGTCTTCAAAGATTTTAAAGATAGGACTATCAATCAATTGGTTATTTTTGGATGATCAAGTGGGATTGATCAAGAGAAGGGAGTTATTACCTAGTTCAAAGGAAGATAAGTAGGAGATGCTCACGATGCTAAGAAAACTAGCAAGCATCCCAAACTATCCTATGGTTGGGCTTTCCATTTTTGAAGTTGAAGAGAATTATTTATTTAAGTTGAGTTTTTATTAGAAATCTATGGCTTAAAATTCCATGATACAATACTATGGATACAGGTAGGAGTTTTATTATGTACAAAGGGAGAGAAGAAACAACCTAATCTAGGGAGTTTTGGAGAGGGCCAAAGCATAACCTAAATCTAAGGTGAAAATGGGCCTAGGGTTTACCTCCACAAGAGAGAATAAATCACCTGACTGTTGGACTTACAACTGCCTAGTGCTGGCCACCAACTAACTCCTCATATGATTTTAAGTTTATGCAGGCAAGTCTTATGATTTTGCAAGATAATAAGGTTATTATTTATTTAGGAAAGAGACTAAGTCCTTAAACATACTCCCTAAGAGACTAGATCATGTAGGGCTTGATTAATGACTTAAATTTAATGCAAATTTTATTTTCATTTTTGGACAATTCATTTGACACAGGCTATGTGATTCATATGCAAAATGCATGAGAAATTGGTCATGGGCCAAAATCAACAAGAAGGAGGTGTGTTTCCACCATGGCTCTCAAAGGTCTAGTCAAGTTCCATGATAAAGGTGGAAGCCCTCCATAAGCAAGAGTGAAGAAAGATGCTTTTTATGCATGATGTGAAAACATACAACATCCAGCTAAGGGATTGCTAAATCTTATCTTGATTTATAACATAGGCTTTAAGTGAGGCTATGAATTGTTTAGTTGGATAAAAAATTTATTTTTCCTAAGAGCCTAATCATCATCCAGGCCATACACCAAAGAAAGGAAAAAATTAGGAAAACATGTCATCTTAATGCACAAGCTAAACAAATATCAAACAATTTATAAAGCTAGCGTAAAAGAATAAGAGGACTTTTGTGGTCGGGCACCACCGTACAAAAAGACATATGTGGGTAGCCAAACTCTACCCTTATACAACTTAGATTACAAATGAATTAATTATAATTAAGTAAGGAAATTCATTTTATGGGGGTCTTCATTCTTCTTTCATCTTTCTTCTTTTCTTTTCTTCTTCCTTTCTTTCTTTCTTTCTTTTCTTCCTACTTCTTTCTTTTGGTTGGTTGGAATGTGGATGCTCCGAAGGCTTCACATGGTACATAAGACATGGTCTTATAACCAATGTTCATCCTAATCCCCCATAACAATCATTTCAAATCCTAATTACAAAATTACATGAAAATGGGAAAAGTAAATCTAACTAAAAAATGCAAAACAGAGTTTAGCTAAACAAACCACACAATCCCAAGCATGTATATGAATAATTTGGACTTAGAACCCCACACATGGGTAACCAAGTCCAGCTAGCCTATTTGGATTATGCATAGGTGTATAAGAAACCTGCATAACAAAAATAGTTATATTTTTATTACAGCACCCCTTAAGCACAATCCCCTGCAGAAGACAATGGTTAGACTAAGATTGTCCTACCATTCAGTCTACATATATACACCCTAACATCCAGACTAAAACATCACATCATAAAAGAAAACATCAAACCATGCACCGTGCTAACATTAGACTAGAAATGGTGACTTAGTCTAATGTGTGTGCCATTTAAGATTTGTGTGGTATGTCTTAGCTAGGCTTTAAGGTTGGTTAGAGTTTTCTAAGTATGAAGGGTTCAACTTAGAGGGTGGTTTCATTTAAGTGATTTAGTTTATTTTGTTGGTTTTATTTGATGATTTAACATAGATTAGATGATCTAACATAGATGATCTAACATAGATTAATCTAGACCGTCCATCCAAACATGCGGGATGGGCTTCATCCTCCCTAAATCGATTCATTAAGATGGCTTGATCCGAGCTTAGCTGTTTGAGCTAAGATTGAACCCACACCATCAACATACAAGGATATAAAGATCTAATGGTGGAAATTACTTGGGATTACAATTCCCTTCAAAATGGACCAAAATAAATTCAATGCAAGCTCAGTTTTGAATAGTACCTCATCAGAGGCTATCACCAGCACTCCGAACCATTGTAGTAGCTTCATCTAGTGGAGATGAAGCCCTGTTGAAAGTTTGAAGGCTTGAGATTGCATAGATCTTCTTATTGGCCAAAGTGGGCTTCAAGTGCTTGCAGCTCTGATCAAATTCTCACTTCTTGTGCCTTCAAAGCTTGGATGAAGCTTTGGGTGAGCTCAATTGGGTCCTTTGAAGGTGCTTGCAAGAGGAATTGAGCTTTGGTATTGACTTGAGTGAGTTGGAAAATTCCTTAGCCTCCCATATTTTTGGCTTAATAAAATTGAGAAATAGAGAATGGGAAAAGCTTAGGAAATGCAAGAGAGAGCTTAGGGAGCTTGCCCTAGGTCTCTCTCACATGATCGAATGCAAGTGACTTGGATTGAAGTGGAATGAGGGGGAGTATATGTCCCCCCACAAGGATCAAATGATTGAGCTTGCCATTTTGATCAAATTAACTTGATTGATTGGGTTGGTTAGGCCATTTTGGATGCCATGTGATTCAGTTTTGGCAGAGGAGTGGAGTGGTGAAGCTTCCATGTGCTTGAAATGAGAGTGGGAGTGATTCCATATGGAGAATTTCCTATTGGGTGGTTAGTTTTGGCTAACCCAAACCCATTGGGTCATGTGCATCACACTCACTAGTGTCCATTTGGTCCAAAGAGGGTGTCAAGTGGCCATGAAAAGGATATAATTCCAAATTAAGTGGAATTACTTACCCTTGACCTAGGGGTAAAATAATCATTTGGATTTGATTTCAATTTGGGTAGATTTGGAATAGTTTGAAATTGGATTGATCCAAATTTCAAGGAATTTGGAGTTGATTTGATGTCATTTGGCTCATGTTGACCCATTTAGGTCAAAATGGGTTAACTTGAGTCAAGTTGACTAATTGGTCAAATTGGGTCAAACCAAGGGTTGGGTCAAGTTCATATGACTATTTGAAATTTTTTGGCATCATTGGTTTGGTTTAATTTGGTTTATATTTGATTTTGGTTCATTTGATTTCATTTTGGTCAAATGGGTCAAGTTGACCAATTTGACCCATTTGACCTAATTGGGTTAGGTCATGGGTTGGAATAGGTTTGATTGGTCATTTGAAATGTTTTGTAATCTTTAGTTTCAATTAATTATGGTTTGATTTAATTTTGGTTCAATTTGACCTTCTAGGTCAAGTTAGGTTCATGGTCACTTTGGCTAGGATGGGTCAATTTGGCCAATTGAGGCTTTAGTCAAGTTCAACAAGTGATTTAGAATGAAGTTAACCCATTGGTTGCAATCAATTTGGCTTAGATAAATATTTGACACATTTTGACTTTTTAGATCAAGTTGGGTCAACCTGGGTCAAGTGGCCAATTGGGCTGAGTTAGGCTCAAATGATGACTTAGTCAAGTTCAAACATTAATAATGAATTGGTTTTGATCAATGGTTTCAATCAATTTGGCCTATGGTGTATTTTGGATAGTTTAGGTTTTGTTTGGGTTAAGTGTTGACTTGGTCAACCCTTAAGTTTGACTTGGTTTGACCCAATTTGAGTGATTGTTCATCTCATGATGATTGTTGCTCACAATGTGAGGCTTAGTTGGGCTTAGTTCAATCCAATTTGGGTAGGATTAGAATTTGGCTCAAAAGGGTGCTTTAGGTCACTTTGGGTGAAGTGAGCCTAAGTGAGTCAATTGGCTTGATCAAGGCTTGATTCAAGTTTGGTTGAACTCACATATGGACTTATGATTGAAATATAAATCCATTTGCAAGTGATTTGAAGTAAAATGGGTTTTGATTCATTTGATAATTTCAAGTTCAAAGGATGAACATGAGTTTGACTTAGGTTTGATTTTTGAATTTAGTTTTGGTTTGATGATTGAAGTTTATGTTTATATTTGGATTCATGATTGAAGGATTGATTGAATCACGAAGAAAATCAAAGGGTTTGGATTGATTTGAGTTTGATTTGATCAACTTCAAGAATTTGAATTGAAGAAGCACGGGTTGGATTTAGGTTAGATTTGGGTTTGAGTTTTGAACTTGGTTTTGGTTATTTGAATTTATATTTCATTTATATTTGTGAATATAATTGAGAATATAAATGGGTTATGAGAAATTTTCTTGAATTTGATTTGATCTAAGTCCATAAGGTGAAATCAAAGGGCTAAGAAAGATTTTTGAACTTAGAATTGTGTTTTGGATTTAGTTTTGGTTATTTGAATTTATATTTCATTTATATTTATGAATATAAATGAGAATATAAATGGATCATGAGAAAATTTCTTGAATTTGAAATGATTTGGATTTGGTTTGGGCTAAGTCTATAAGATGAAATCAAAGGGCTTAGGAAAGATTTTAGATTTGGAGTTCAATCATGGGTTTCAATCATTTGGAATTGATTCATGATTTGAGAAAATTCATTGGAATTCATTTAAAGTTTGGTTTGGAATTGAAGTTGATTTAAGTTTGAGGTTTGATTTAAATTTGGAGTTTGACTTTAAAGAAGGAAGTGAGGATTTGGTTCAAGCTATAGGGTAGGTAAATTTTCCTAACACCCCTAAGGTATATCCTATTCCTATGGTTAACTCTTCTAAGTATCTAGAGTTAGGTTAAGTGTTCACCTAATCACAAGATGTGTCCTAAGACTAAGGAACTCTTAGTGTCTAAGAGGAATCCTTGTCAGTCACTCCACACCTATTGGGCACCCTTTATTGACCTCATTTTTAGAATGAGCTCTCAACCCCTCTATTTTAGACATAGGACTCCTCTTAGACTTTAAGGGATCCTTAGTCTTAAGGCACATCTAGTGATTAGGTGGACACTCAATCTAGCCCTAGAGACTTAGAAGAGTAAGCCATTAGAATAGGTCATGCCTTAGGGATGTTAGAAAAATTAGCCTACCCTATAGCTTAAACCCAATCCTCACTCTCTTCCTTCAAAGTCAAACTCCAAATCAAGACAACATGAAGCTTAAATCATTTCCAACTTGATTTATTTTTTCAAACTCAAATCAATTCCAAGTGATTGAAGCCATGATTGAAATCCAAATCATTAAACCAAACCTAAAATCTTTCCTAAGCCATTTTGATTTCTATCCTTTGGACTTAGCCCAAATCAATTCAAAACGAAGAGATTTTCTCTTAGTTCATTTATATTCTCATTTTATATTCACAGATATAAATGAAATATAACTTCAAATCAACCAAACTAAAAAAATTAAAATTCCTAATTTACAATCTCCTAAGTCCTTTTGATCCTCTTAAGGACTTAGCCTAAATCAAGTTCAAATCACTTCAAATTCATGAAATTTTCTCATAACTCATTTATATTCTCATTTATATTCACAAATATAAATGAAATATAAATTCAAATATCCAAAACCAATTCCAAAAATCAAACTCAAATTCACCCAGAATCCTTCCCAAGCCTTTCAAGTCAAAATCTTCAGCTTAGCCAAATCAACTTCAAATCAAGCCAAACCCATGATTTTTCTTCATGATTCAATCAATCCTACAATCATAAAGCTAAATATAAACATAAACCTCAATCCTCAAATCAAAACCAACTCTAGAAATCAAACTCAAATCTACTCAAAATTCAACTTAAGCCTTTCAAGTCAAAATCTTGAACTTAGCCAAATCAACTTCAAATCAAGCCAAACCCTTGATTTTTCTTCATGATTCAATCAATCCTACAATCATGAACCCAAATATAAATACAAACTTCAATCACTTAACTAAAACCCAACTCCATTCATGTTCTTCCTTTGAACATGAAATTATCAAATGAACCAAAACCCATTTGACTTCAAACCACTTACAAATGGATTTATAATTCAATCATAAGTCCATATACAAGTTCAATCAAACTCAAATCAAGCTTTGACCAAGCCATTTGACTCATTTAAGCTCACTTGACCCAAAGTGACCTAAAGTACCCTTTATGAGTCAAATTCTAATCCTAACCAAATTGGATTGAACCAAGCTCACCCTCTCATCATGATCAACAATCATCATGAGATGATCAATCACTCAAATTGGGTCAAACTAAGTCAAACCTAAGGGTTGACCAAGTCAACACTTAGCCAAAATGAAACCCAACAAACCCAAAATTCATGATCGGCCAAATTGATTGAAACCATTGATCTAAGTTCATTCATGACCTATGTTTGAACTTGAGCAAGTCAACATTTGAGCCTAACCTAGCCCAATTGGCCACTTAACCCAAGTTGACCCAACATGACCTAAAAAGTCAAAATATGTCAAAACTTGATCTATGTCAAATTGATTGAAACCAATGGGTCAAGTTCATTCCAAATCACTTGTTGAACTTGGCCAAAGCCTCAATTGGCCAACTAGACCCAACCTAGCCCAATTGACCATGAACCTAACTTGACCTAAAGGGTCATATTGAGCCAAATTAAAACTTAACCAAAATTGATTAGAAACAAAGATACCAATCCATTTCATATGACCAACCAAACATGAACCAACCCATGACCTAACCCAAATAGTTCAAATGGGTCAATTTGGTCAACTTGACCCATTTGACCTAAGTGAACTCAATTGAACCAAATTCAAACCTAAACCAAATTGAATCAAACCAAAGACACCAAAACATTTCAAATGGTCATATGAACTTGACCCAATCCTTAGTTTAACTCAATTTGACCAATTGGTCAACTTGACCCAAGTTGACCCATTTTGACCTAAATGGGTCAACATAAGCCAAACCATACCAAATGAACTCCAAATCCAATGAAACTTGGCCAAACCTATTTTCTCAACATACCAAACATACTCAAATTCAAAAATCAGCCAAATGACTATTTTACCCCTAGGCCATAGGGTAACCCAAAACCAAAACCACTTGAAATTTGGTCAATTCCTTTTCATGGACACTTGACATCTCTTAGTGGATCAAATGATCACTAATGGACCTAGTGCACCTAATCCAATGGGTTTGGGTCAGCCAAACCAAACCCAAACCCAAAGCACATGGCTTGAAATGAACACATGAAAAACCTTCCTCCACCCAATTGAAGTACATGGCCACCTCATCCACTCCTTCCCTGGCCAAAATCAAACCATGTGCAACTTCAAACAACCTAAACAACCCATTGAATCAAGGCAATTGATCCAAAATGGTAAGTGAAGCTGACCGTCCGATTGCCAAAGGGGGAGATATAGTCCCCCTAATTCACTTCAATTCCAAGAGAGTATTATCGATTGAGTGTTAGGAAGCTAGAGGAGCCATTTGCAAGTGATCCCAAGCTTCCTAGAGGGAGATTGAAAGTTCATCTTCTCAGTTTTCATACATTAAAAATTGGGGAGCTCAACTTGATTGCCAACTTACTCCACACTCAAAATCAATGCACCTTTGCACACTCCCTCAATGAGCTCAATCAAACTCACCCAAGCTCTTTCTTAAGTTCCTAAGGCAAGGGAGGAGCCATCTTGATCAAGGCCAAGCTCAATTGGAGGAGGAGTTGGTCCATAGAAGAAGTTACTCAACCTCAACCCCCCAAACTCTCAGCAAAGCTTTGTCTCAACTAGATGAAGCTTCTCCAAGGAAAACGATGCTAGTGATCACCTCAATGAGGTATGCCATTTTTTCAAGCTTAATCTAGCTATGGTTTGGAGCTTTGTGAAGTGAATGTTAATCTCATAGGATCTTGGCTATTAGATGTGATCTAGGTTGCATGGTAAAGGTGTGGGTTGATTTTCATTCCAATCTAAGCTCAATTGAGCTCAATCATGGCCTTAAACATGGACGGTCTCCATGGCTCACAGAGAGCAGGAAGAATAAATCTCTTTCCATCCATCCATGCATTTTGGATGGACGATCAAGATTAAGATGATAGGATCCCATGTTTTACCCCTCTGATCTGCTGCTTTAATCTCAACCATTCGATCCTTGATTGGATGGCTGAGGATAAAGCGTGTAGCATCACGCCTGATGCGACGCTATGATGTGATGGATTAAGTACCCACTCCCACCACGCCACATGTAAAGCGCATGCCGCGTCAGCAGCACACATGACACCGATGGGATTAATAATATAATTAGGTTTATTTAATTCCTAATTAATCACCTAAACTTGAATTCATATCTCAACATAGAAAAATTAGAAAAATATGAAGTAAATTACCACTGAAAGATAATTGAGTCTATAATTTTATAAATTTGATTTTAATTAATTTTGAATAGTTCTTCTCTCTGATTATGGGTTTTATTGGGAATGTTAATTTGTTAATTACTCTTTAATTAATTTACTAATTAATTCCAAACTTGCATTTAGGGGGATGACTTCTGCCACCCCTAATTTTCTTGGAATTTATTGGTGGCTTAATTGGAGAAATTGCTAATTCATTTCTTAATTATTCCCTTAATTTAATTAAGATTAATTAAGGGTTTGATTAGTGATTTAATATTTTGTTGAAGTTGATTAAGGTCTGTTTCAGTGAATAGGAGGTTTAGGGAATAATTTTGGGGCATTTCCCCTAAGCTATTCCTTAAACCCCCCTTTTCTTCCTTAATCCTCTCTTAATTAAGGGTTAATTCACTGATTACCCCCTTAATTGATTTCATAAAATTCTAAAACTTTCTAGAACTTAATTAATCTATCTTGGGTAGATGCTTAACTTAATTAATAACTCTCTCGTTGATCATCCCATTTGATCTTCAAAATGAACTAATCGATTGATAGTCTTACCCTATTGAAATCTTTAGAGACAACGATCATTTACCTTAATCGAGAGTTTTCCTAAGGAATCCCCATTTCTTAGGATGTAATTAACTATGGGGGCTTTCCCCTGTAAGGAACTTAACCAACCCGATTTAAAAGCTTTACTTTTCCATATAAAGTAGGGGATGAATCTCTGGTACACCTCGAAGACCCAACGTCCTTAGAGTCCTTATTTTGGTGATTAGGTCCATTGTAAGGTGGTGATTTCTATCTTTCGAGATAGTACACCTCTCCTCAATGTCATACCCGATCACCCTAATAAGTACATCTGCGGATCTGCGTGGCGTCCAACCAAGGCGTTATATTTTTATTTTCCTTTGTCTACTTTCCAAAAAAAAAGGGAAGATAGATGAAGGTAGGAATATAAAATTTCCACCACATATTCACAGATATAAATAAAATATAAATTCAAATATCCAAAATCAAATCCAAAAATCAAACTCAAACTCATTCAAAATTCAACCTAAGCCTTTCAAGTCAAAATCTTGAACTTAGCCAAATCAATTTTAAGTCAAGCCATACTCTTGATTTTTTTTTTTCATGATTCAATCAAACCTTCAATCATGAATCCAAATATAAACATAAACCTCAATCATCAAACCAAAACTAAATTCAAAAATCAAGCCCAAGTCAAACTCATGCTCACTCTTTGAACTTGAAATTGTTAAATGAACCAAAACCCATTTGACTTCAAACCACTTGCAAATGGAATTACATTTCAATAATAAGTCCATATGTGAGTTCAATCAAACTCAAATCAAGCTTTGACCAAGCCATTTGACCCACTTAGGCTCACTTGACCCAAAGTGACCTAAAGTACCCATTATGAGCCAAATTCTAATCCAAATCAAATTAGATTGAACTAAGCCCACCTAAGCCTCTCATCATAATCAACAATCATCATGAGATGATCAGTCACTCAAATTGGATCAAACCAAGTCAAACCTAAGAGTTGACCAAGTCAACACTTAGCCAAAATGAACTTAAACTAGCCAAAATCCATCATAGGCTAAATTAATTAAAACCATTGATCTTAACTCATTCATGATCAATTTTTGAACTTGACCAAGTCAACATTTGAGCATAACCTAGCCAAATTGGCCACTTGACCCAAGTTGACCTAAAAAGTCAAAATATATCAAAACTTGATCTAAGCCAAATTGATTGAAACTAATGGGTCAAGTTCATTCTAAAATGATTGTTGAACTTGACTAAAGCCCCAATTGGCCAACTAGACCCAACCTAGCCTAATTTGACCATGAACCCAACTTGACCTAAAAGGTCATATTGAGCCAAAATCAAATTAAATCAAAATTGATTGGAGATAAAGATGCCAATCCATTTCATATAACCAATAATGCCTAAGCCAACCCATGACCTAACCCAAATAGGTCAAATGGGTCAAATTGGTTAACTCGACCCATTTGACCTAAGTGAACTCAATTGAACCAAAACCAAATATAAACCAAATTGAATCAAACCAAATCCAAAATATATTTCAAATGGTTATATGAACTTGACCCAACCCTTGGTTTGACCCAATTTGACCAATTGGTCAACTTGACCCAAGTTGACCCATTTTGACCTAAGTGGGTCAACATGATCCAAACCATATCAAATCAACTCCAAATCTATTGAAACTTGGCCTAACCCATTTTGCAATTATATCAAACATATTCAAATTGAAATGCAAGCTAGATGACCATGTTACCCCTAGGCCATAGGGTAAATGTTGGCCAAATTCACTTGGAATTTGGTCAAATCCTCTTCATGACCACTTGGCACCCTCTTAGTGGACCAAGTGGACACTAGTGAGTGTGGTGCAACTTAACCAATGGGTTTGGGTCAGCCCAACCTAACCTAAGGCTAAAATGGGCCACCTCCTTCAAATTGAGCACATGAAAATCCTTCCTCCACTCAATTAAACACATGGCAACTTTCACCTCCCTCTGGCCAAAATAATCCATGCACAAGCCCTAAACAGCCTAACAACCCATTGCATGAGGTGTATTGATCAAAAATGGAAAGATTCTTCATATCCGATTGCTCGAGGGGAGATATACTCCCCCTAATTCCAATTCATTTCAGTAGTCTCACACTTGATTGAACTTAGAGAAGCCAGAGGAGCCATTGCCAAGTGATCCCAAGATTCCTACAGTGAAATTTAATTTCCATTTTCTTGATTTTCATATACTGAAAAATAGGGGAGCTCCACTTGAAATCCATCTCACTCAATACTCAACGCCAAGCCAATTCCTCCTTCAAGCTCCCTTAGAGGATCAAGTCCAAGCAAGGGAGGACTACTCTTAACCAAGACCAAGCTCAAGTGAAGGTGAAGTTGGCCTCTAAGAAGATCCATCCACCAAAAACTTTAATAAAGCTTCTTTCACAGACGAAGCTTCTCCAAGGGAAGGATAGCCTCTGAGGTAATCCATGAAACTAAGCATAATTTCAATTTTTCTTGGTCCTTTATGAAGAGAATCTTCACCCCATGTAAATCTAGCTGTTGGATGTGATCTCCCTTGCATGGTGATGGTGTGGGCTGAATTTGGGATCAATCCGAGCTTAATTGAGCTTGGATCATGCCATGGAAGATGGATGGTGGCCATCTCCTGCAGGCGATCTCAGGGATGAATCACAGATTGTCCATCTCGCATATTTTGGATAGACAATCTTGATTTAATCCACATAGATCCCATGATTTAATCCTTTAGAACCATGAATATAATCTCAATCATTTGATCCTTGATCGAGGAACTGGGAGAAAGTACATAGCGCGATGCTACGATGTGATAACTTAAGTGACCATTCTCATTGCACCATGTGGAAAGCGCGTGCCTCGTCAACGTCCACATGGTGCTGATGGGATTAGTCCCATAATTAGGCTATTTAATTACTTAATTATTCAAGGAAACTTTAAAAATTCATATCTAAGTGTAGAAAAATCAAAAAAATGTGAAATAAATTGCATATGAAAGGTATTTAAGTCTAAAATATTATAAAATTGATTTCAATGGATTTTGAATTGTGTTATTTTCTGGATTTGGGTTTTATTAGGAATTTAGTTTTGCCAATTACTCTTTAATTACCCCACTAATTAATCCCAAACTCTTATGTATGATTGTGGGATGACTTTTGCCTCTCCTAATTTTCTTGGGATTTATGGATGGTTTAATTAGAGGAATTGCTAGATTAACTTCTAATTACCCTCTTAATATAATTAAGGATAATTAAGCACATGAATAGTGGTTTAATTCCTTTATTAAGTTAATCAAGGTTTTCTTAAGTAGGGAACAGGTTTATGGAATGGATTTATGTAATTTCCCCTAAGCCATTCCTTAAACCACTTTCTCTCCCTTAATCTAAACTAATTAAGGATTAACCTTAATCACTTGCTTAATCAATTTTCTAAAATTCTAAAACCTTCCAAAACTTAATTAATCCTTCTTGGGTAGATGCTTAGGTGTTCAATAACCTAAGTGTATTAAAAAAATCAAAATCCCACTCACATGTGTGAGAGGGGTTATTAAAGTACTTAAAATTAAATCCCTTAGTTTAATTAATCATTAATCATGAGCCAATTGCATTAGGTCCTCTTCTTTCCTAGGTGCATTGCTGATTTAAATTCCTTGTGTGATTTTATGTCATCTCATTGGCTCATAATTATTTGATTAAGTATGCTAAGGTGGTATAGGTAAGGGATAATGAACACACTTAATTCATATCTTAACCTATGCAACATATAAAAATCACATAATAATCCTAAGAATAAACTAAATTAACCACATATGGGAGAAATGGGTTAGAACCAACAAACATTCTTTCACATTTCCTAAATCAAATGTAATGCAAATTCAAAACAAAAATCACATTAAACAAACTTTGATTCATTTTGAACTTTCTTATTTCATAGGATTGTCTTTAGGAATTAATTAGGGTGAATGAATTTACATTGCTTTCATCACTTTATTTCTTTCCTAGCATACTAGATGAGTATGTCATATGAAATTCTTGCATTCATACTTTTTTAAAATGAAATTGTAAATAAAATATTTTCTTTATGTCAAATTGCATGTTTTGTAAAAGTAAAAATATGAATGGCTATTATCACTACTAAATACAAAACTATTTTCAAAATATATAAATTAAACACCTACAACTAAAAGTGTGCTACTTATAATTATTTATAAGCTTGCATTTAGATATAAATATGAAGATATGCATAGTGTGGCTTTCCTTCTCTTTTCTTTTAGCATAGTTTTGAATAGGATTTGGCAAAGTGTATAGTTCATTTGAAAAGAACACACCACTTTCCTAACCCCATTCCTATTCATTGTTGTGATATTACTTAAGAAGGACATCCACACTTGTACATATAAATTGCATAAACAAAATAAACAAACAAATACAAACTTTTTGCATCTTTCTTTTTCCATTCATTTCCTTTGTACATGTGTTTGTATTTAAGGAAAGTGGTATATTAGTCTGGACAATCAGGTGGAGGTTTTAAGTAAGTCTTGTACTTACACCCCTGGTGCTAACAATGGCGTACTCATTTATGCCTTTCATACATATACATGTGCATGTGAATAATGGATAAAAGAAACCCCTCTTTTCTACTTAATGAAAATCATGCATCATAAAGCATTCCAATTTTCTTAAGTAACATTTCTTAGCATTCATCATAAAGTGTGCTAAACATTTCCATTTGTATGTATAGATATGCCTAAGATTCATCCATATGCATGTTATACATATTGGGAAAGAAATGAAGTGATGTGTGTTTTTTGATATTAATTCACTTTACTTAATCCTAAAATGCCTTTCTTTTGAATATGTTTGTTTAGGGAAAATCTAAACTTAAGATTAATTAAAATACATAATAAAATATTCACTAAAAAAATCAAACATGAATCTACTTTAGAAATTACTTAAGGTAGGGAGGGAAAGAGAAGTTCTCTTCTCTTTTCTCTCTCTTTATAACTTAGTATTTAATCATAGGGTTCACTTAAACCAAATCAAAATATAAAATAAAATCAACTAAATCTACTAAACAACTTAAATGAAACCACCCATCTAAGTTGAACATTTTTCATATGTAGAAAATCTGAAACCTTAAAGCCATGCATACCACACAAACTTTCTAAAGCACACACTTAGGCCAAGTCACCATTTCTAGCTTTAGGTTAGGGCGGTAGCATGGTTTGATGTTTACTTTTATTTTATAATGTAATATTTTAGTCTGGATGATAGGATGTATGTATGTAGAATGAATGGTAGGGCGATCTTAGTCTAATCATTGTCTTCTCCATGGGATTGTGCTTAAGGGGAGTTGTAATAAAAAATATAAAACTATTTTTTTTGTTGTGCAGGTGCTTATATCCCTAAGCATAATCCAATAGGCCAAGTGGACTAGGGTACCCATGTGTGGGGTGCTAAGACCAATATACATGCTTGGGATTTGTATAGTTTGTTTAACAAATCTCTATTTTGCAGATGTCGGTTAGATTTACTTTTTTCCTTTTCATGTAATTTTATAATTAGGATTTTGGAATGATTGTTATGGGTGGTTAGAATGAACATTGGTCATAAGATCTCATCTTATGTACCATGTGAAGCCTTTCGAGCAACCACCTTTCAACCATCCAAAAGGAAGAAGCAAAAGAAGAAAGAAGAAAGAAGGAAGAAGAAAGAAGAAAAGAAGACCCCCATAACATGAATTCTTTGCATAAATTGTAATTAATTCATTTATAATCTGGGTTGTATAAGGGTAGAGCTTCAATTTAATTTATTTTGGTTTGTGGTGCCCGACCACAAATGACCTTTTATTCTTTTGCGCTAGTTTTATAAATTAATTGATGTTTGTTAAACTTGTGTATTAAGAAATGGCATGCTTTTCCTAGTTTCTTCCTTACTTTGATATATGGCTTGAATGCCGATTAGACTCTTAGGAAAATAAATCTTCTACCAAATCTAATAATTCAAAATTAAAATAAACAACTCATAACCTCACCTAAAGCTTAGACTAATAATCAAGATAAAAGAATTAATAACCCCTTAGCTAGATGTGTACTTTCTTTTCTAACACCATGCATAAAAGCATATTATTTCACTCTTGATTGGAGGGCTTCCACCTTTGCCATAGAATTTGGCTTGACCTTTGAGAGCCATGGTGGAAATACACCTCCCCTTCTCACTGATTTTGGCCCATAATCTTACTTCTCATGCATTAGGCATATGAATCCTATAAGCCAGAGTCAAATGATTGTCCAAAAATAAAATAAAATGTAATATGATTTGCATTAGATTTAGGTCATTTTTCATGCCCGTGCATGATCTAGTCTCTTAAGGAGTGAGTTTAAGGGTTTATTCTCTTTCTAAATAAATAACAACCTAACTATCTTGCATAAAATATATGACTTTCCTACATGAATTTAAAATCATAGGAGGAGTTAGTTGGCGGCCATCCCTAGGTGGTTCTAAGTCCAAGCAGTCAGGTGGTCCATCCTTTCTTGTGGAGGTGAACCAAATACCCATTTTTCTCCTTATATTTAGATCATGCTTTTTGGCCCTCACCAAAGCTCCCTAGATTTAGGTTCTGAGGTTACTTCTCCCTTCTATGGGCCATAAGCATAAATCCTCACCTCTTAGGCATTTTTGTGACCTTGTGTCATGAAATTATAAGACCTAAACTTCTAATAAAATATCCACTCAAACAAATAAATCAATTTCAAGAATATAAAGCCCAACCATAGGATAGTTTAGGGTGCTTTCTAGGCTTCCTAGTATCTTAAGCATCTCCTATTTATTTTTGTTTGGCTTCGATAAGAACTCCCTCTTCTTGATCGATCCCACTTGATTTGCTGAAAATAAACCAATCGATTGATAGTCCTACCTACTAAAATCTTTGGAGATGATGATCATTTACTTTAATTGAGAGTATTCCTAAGGAATCTCCTTCCTTATGATGTAATTAACTATGGGGGCTTGCCCTTTAGGGAACTTAACGAACCCAATTTAAAATAAACCCTACTTTACTTTTCATGTAAAGTAGGGGAAGATTTTTTGATACATATGCAGACCCATTATCCTTAGGAGTCCTTATTCAGGTGATTAGGTCCATTGTAGAGTGGAGAATTCTATCTTCTAGATAGTATACCTCTCCTCAATGTCATACCTGATCACCCTAATAAGAACATATGTGGATCTATGTGGTGTCCTAATAAAAAGGTTTATATTTCTATTTTCATTTATCCCTCTTCCAAAAGATGGATAGATGAAGGCGGGAATATTTTCACCATAGTAATATTTCTTCAAATAGAGCTCATTAATTGGAAGCATCGGGCGTTCCCCCTTACAATCAATAAGCTGATAAGATCCTCCTAGTTAGGCCTTCTCTATGACAAAGGGGCCTTCCCAAGTGAGTTCAAACTTGCCTCCCATCTTTTGATGGGCAACAATTGGTCTCCTTAGAACCAGAACAAGTTCTCCTAGTTGGAAAGTTCTAGGGTGAACTAGCTTGTTGTGTGCTTGAGTCATTTTGGCCTTGTACAACTTGAGGTTCTGGTGCGCCTGTAGGCATCTCTCCTTCAAACCTTCAAGTTCTTCTAACCGCACCTTAGCATTTTGCTCTATAGTGATTTGACTACCCATTGCTATCCTTAGTGATGGAAGCTAAACTTCTAGTGGTAGAACAACTTCAGACCCATAAACTAAGAAAATAGCATAGATCGGGTAGGAGTTTTGTATGTGGTGTGGTAGGCCCACAAGGCTTCAACCAAGTGCTCATGCCATTGTCATTTATTGTCATCAAGATTCTTCTTTATTATATGGATGAGAGTTTTGTTGAATGCTTCTACAAGACCGTTCACCCTGGGGTAGTTGATGGTGGAGTATCTCCAATCTATATCGTGTCTTCTGGCAAAGCTGTTGATCTTGGTGGTCTTAAATGCAGTACCATTATCAAATATAATTCATCGAGGCACTCCCAATCCTATATACGATATGGTTTCTGAAAAACTATAGCACATGCTAAGTTGTGACCTCTCTGAGTGGGATTGCCTCCACCCACTTGAAAAAGTAGTCAGTGGTAGCTAGAATGAACCGGTGACCCTTGGAAGAAGGAGAATCGATCAAACCCACAATGTTAGTAGCCCAACACTCAAATGGCCATGAGGCTAATGTAGGGTGTAGAATGTTGGGTGGTTAATGTAGGACCACACAGTGTACCTGACACTAATGACATCTTCGAGCCACATTCATGCAGTTTGTGATCATTGAAGGTCAGTAGTATCCTAGTCTCTTGATCTTTGCTTTCACCTTTGGACCAGATTGATGTGCTGCATAGACCTAAATGTTCCTTGGTTACAATGCCAAGGGCTTTATGTTTATCTAAATAATGTAACCATATTTGGTCGTAAGATCAATGGTATAAGGTGTCATTCACAAGAGCATAGGAGAGAGCTCTCTATTTCACTTGATGGGCTTGTGACTTTTCTTGAGGTAGTTTGCTGGTTTTTAAGTAATCTATGAATGTTTGCCTCCAATCTAGCTCCTCATCTTTATTGACAACAACAACCTTCCCTTTAAGAGAAAGCCTCTCGATGAGTTTAGTGTCAATAAGGGACAAGACTTATTTATTTTTGACCCTTATTGGAATGGACTCATCTTCCGGACATGCCAATTCTTTGGCTAGTTTGGCCAAAGCATCTCTTACCACATTGTCTCCTCAAGGGACCTTGTAGATGGTCACCATAGGGATCTGGGACAATAGCTTCATAGTGTACTCATTGTAATGATGATGTTTGGGTTTGAGAATCTTATAGGACCTAGCAATTTGGTTGATGACCAGCTAGGAATCCCCATAGATGTTGATGCTTTTGACACGTACTGTGATAGCTAACTCTAGACCGATAATCAAAGGCTCATACTCAGCTTCATTATTGGTGCAGGGATTGGAGAGATAGTATGAGAATCTCATCACATCATGATTTAGAGTTAAGAGAACTATTCCTACCTCTGCCTTTCCTGGAAGAGTAGATCATGGTTCTTCTCCCTTATGAATGGAAGCCGCACTACTAAAATACATCTCCCAATTATGATTGTCAACCTCCTCTAAGTTTATGATTTGTTCGTTAGGGAGATCGGCACTTGTAAGAATGAGTGGTATCTTAGAAATCCACTATTTCTTATCCTTTCACCACACGGAGGAGTACAAATGTAATATCAAACTGTGAGAGGATTATGGACCAACATACCAACCATCCAAATAATGCCGGCCATGTCATGAGATAATGTAGTGGATTTATTATTGAAATCAAGTTCACCTTATGAGAAAGAATATAATATCATAGCTTTTGGGATGCAAAGATTAAAGCTAGGCAATGTTTCTCAATAGGTGGGTAGTTCTCTTCAGTAGGGATCAGATGATGGATGAGGTAGTAGAGAGCATTCTCCTTCCCTTCATCATTGGATTGGGCCAACAAAGTGCCAAGGGAGTCATCCAATGCAGCTGTGTAGAAAATCAACAGCCTATCCGGGATAAGGGCTGCTAGAACTAGTGGCTTCACCAAATACTGCTTGATATCTTCAAAGGCATGTTGGCACTTATGATCCCACTTGGAGTTAGCATCCATTTTGACAAGTGCTGAAAATGGTTTGCATCTCTTTGATAGATTGGAGATAAAGAATCTTAGATATGCCAACCATCCTTGGGATGATCTGAGTTGTGTTAGACTTTTAGGAGGTGGAATTTATAAGATAACTTTGATCTTTTTTGGATCTATTTCTATTCCCCAGCGTCAAACAACAAGCCCAAGGAACTTCCCTGAAGCTACTCTGAATGCACACTTCAGGGGGTTTCATTTTGAGGTTAAATTATCTTATATGTTCAAAAACTACTCTCAAGTCAAAGAGATGGTCTTCCTTTTCTTTGCTTTTGACTATGAGATCATCAACATAGAACTCAACTTGGTGATGGATGAGTTCATTGAAGATCTGAGTCATGGCCCATTGGTATGTAGCACTAGCATTTTTAAGGTGAAAGGCATGACATTATAACAATAGATTCTGATTGGGGTTCAAAAAGTAGTGTTTCTTTCATCCTCGGGGGCCATCTTGATTTGGTTGTTTCCAGATGACCCATCCATGATGGAGAATACTGCATGAGATGAGGTAATGTCCACCATTAATTTTGATATAGGAAGAAGAAACTCGTCCTTAGGGCATGCCTTATTTATGTCTCTGAAATCGATGCATATGTGAATTTGTCCATTCTTTTTCTTAACTGGGATGACACTGGCTAACCAAGTTGGGTATTTTTCTTCCCTGATGAGACCAACATCGATCAATTTCTTGACTTTAGAAATGACCTATTATTCAATTTATAATCACATGCATCTAGGAGCTTGCTTGATAGGATTGGCGTTAGGGTCTATTGCTAGTTTGTGGATTCTACATCATGAGATAATCTAGGCATCTCTTTATAACTCCATATAAGGCAATCCTTAAACTCAATCAACAGCCTAACTAAGTCATTGGTTTATTCATCATTGAGTAAAGAGCTAATGTATGTCGGGTGTGGATCTTCTTCATCCGAGGTTGATCTCTTTAAACTTATCTATTATTGAATGTATTTTTCTTCAAATTTTGGATGTGCATCTTTGATTTGTAGATCATTTGGATCATCTAAAGTTTTTAAATACACTTCCTCATAAGAGTTAGTGTGGTTGAAGAAGAACCTATCAGATTCCAAATGATTGGTGACAACTAAGTCTTTATATGAATTATCCTCAAGTTCTACATCAGCTTTAGGACTTGAGGATGATGATCCCAATAGGAATCTCTTTGGCTTCACATCAATGAAAGACCTAAGGACTTCCTTAACTACTAAACATTCAGCTTTTGAGAGGAAAGTGAGGTTAGAGCTAAGGATCTCTCTGTCTGATATTTTTACATAAACTTGATTCAGATACATTTATGCTTTGTCTGGAGGCTTGGTCTACATCATTGTCTAGCTTGAGTGTCACCTCTAAGGAAACTCGCTGAGAGGGGTTGGCTAATCACATTGAAGTCATCCTTTAAATTGGATTTCAAGTCTATGTGAATAGTAGGGGTACTCCTATAAACTAGAACATAACCCCTATTGGTTGATGGCTAACTAGGGGTGTTCCACCTCTAGAACTGCCTCTATATTTGTCTCTACCTACTAACCCTACTTCTCAGGCACCTAAGTACGTTTTACCTCATTCATGAACAAAATCAAATTTAACAATATAGATAAATTTGATTACTCTATTTCTTTATATTATAGCATCATTCTAGTGTAAATTTCTAATAATCTTAATGCCACAAATGTATTTTACTGTTAAGATCATGCTTAATATGGTGGAGATCAAGTCATCCTACCCACATGTCCATATGATGGAATGAACTGTGGGTGGAATGTGACATGCGGCTCTGCTTCTTCCTTGATGTCCTTTTCTCATTCATTTGTTCTTTCATTTTTCTTTTCCTTTTCTTTTCCTTTTTCTTTTTCTTTTGAATTTTAAGTTTGACCCAAGTTCATGAGAAAAGGTATTTTGAGGAAGATAGTAGGTCGCATCTTCATATATCTCAACCTCTCTGACTAAAAATGGCTTTTCATCTCCTTTGACACAATACTCTATCTTATCTCTTCTAAACTTGATGCACTGATAAAGGGAAGATCGAATCATCTTATTCTGATGTATCCAATGCTTATTGAGCAAAGCTATGAACAAAGTATTTGAAACAATTATGTATAATTTGGCTTTAGTCTTTCACTCACCTATCTCCAAAGGTAACACTATGGAACCTAAAGTCCTCTCACCTTATTCATTGAATCCTCTCAACATCATCTGATCTCCTCGGAGTGTGGATATATCGATCCTCAAGTAGGCAAGGGTCTTTAGACTCATAATGTTCATCGATGCACACGGATCCAAGAACCACGAAGTGAATCGCCCATATCCTAATGTAGAGGGGATGGTTGTGCTCCATGTCCCAGAAGGTCTTCATGAAAGGTGACTCCTTGGGCTTGAATAATGTGCCTCCTCTCCAATGTCCATTTGAGCTAAGCATATCTCAAGATCAAGAAGAGCCTTGATTAATGATTCCCTCATCTCTTTGGATAACAAGGGCATCATATATGCTTAACTTGGATGGCAACTTTCTTAGGTGAGAGATGACATTGTAATCCACTTTGGGCTGGTCCTCTACAAGCATATCCATAGGTGGAGCATCCTATGGAGGGGCTTCTAGATCGCCAGTACGAATGACTTATTTTCCCTTATCTTGAGGTGCTGCCTTAGGAGGTAGAACCTTACCACTATTGAGGTTGACTTCAGTGATCTCTTGTGGCAAGCTAGTGGAAGATTCTAGCTGCTCATCAGGCTCACCTATAGCTTATCTTATGGGACCCTCAGAATCATATTATTCCAAGTCTATCTCAAGAGGTGAACCCGTATTATTCAGAGAAGGAAAATTCAACTTTGAATTAGAAAATGGAAGATCGGGGTTGTTATAATTATTATTTAGACTTGAAGAGTTTTCTTGAAGAATAGAGATACAGAACCCATCAGAAGTGACACATATGTAATTCAAACTAGCTTTATTCCTTGATTTCTTATATTTTGAAGGAGGTACACAGTAGAAATCTAAAAAAGTAAGTCGGGTGAGGGATTTGATTCCTTCATCCGTCGATAGAAGATGTCTACTAGAGGAAGAGCTAGATGATGTAGAGGTGCTCACTAAAGAAGTAGATATAATGGTGAACTGGAGACTGAGCTCGGTTGGTGGTTGCGCTACTTGGCTTTCCCGGGCTGGCATAGGCTGTTGTTGCTGCTGCTGTTGAACACTCCCTTTCCCTAAGTTGTCTTAGACAACTTGCAAACCTTCCTTGAAGTTGGAGGTTCGAGCTGCCTCAAGCACCTACAGAGAAAGTTTCTTGAATTTGAAAATAATTTTCTTAGAGGTTCGAGATAAGGAAATATCCCAACCTTCTTTGGTTTTAAGAAGATCACAGGTATCCCCAAGGATTACCCTAATGGAACTGGATGATTATTTCACTAAGTATTCCTTTAGATAGCTATGACACCTGTCTTGAAGCTATGCATAAGCCAGTCCTTGAATGTAAAGTAATCCTCTAAAATATGACCTAGCAAGCAGTGGTAGAGGTAAAAGTTAGGATCATTGCTCTTACCCACTCCCTCCGGCCTTCTAGGCTCGAATAACTGAAAGTCGGGTTTTTTAAGAGATTCTTAAAGATTTTTCTAACTACCTCCCTCTTAAATGAATATAGTTTGTTTAGTTTATCCATAAGAGTGGGTGGATGGTAGCTACTACGATGGGTATGTGTACCGCTGTTATGGATGTGGCTGAGGAGGAGGCGGTGAAGGCCACGGAGGCTGCTGTGGTAGCCGGTAGGATGGCCTAGGCGGTGTTAGAGGAGGTGGAAGTGATAATTGTGGAGCTTGAGGTCTCTCGTACTACTCTCTGGTTGGCTATTTTTTCTTATCTATTACTGTCACTGCTCATGGTTTCTTCTCATACACCTTCTGCAGCTTTGGCTTTGTTGATTGATCCAGAAAAGGCAACTATTTGGCTTCTCCTTGCAAGCTAGCCCCTTGTTGATTAGCTTCTCAAATGTTTTGATGGTGAAACCTTTGAGCATGAAGGCAACTGGGCCATGAATATTCTTTAGTAGAATTTTTATGGCATGCTGTTTAGATAGCTATGGTTCGCATTTCATATTCAAATTATTCCTTATGAGAATATAATAAATGAGGGACTCACCAGGGTGTTGTTGAGCCATAACAAGATTTCCTACAGTCACCCTTTGTTGAGCCCCAGCAAACCTCTTAGTGAAGAGTTGCTCCAACTCAGCAAAAGTCTTCACTAAACTATTGGGAAGTTCAGTGTACCAATCAAAGGCTATACACACTAAGCTACTGACAAAAAGATGGAAGAGTAAAGCATCACTACCACCAGCATTGTAACAACTAGCCCTAAAATGTGCTATGTGCTGCCTTGGGTTCCGTTGCCATTGAAACTTTTGAAAGAAGGTGGCACAAAACCCTTAGGATATTAGATGGCATCAAATTCCGGTAGGGTATACCCTTTAAAACTGATGATCCTCTTCAGGCTTGAGCCAATGCTTCTCTCACCTGCTGCTCAATTATGGTTTTGATGTCCTTCTCTTACATGGAAGAACTATCCACTACCTTCTTATACAAGCTGGTGCTGCCCTGCTCTGCTGGCAGTGTAGTCTTAGTTTGATCCAAGATATGCAACAACTCAAGTGGATCGATTTCTGCAATGGTAGGATGCACTACTGGGGCTTGATTCTGTAATGCCAAAACTACTGCTAGCAAGTCTTCAATCCTCTTCCCCATACTATCAATTTGTTCATATTTTTGTTTAATTTATTGTAGAGGTGTTGGGTGAGTAGGATCTTCACCCGACCTTCCTTCAAAGTCTGTTGATCACAAAAGAGTGAACCCCTGGTATCGATCATGTGCACTCATGCTGAATCTTCTAGATCATCCTCATTAGGATCAAAATTAACTTTCTCCTTCTCTAAGTCAGACCAATCATATCTTAAGAACTCCATCTTCTCCACTAGATATTTGCTATAATGTTATCTTGAGAATGGTCCAACTGCTTAGGCACGAATGTCCTCAACTGACCAGTGGTAGGATCACTATCATGAACTGAAAGACATCTAACCTCCCCTACTATTGGAGAGTTGATCTTGTGAGAACTGTACTCATTAGAGGAAAGATGCTCCTGACAGCGGTAGATTTGGATAGAGTGGTACTCCTAGGAAGATCTATAGCCATGGGGACAGTGGTACTATCTCCTTCCCCCTCAACTACTACTATGTCCATAGCCTACTGCGGTGGTGGTGGTGATGGCATGACTGATGCTCCATGGTCTCCATTCCTTCTTCACCATAACTAGAGCAAGAGGTTGAGCAAAAGAGCTCGGCCTCTCCACATCAGCGATGTAGATGGAACAGGATCTCTTGGCCATAACAGATCACCAATGGGGCTCTTTTCTCCCCAGATGTGGCCTTCATGGCCTTTGTTGGAATGGTAGATGATGGAACCTAGATTGGAGATGGTGGTGTGGTAGAGCGGTGTGGTGGAGGCACCACCGACTCTCTCAGTGGGAGCTCCCCTCCTGTGGTGGGTTGTACCCGTCAACACAATGCTGTTAGAGTGATCGGTGTGGGTAATGCACCGATCGAGAAAGTCGATGAGGGCTGAGGCAGCTAACTGCATGTTGTATCTCTACCTCTCTCGGTTGGTGATCTGCATTAATGTACGGGACTTCCTGGCCCTTTCTTATCTGATATGCCTGCCCACACTGCGAGGAATGATAGAATGTAGATCAAAATGAGCCTCAGACTCTGATCATCCGTAGGCTCCACCAACTCAGTGTAGAACCAATCTAAGGTCAGCATACGACCTTGTCCTCTCACGATAAGAGCCTCAAAATGAATTGTGGGTGGAGGTGAAGCTAAAATCCTCCTAATGTTCTCCTCTCCATCAGATCCGAAAAGGGGGTAAAACTTGTTCTCTGTGATGAGAGGAGACACTACCCTAGGTACCTCCTCTATTGCATACTGAGTGGCTATCTCTAGCTCCTCACAATGTGAGTATGATACTGCTTGATCATGTGGTTCTTGTTTCAGTGCTGAGTCCTGATGAGACAAGCTGTGTGGGAACTAGACCCAAACTTATAGGTAGGGGAGACAATCCCTGGAATTAGGGGAGCCTTCCCCTTGGAGAAAGCCAAAGAATGGTTTCTAGCCTGCACTGGGGCAGAATGGGGAACCACTGGGTGCACTAGCACTGGCACTACTACTACTGTGGGAACTGTCATAGCCTTCCTCTTCAGTGAGAGAATCTAAATCGATGGCATGTCAACCTGGATGACCGGCTTTTTCCCGATCACCATGCTCATGTTGACTTTTGTGAGGGACAAGTGATCCTAGCCCCCTCAAAGTCTGGCCAAAATGAATGAGGTGGGCAAAGTCAGATTGCGGGAGGCCAAATCCATCCTGAAAGGAAACATAAACACGTACTTTTGTGCTGCCATTTCTAACTGAACTGAGCTGATGGAAACTAATTAAAACTAACTGAAAGTATGCAATGTTGAAAACAAGTTGAATCAGATTTTTTCTTTAATTCATTTTTTAGAATTTGAACCCACACTCAACAATTTAAATGTGTTAAGTGGGCTCTTAGATTTTGGAGAGGGATTTTTGAATTTAGAATTGGAGAGGAAGTTTTTGAATTTGGAATCCATTTTCAACAAATTTGTGTTTGTTGAAAATGGGTTCAAATATTTTTGAAGAGATTGATGCTTCCATAGGTTCATATTTGAATTTGATTTTTTGATTGTTTGGGGACCCTTCATTTAACAAATTTGAGTATGTTAAAGTAAATGGTCAATTGATTTTGTTTTGCTTTGTGATTTTGGAATTCACTCACTTAGCAAATTTAGATATGCTAAGTGAGGTGTTTGAAAATAATTTTTCTTCTTTTCCTTTCTTGTTTGTGAATTATGTGTGAATTTGAAAGTGGAATCTTTACTTAGTAAATTTGGGTATGTTAAATGAAGAAACCAAATATTTTATCATTATTTGAAAAGAGGATCTTTTCCTAGCAAATTTAGGTATGCTAAATAAAGATCCATGTGTTTTGTTTTGTTCTTTTGATTTTGAAAAGAGGATTTCTACTTAGCAAATTTAGGTATGCTAAATAGGAAATCCAAATTTGTTTTGTTTTGTTGATTTTGAAAAGGAGGATTCTTAGGAAATTTAGGTATGCTAAAGAGATCCAAATGTGTTTTATTTTTGATGAATTTTGAAATGAGAATTCTTTATTTATAAAATTTAGGTATATTAAATAAAAGAAATTCAAATGTGTTTTGTTTCGTTGGTTTTGAAAAATAGGATTCTTATCAAATTTATGTATGCTAAGGAAATCCAGAAGTGTTTCATGTTTTGATATTTTTGAAAAGAGGATCCTTAGCAAATTTAGGTATGCTAAGGAAATCCAAATATGTTTTGCTTTTTGATGATTTTGAAAAGAGAATTCCTTAGCAAATTTAGGTATGCTAAATAGAAGAAATCAAATGTGTTTTATTTTTGATGTTTGTTGAAAAGAGGATCCTTTACATAGCAAATTTAGGTATGATAAATAAAAGAAGTCCATGTGTTTTATGTTTTGATGTTTTGATTTTGAAAAGAGGATTTTCACTTAACAAATTTGGGTATGCTAAATGAAAGATCCAAATATTGTTTGATTTTTGGTTTTTGAAAAAAAGGATCTTCATTTAACAAAATTGGGTATGCTAAATAAAAGATCCAAATATTATTTTGATTTTTGGATTTGAAAAAGAGGGACTTCATTTAGGAAATTTGGGTATGCTAAATGAAACATCCAAATATTATTTGATTTTTTATTTTTGAAAAAGAAAATCTTCATTTAGCAAATTTGGGTTTGCTAAATGAAAGATCCAAATGTTATTTTGATTTTTAGTTTTGAAAAATAAGGTCTTCATTAGCAAATTTGGGTATGCTAAATGAAAGATCCAAATGTTTTTTTATTTTTTTTATTTTGAAAAGAGGATCTTCGTTTAGCACATTTGGGTATGCTAAATGAAAGATATAAATGTAATTTTGATTTTTGATTTTGAAAAAGAGGATCTTCATTTAGCAAATTTGGGTATGCTAAATGAAAGATCCAAATGCTATTTTGATTTTTGATTTTGAAAAAGAGGATCTTCACTTAACAAATTTGCATATGCTAAATAAAAGATCCTAATGTTATTTTGATTTTTTGATTTTGAAAAAGAGGATATTCACTTAGCAAATTTGGGTATGCTAAATGAAAGATCTAAATGTTATTTTGATTTTTGATTTTGAAAAAGAGGATCTTCATTAGCAAATTTGGGTATGCTAAATGAAAGATCCAAATGTTGTTTTGATTTTTGATTTTGAAAAAGAGGATCTTCACTTAGAAAATTTGGGTATGCAAAATGAAAGATCCATATGTTGTTTTTTTTTTAAAAAAAAAAAGAGGATCTTCACTTAGAAAATTTGGGTATGCTAAATGAAAGATCCATATGTTGTTTTGATTTTTGAAAAGATGATTATTGATTTTGTTTTGAAATAAAATCTTCATTCAATAAATTGAGTGAGGATGTTCATTTATACTTTTTGGAAAAATATGATTGTTGATTTTGTTTGAAAATGAAAACCTTCATTCAATAAATTTAGATATATTGAATGAAGGTATTTATTTGTTTTTTTGGAAAAATATGATTGTTCATTTTGATTGAAAATGAAAACCTTCATTCAATAAATTTGGGCATATTGAATGAAAGTGTCCATTTGTGCTTTTTGAAAATATTATTGTTAATTTTGATTGATAATGAAAACCTTCATTCAATAAATTTTGGTATATTGAATGAAAGTGTTCATTTCTGCTTTTTTTTGAAAATATGATTGTTGATTTTGATTGAAAATGAAAACCTTCATTCAATAGATTTAGATATATTGAATGAGGGTATTCACTTGTGCTTTTGGAAAATATGATTGTTGATTTTGATTGAAAATGAAAATCTTCATTCAATAAATTTGGGCATATTGAATGAAAGTGTCCATTTGTGCTTTTTGAAATTATTATTGTTGATTTTGATTAAAAATGAAAACCTTCATTCAATAAATTTGGGTATATTGAATGAAAGTGTTCATTTGTACTTTTTTTTTGAAAATATGATTGTTGATTTTGATTGAAAATGAAAACCATCATTCAATAAATTTGGGTATATTGAATGAAAGTGTTCATTTATGCTTTTGGAAAATATGAATTTGATTTTATTCTTGAAAATGAAATGTTCATTCAATAAATTTTTGGTATATTGAATGAAGATGTTCATTTGTGCTTTTTGAAAATATTATTTTCGATTTTGATTTTTTTTTTAAAAGATTTTTTTTATTTGAAAAGATCCTGCATATAACAATCATGAATATTGTTAGATGAGGTTGAAATATTATATTATATGCATTTTGGAAAAGTGCTTTATGGAAAGATAATGTTTTTCTAAAAGATCTATTTTTTCTTTATTATTTGAATGAACCCTTCCTTATCATAGAAATCGTAAGGAGGAAGTCTTTAGTTATTTCTTTTTATTAAATTTTTATTTTCACCTATTGGGGATCCCAATAGCATTTTTAAGACCAACATGGAGTGAGGTCCTAAAACCTAAAGTTGTTGGCTAGCTTATCTTAAGGATGAAATAAGCTAAGTGCCAACAGAAAAGAAGGATAGTCTTGAATTTATATAAAATACAAACCCACTATCAATACTTGAAGATAAGGATCATTTACTAAAGATGGAGAGAGGAACCCTCCCCAGTGGAGTCGTTAGAAAAATCTGTGGGTGTTTTAAAGAGGAAAATATTTTCAGTCTTCATTCTAATCTTTGAAAAGAATAAAATGAAGACCAAAAATATTAAGCATTTTGTCGGGACATCACATAGATCTGTAGATGTCCTTATTAGGGTGATCGGGTACGTCATTGAGGAAAGGTGTACTATCTCAAAAGATAGAAGTCACCACCTTACAATGGACCTAATCACCTGAATAAGGACTCCTAAGGACTATGGGTCTTCATATGTACCAGAGATTCTTCCCCTACTTTACATGGAAAAGTAAAGCAGGGTTTATTTTAAGCCAGGTTCGTTAAGTTTCCTATGGAAGAAAGCCCTCATAGTTAATTGCATCTTAAGGAATGTGATTCCTTAAGAATACTCTCAATTAAGGTAAATGATCTTTGTCTTCAAAAATTTCAAAGATAGGACTATCAATCAATTGGTTATTTTAGAAGATCAAGTGGGATTGATCAAGATGAGGGAGTTATTATTGAGACCAGAGGAAGATAAGTAGGAGACACTCACAATGCTAGAAAACCTGGAAAACATCTCAAATTATCCTATGATTGGGCTTTATATTTTTGAAGTTGAAGAGAATTATTGTTTGAGTTGAATTGTTATTAGAAATCTAAGGCTTATAATTACATGATACAAGACATTGGAAATGCCTAAGAGGTGAGGATTTATTCTTGTAGCTCGCAAAGGAGAGAAGTAACCTCAGAACCTAAATCTAGGGAGTTTTAGTGAGGGCCAAAGCACAACCTAAATCTAAGGTGAAAATGGGCATGGTTTACCTCCACAAGAGAGGATAAACCACTGGATAGTTGGACTTACAACCGCCTGAGGGTGGCCGCCAACTAACTCCTCCTATAATTTTAAATTCATGTAGGCAAGTCATATGCTTTTGAAAGATAGCAAGGTTATTATTTATTTAGGAAAGATACTAAGTCCTTAAACACACTTCCTAAGAGACTAGATCACGTAGGGCATGATTAATGACTTAAATCTAATGCAAATTTTGTTTTATTTTATTTTCATTTTTGGACAATTCATTTGACACAGGCTATGAGATTCATATGCCTAATGCATGAGAAATTGGTCATGGGCCAAAATCAACAAAAAGGTGTGTTTCTACCATGGCTCTCAAAGGTCAAGCCAAGTTCCCTGGCAAAAGTGGAAGCCCTCCATAAGTAAGAGAGAAGCAAGATGCTTTTTATGCATGATGTGAAAACATACAACATCCAGCTAAGGGGTTGCTAAATCTTTTATCTTGATTTATAACCTAGGCTTTAAGTGAGGTTATGAGTTGTTTAATTTTTAATTTTGAGTTATTTAGTTAGATAAAAAATTTATTTTTTCCTAAGAGCCTAATTGTCATCCAGGCCATACATCAAAGCAAGGAAGAAACTAGAAAAACATGTCATCTTAATGCAAAAACTGAACAAACATCAAATAATTTATAAAGCTAGCACAAAAGAATAAGAGGTCTTTTATGGTCAGGCACCACCACCCAAACCCGAAAATACAAATGTGGGCAGCCGAACTCTACCTTTCAACAATCGATATTACAAATGAATTAATTACAACTAAGAAATTCATGTTATGGGGGTCTTCATTCTTCATTTCTTTTTCTTCTTTTCTTCACTTCTTTCTTTCTTTCTTTTCTTCCTTCTTCTTTCTTTAGTTGGTTGGAATGTGGATGCTCCGAAGGCTTCACATGGTACATAAGACATAATCTTATAACCAATGTTCATCTTAATCCCCATAACATTCATTTTAAATCCTAATTGCAAAATTATATGGAAATGGGAAAAGTAAATCTAACTAAAACCTGTAAAATAGAGATTAGCTAAACAAACCATACAATCCCAAGCATGTATATGAATAATTTGGACTTAGCACCCCACACATGGGTAACCAAGTCCACACCTATTGGATTATGCTTAGGGGTATATAAACACAAAGCATTATATTTTTATTATAACGCCCCTTAAGCACAATCCCCTATAGAAGACAATGGTTAAACTAAGATCATCCTACCATTCAGTCTACACACATACACCCTAGCATCCAGACTAAAATATCACATCACAAAGCAAAAGCAAACATCAAACCATGCATCGCCCTAACATAGGACTATAAATGGTGACTTAGTCTAATGTGTGTGTCATTTAAGATTTGTGTTGTATGTCTTAGCTTGGCTTTAAGGTTATAGTTTTCTAAGTATGAAGGGTTCAACTTAGAGGGTGGTTTTACTTAAGTGATTTAGTTGATTTTGTTGGTTTTATTTGATGATGTGATTTGGTTTAAATGAACCTACAATTAATTACTAAGTGTTGTAAAGAGAAGAAAAAGAGAAGAGAACTTCTCTTTCCTCCCTATCTTAAGTGATTTCTAAGATAGATTCATTAGTGATTTTTCTTTAATGAATATTATATTATGTGTTTTAATTAATCCTAAGTTTATATGGACTCTAAACAAATGTATTCAACAAGAAAGACATTTTAATATTCATTAATGTGAATTACTATCATAAAACACATAACAGTTTATTTCTTTCCAACATGTGTAACATGCATAAGGATGAATCTTAAGCATATTTATACAAAGAAAATAGAAATATTAGCACACCATAATGATGAATGCTAAGAGGTGTTGCTTAGGAAAAGTTGGATGCTTCATGATGCATGATTTTGTTAAGTAGAAAAGAGAGGAATTCTTTTATCCAGTAATCAAATGCACACTTACAAGTATGAAAGACATAAGTGAGTACGATAACATTATTCTACATCAGGGGTGTATGGTACAAGACTTACTTGGGGCTACTTAAAGCCTCGCAACCCCGGGATGTCCATACTAATATACCACTTTTCTTAAATACATGTGCATGTATAAAAGAAATGAATGGAAAGAGAATCATACAAAAGGTTTATCTTTGTTTGTTTGTTTTTAGTTTTTTAATTTATATGTGCAAATGTGAAGGTACCTCTTAAATGATAACATAGGAATGAATAGGAATGGATTTAAGCAAGTGTTGTGTTCTTTTCAAATGAATTATACACTTTGCAAATCCTACTCAAGACTATGTTAAAAGAGAGGAGAAGGAAAAGTCACATAATGCACATCTTATATTATACTCACATGCAATCTCATAAGTAATTATAAGTAGCCTACTATTCATTTGCAATGTTTAATTTATAAGTTTTGAAAGTAATTTTGGATTTAGTAGTGATAATAGCTATTCATATTCTTACTTTAGCCAAAATATGCAATTTGACATAAAGAAAATATTTCATTTTAATTTATTTTTCAAAAGACATGAATGCATGATTTCATATGACATACATATTTAGCATGCTAGGAAAGAAATAAAGTGATGTAAGCATGTAACTTCACTCACCCTAATTAATTTCCAAAGACAATCCTATGGAATAAGATTATTTAAAGTGAATCAAAGTTGGTTTAAGGAAATTTTGATTTTGTTTTGAGTTTGATTTGAATTTAGGAAAAGTGAGAAGGTTTGCTGGTCCTAACCTATCTCCACATATGTGAGTTAATTTAGTCTATTTTTAGAACCATTAGATTGATTTCATATTTTGTTTAGGTTAAGGTGTACATTAAGTCCATTAATGACCCCTTACCTACTCCACTTTAACATATTTAACAAAATAATTATGAGCCAATGTATGACAAAAACCACAAAAAATTTAAATCAGCAATGCACCTAAGAAAGAAAGGGGCCTAATGCATTTGGCTCATAATTAATGATTAATTAAGCTAAAGGATTTAATTTAAGCACTTTCATAACCCCTTCACATATGGGTTAGATGTAATTCTTAAGCTACTTAGGTTATTGAACACCTAAGTATCTACCCAAGAAGGAATTGATTAAATTCAAATTGATTTGATTTTAGAATTTTGATTAATTAATCCATTTAATAAAGTGCTTAAACTATTTGATTAATTTTCACCTTAATTAGTTTTTTATCCAAATGAAATAAACTTAGGGGAAAGATTTGGAAGAGAACTCCTAATCTCATTCCCTAAGTTTATTCACTATTCTAAGGCAATTAGTAAACTTCATTAATGAATTTATCATTATTATAATTAATTAATCATTTAATTAATTAAGAGAATAATTAGGAGTGAATCAAGCAATTACCCTAATTAAGCCAACACTAAATTCCAAGAAAATCATGGGAGGCAGAGGTCATCCCACTAAACATACCTAAAAGTTTGGAATTAATCAATAGAAACATTAGGGAGTAATTAACATAATTACATTCCAAATAAAACCCAAATTGCATGAAATTTATTATTCAAAATCAATTAGATTAATTTTATATTATTCCCCTTTGAAATATCTTCAAAATGCATTTGAGTTTGTATTTTTTTAATTTTTTACAATTAGTTATGTATTTTTGAAGTTTGAGTGATTAAGGATAATTAAATTGTCCCTAATTATATAATTAATCTCATCAAAGCCATGTGGACTGATGTGGTGCGCCCTTTCCATGTGATGCGACGGGATTGGTTATTTAAGTTGTCACATCCTATGTTGTTGCTCCTCCTTCACCTATCCGATCAAAGTTTGAATGGTCAAGATTAAACCCACAATTCTAATAGGATAAATCAGATGATCTAATGTGAATTAATCTTGACCATCCATCCAAAACATGCGGGATGGATGGTCCATGATTCATCCTAGCGCTCACCTGTGGGAAATGATGACCGTCCGTCCCCCATGGCTTGATCCGAGCTCAGATTGAGCTAAGATTGAACCCACACCATCAACATATAAGGAGATGAAGATTTGATGGTGGAAATCACTTGGGATTATAATTCCCTTCAAAAAGAATCAAAGAAAATTTAATGCAAGCTCAATTTTGAATAGTACCCATTGGAGTTTATCACCAGCGCTCCCAACCATTGAGGTAGCTTCATCTAGTAGAGATGAAGCCTGTTAAGAGTTTAAAGGCTTAAGATTGAGTATATCTTCATGTTGGCCAAAGTGGGCTTCAAGTGCTTACGACTCTGATCAAACTCTCCCTTTCTGTGCCTTGGAAGCTTGGATGAAGCTTTGGGTGAGCTCGATTGGGTCCTCTGGAGGTGCTTGCAAGAGGAATTGAGCTTTGGTATTGAATTGAGTGAGTTGAAAAATTCCTTAGCCTCCCCTATTTTCAACTTAAGAAAATTGAGAAATGGAGAATGAAAAAACTTAGGAAATGCAAGAGAGAGCTTGGGGAGCTTGCCTTGGGTCTCTCTGGCTTGATCAAATGCAAGTGACTTGGATTGAAGTGGAATGAGGGGGAGTATATATCCCCCCATAAGGATCGGATGGCAGAGCTTGGCTTTACCATTTTGATCAAATTGACTTGATTGATTGGGTTGGTTAGGCCATTTTGGATGCCATGTGATTCGGTTTTGAGGAGTGGAGTGGTGAAACTTCCATGTGCTTGAAATGAGAGTGGGAGTTATTTCATGTGGAGAATTTCCTAATGGGTGGTTTGTTTTGGCCTTGGGTCAGGTTTTGCTGACCCAAACTCATTGGGTCATGTGCACCACACTCACTAGTGTCCATTTGGTCCACTAAGAGGGTGTCAAATGGCCATGAAAAGGATATGACCAAATGCCAAGTGAAATTAGCCATAGGTTACTCTGGTCATTTGGCTTTAATTTCAATTTGGGCAGATTTGAAATAGTTTGAAATTGAGTTGGGCCAAATTTCAAGAAATTTGGAGTTGATTTGATGTCATTTGGCTCATGTTGACCCATTTAGGTCAAAAATGGGTCAACATGGGTCAAGTTGACCAATTGGTCAAATTGGGTCAAACCAAGGGTTCGGTCAAGTTCATATGACTATTTGAAATGCTTTGGCATCATTGGTTTGGTTCAATTTAGTTTATATTTAGTTTTGGTTCATTTGATTTCATTTAGGTCAAATGGGTCAAGTTGACCAATTTGACCCATTTGACCTAATTGGGTTAGGTAATGGGTTGGTTTAGGTTTGGTTGGTCATTTGAAATATTTTGCAAGCTTTGGTTTCAATCAATTTTGGTTTGATTTGATTTTGGTTAAATTTGACCTTTTAGGTCAAGTTGGGTTCGTGGTCAATTGGGTTAGGTTGGGTCTAATTGGCCAATTGTGGCTTTGGTCAAGTTCAACAAGTGATTTAGAATGAATCTGACCCATTGGTTGCAATCAATTTGACTTAGATCAAGATTTGACATATTTTGGCTTTTTAGGTTAAGTTAGGTCAACTTGGATCAAGTGCCCAATTGGGGTTGGGTTAGGCTCAAATGATGACTTGGTCAAGTTCAAACATTGATCATGAATTAGTTTTGAATAATGATTTTAATCAATTTGGCCTATGGTGGATTTTGGCTAGTTTAGGTTTGGTTTGGGTTAAGTGTTGACTTGGTTTGACCCAATTTGAGTGATTGATCATCTCATGATGATTGTTGCTCATAATGTGAGGCTTAGGTGGGCTTAGTTCAATCCAATTTTCGTAGGTTAGAATTTGGCTCAAAAGGGTGCTTTAAGTCACTTTGGGTCAAGTGAGCCTAAGTGAATGGCTTGATCAAGGCTTGATTCAAGTTTGGTTGAACTCACATATGCACTTATGATTGAAATATAAATCTATTTGCAAGTGATTTGAAGTCAAATGAGTTTTGATTCATTTGCAAGTTCAAAGGATGAACATGAGTTTGACTTGGGTTTGATTTTTGAATTTAGTTTTGGTTTGATGATTGAAGTTTATGTTATTATTTGGATTCATGATTGAAGGATTGATTGAATCATGAAGAAAATCCAAGGGTTTGGATTGATTTGAGTTTGATTTGATGAAGTTCAAGAATTTGACTTGAAAAAGCATAGGTTGAATTTAGGTTGATTTGGGTTTGAGTTTTGAACTTGGTTTTGGTTATTTGAATTTATATTTCATTTATATTTGTGAATACAAATGAGAATATAAATTATTTATGAGAAAATTTCTTGGATTTTAATTGATTTGAATTTGATTTGAGCTTAGTCCATAAGGTGAAATCAAAGGGCTTAGGAAAGATTTTTGAACTTGGAATTGAGTTTTGGATTTGGTTTTGGTTATTTGAATTTATATTTCATTTATATTTGTGAATATAAATGTCAATATAAATGGGTCATGAGAAAATTTTTTGAATTTGAATTGATTTGGATTTGGTTTGGGCCAAGTCTATAAGATGAAATCAAATGGCTTAGGAAAGAT
Source organism: Cymbidium sinense (assembly GCA_021442155.1). NCBI lineage: Eukaryota > Viridiplantae > Streptophyta > Magnoliopsida > Asparagales > Orchidaceae > Cymbidium > Cymbidium sinense. Next base: position 20,579,417 of record CM038221.1, on the reverse strand, counting down.
TTTAGATTTGGAATTCAATCATGGGAATTTGGAATTGATTCATGATTTGAGAAAATCCATTGGAATTGATTTAAGGTTTGGTTTGGAATTGAAGTTGATTTAAGTTTGAGGTTTGATTTAAATTTGGAGTTTGACTTGAAAGAAGGAAGTGAGGATTTGGTTCAAGCTATAGGGCAGGAAAATTTTCCTAACACCCTTAAGGCATAACATATTCCTATGGCTAACTCATTTAACTCTCTATGGTTAGGTTAAGTGTTCACCTAATCATTAGAAGTGTCCTAAGACTAAGGAACTCTTAGTGTCTAAGAGGAATCCTATGTCTAAGATGAGGAAGTTGAGAGCCCATTCTAAAAATGAGGTCAATAATTTTATTTAGCTTAATTTGACCTATTTAGGTCAAATTGGGTTAGGTTGACCAATTGGTCAATTTTGGTCAAACCAAGGGTTGGGTCAAGCTCACATGACCATTTGGAGTGTATTGGTGTCATTGGTTTGGTTCAATTTGCTTTGGATTTGATTTTGGCTCTTTTGGATTTATATAGGTCAAATGGGTTAGGTTGATCAATTTAACCAAATTGGTTGAATTGGCTTGGGTTGGGTGTTAGTTCAAGTTCAATTGGTTAATTGAAAATGATTGTAGGTTTTGGTTTTAATCAATTTGGATTTAATTTGGATTTTGACCAATTTGATTCTTTAGGTCAATTTTGGCTAAGTTTGGTTAAGTTGATCAATTGGTCAAATTGGGCTGGTAGCTTTAAGTTCAATAATTTGGAATGAACTTAAGCCATTAGTTGCAATCAATTTGGTTTAGGTTGCAATTTGACTAGTTTGGGTTCATATGGGTTAAAGGGTTGACTTGGTCAATGGGTTAAGTTGACTTGGTTTGACCCAATTCATGATAATTGATTTACCTAGGATGATCAACAATCATGACATGAAATTTGTATTGGCTTAATTCACTTTGAATTGAATTGAATTAGATTTTGGTTCATGTAGGTCAAATTGCCCACTTTGGGTCAAGTGAGTGTTGACCTCATTTTTAGAAGGAGCTCTCAACCTCTCCATCTTAGACATAGGATTCCTATTAGACACTAAGAGTTCCTTAGTCTTAAGATACTTTTAGAATTTAGGTGAACACTTAACCTAACCCTAGAGACTTAGAAGAGTTAGTCATAGGAATAGGTTATGCCTTAGGGGTGTTAGGAAAATTTGCCTACCTTATAGCTTGAACCAAGTCCTCACTTCCTTCTTTCAAGTCAAACTTCAAATTTAAATCAAACCTCAAACTTAAATCAACTTCAATTGCAAACCAAACCTTAAATCAATTCCAATGGATTTTCTCAAATCATGAATCAATTCCAAATGATTGAAACCCATGATTGAACTCCAAATCTAAAATCTTTCCTAAGTCACTTTGATTCCACCTTATGGACTTGGCTCAAATCAAATCCAAATCAATTCAAATTCAACAGATTTTCTCATAATTCATTTATATTCTAATTTATATTCATAAATATAAATGAAATATAAATTCAAACAACTAAAACCAACTCCAAAACGCAAACCCAAATCTACCCAAAATCCAACCTATACCCTTTCAAGTCAAATTCTTGAACTTGATCAAATCAAACTCAAATTGATCCAAACCCTTGGATTTTCTTCATGATTCAATCAATCCTTCACTCATGGATCCAAATATAAATACAAACTTTAATCTTCAAACCAAAACTAAATTCAAAACTCAAATCCATGTTCATTTCTTTGAACTTGAAATTATCAAATGAATCAAAACCCATTTGACTTCAAATCACTTGCAAATAGATTTATATTTCAATCATAAGTCCATATGTGAGTTGAACCAAACTTGAATCAATCCTTGATCAAGCAAATTGACTCATTTAGGCTCACTTGACCCAAAGTGACCTAAAGCACCCTTTTGAGCCAAATTCTAATCCTAAATTGGAACTAAAGCACATTGTAAGCAACAATCATCATAAGATGATCAATCACTTGATCAAACCAATCAAAGGGTTGAGTCAATACTTACCAAAATGAAGCCTAAACTAGCCAAAATCTACAATAACTAAATTTATTGAAACCATTGATCAAAACCAATTCATAATCAATGTTTGAACTTGACCAAGTCATCATTTGAGCCTAACCTAGCCCACTTTTTCACTTGACCCAAGTTGACCCAACTTGCCTTAAGAAGTCAAAATAGTTCAAATCTTGATCTAAGCCAAATAAATTGAAACCAATGGGTCAAGTTCATTCTAAATCACTTGTTGAACTTGACTTACATTTAGACTGCTGCCCTAAACCAAACCAAATTGACTTGAGGTCAAATTAACTTGAACCAAACCAAAACCTTGGAAAGCTTTATTTCAAATGTTCAAGCCTAAACCCATGACCTAACATTAAATCAAATGGGTCAAATCCATTTGACATAAATGAAATCAAATGAACCAAATTCATATATAAACCAAATTGAACCAAACCAATGGTACCAAAATATTTCAATTAGTCATATGAACTTGATCCAACACTTGGTTTGACCCAATTTGACCAATTGGTCAACTAGACTCAAGTTGACCCATTTTTACCTAAATGGGTCAACATGAGCCAAATGACATCAAATCGACTCCAAATTCCTTGAAATTTGGCCCAACCCAATTTCAAACTATTATAAATCTTCCCAAAGTAAAATCAAAGCCAAATGACCATTTTACCCCTAGGTCTAGGGGTAACCTATGGTTAATTCCACTTTGAATTTGGTCATATCCTTTTCATGGCCACTTGGCACCCTCTCAGTGTACCAAGTGGACACTCAAGTATGTTTACCAATGGGTTAGCCAAACCCAAGGCCAAAACTAACCACCCCACTCAAAATGAGCACATGGGAATCACTCCTCCACCTCATTTAACACATGAAAACTCTTCCACTACTCCCCTTTGCCAAAACTGAATCAAATGGATCCTAAATGGCCTAACCAACCCAATCATGGGAATAAATATGATAAAGCCAAGCTAGGCCATTCGATCCTTATGGGGGGAGATATACTCCCCCTCATTCCACCTCAATCCAATTCATTCACACTCGATTGAGCCATAGGAACTCAGAGCAAGCTTCTCCAAGTTCCTCCAAGCTTCCTCAAGCATTTCCCATGTCTCCATTCTCGATTTCCTCAAGCCAAAAATAGGGGAGCTCATTAAAAATTTCAACTCATCCATCACTCAACCAAAAGCTAATTACTCTTGCAAGCACCCTCAAAGGACCCAATCAAGTTCATCCAAAGCTTCTTCCAAGCTTCCAAGGCATGGGAAGGTGGAGCTAGACCAAAGTCACAAGCCTAGGAGGAGGAGTTTGGCTAATTGAGCAAACCACTTCATCTCAAAGCTTGAACATTCAACAAGGCTTCATCTCCACTAGATGAATCTACCTCGATGGTTGAGAGCACCAGTGATAGCCTCCGGTGAGGTATGCCTTCAAACCGAGCCTAGTGTAGGAATTCTTTGGTCCTTTGTGAAGAGAAGTGTGATCTCAATTAAATTTGACCATTGGATGTCTCCTTATGGCCTTTAGATGGTGTATGATCAATCACCACTCAATTCGAGCTAAAGTGAGCTCGGATCAAGCCCTAAGGGACGGACGGTCACCGTCTCCCATAGGCGAGGGCAAGGATGAGTCATAGACCATTCAACCTGCATGTTTTGGATGGACAGTTCAGATTAAAACATGTGAGATCCCATGATTAGTCCCTTTTAATACCATCTTGATGTCGATCTTTGATCAGCGGTCCATGGAAAGCGCATTACCTTGGTTGAGTGTGATGTGATAATTTAAATAACCAATCTGTCATCGAGTGAAAAGCGCGCAAGTGTCCGGCGGGCAAGATTAGTTATATAATTAGGGATTTAATTTAGCAATAATCATAGAATTTTCAAAAATACATAACTAATTGTAGAAAAAAAAAAAAATACAAACTCAAAGGCATTTTGAAGATATTTCAAAGTGGAATAATATAAAATTAAACTTACTTGATTATGATAGTAAATTTTATGCAATTTGAGTTTTATTAGGAATGTAATTATGTTAATTACTCTCTAATTACTTGGAATTAATTTCAAACTTCCTAGGGTTGATTAATGGGATGACCTTTATCTCCTATGATTTTCTTGGAATTTAATGTTGGCTTAATTCGAGTAATTACTTGATTCACTCTTAATTACTCTCTTTATTAATTAAATGATTAATTAGCCTATTATATAGTGATAAATTTATTAATTAAGTTTGCTAACTACCTTAGAATAGTGAATGGACTTAGGGAATGAGATTAAGAGTTCTTTCCCAAGTCTTTATCCCCTAAGCTTATTTCATTTGGATAAAAATTTAGTTAAGGTTCAAATTAATTAAATAGTTTAATCATTTTATTAAATGGCTTAATTAATCACAATTTTAAAATCAAATCAACCTGAATTTAATCAATTCCTTCTTGGGTAGATACTTAGGTGTTCAATAACCTAAGTAGCTTAAGGAAATCATATATATCCAATATGTGTGGGAAGGGTTATGAAATTACTTAAATTAAAATCTTTAGCTTAATTAATCATTAATTGTGAGCCAAATGCATTAGGCCCTTTCTTTCTTAGGTGCATTGCTGATTTAAATTCCTTGTGATTTTATGTCATACATTGGCTCATAATTATTTGGTTAAATATGTTAAAGTGGTGTAGGTAAGGGGTAATTAATGGACTTAATGTACACCTTAACCTAAACAAAATATAAAATCAATCTAATGGTTCTAAAAATTAAACTAAAATAGCATACACATGTGGGAAATGGGTTAGGATCACCAAACCTTTTCACATTTTCCTAAGTCAAATCAAACTCAAAATAAAATCAAAATTTTTAAACCAACTTTGATTCACTTTAAATAATCTTATTCCATAGGATTGTCTTTAGGAGTTAATTAGGGTGAGTGAAGTTACATTCTTTCATCACTTTATTTCTTTCCTAACATGGTAAATGTGTATGTCATATGAAATCATGCATTCATGTCTTTTGAAGAATAAATTAAAAATTAATTATTTCCTTTATGTCAAATTGCATGTTTTGGCTAAAGTAAGAATATGAATGGCTATTATCACTATTAAATCCAAAATTATTTTCAAAACTTATAAATCAATACAAATGAAGGTATACTTATAATTACTATAAGCTTGCATGTGAGTATAATATATAAAATGTGCATTATGTGATTTTCCTTCTCTTCTCTTTTAACATAGTTTGAATAGGATTTGCAAAGTGTATAGTTCATTTGAAAAGAACACAACACTTGCTTAAATATTCTATTCATTCTATGTTATCATTTAAGAAGGACCTTCACATTTGCATATATAAATTAATAACAAATCAAACAAATAAACATAAACCTTTTGCATGATTCTCTTTCAATGCATTTCTTTTTTACATGCACATATATTTAAGAAAAGTGGTATATTAGTCTACAACCCCGTGGTTGTGAGGCTTTAAGTAGCCCCAAGTAGGTCTTGTGCCTTACACCCCTGGTGTAGAAAACAATGGCATTGTACTCACTTATGTCTTTCATACATGTAAATGTGCATATGAATAATGGATAAAAGAATCCTCTTTTCTACTTAACAAAATGCATACATGAAACATTCCAAATTTCTTAAACAATATCTCTTAGCATTCATCATTAAGGTGTGCTAAAATACTTCCATTTGCATGTATAGATATGCTTAGGATTCATCCATATGCATGTTACACATGTTGGAAAGAAATAAAGTGTTGTGTGTTTTATGAATAGTAATTCACTTTACTTAATCTTAAAATGCCTTTTTCTTTGAATAGGTTTGTTTAGGTCTAAACTTAGATTAATTAAAACATAATAAATACATTCACTAAAGAAAATCACTAATGAATCTACCTTAGAAATTACTTAAGGTAGGGATGGAAAGTTCTCTTCTCTTTTCCTCTCTTTCAACAGTAATTAATTGTAGGTTCATTCAAACCAAATCAAATCATAAAATAAAATCAACTAAATCACTTAAATGAAACCCTCTAAGTTGAACATTTTCATTTAGAAAACTCTAACCCTAAAGCCTAGCTAAGACACACTACACAAGCCTTAAATGGCACACACATTAGGCGAAGTCACCATTTCTAGTCCTAGGTTAGGGCGGTGCATGGTTTAATATTTATTTTTATTTTATGATGTGACATTTTAATCTAGATGTTAGGGTGTATGCACGTAGACTAAACATTAGGGGGATCTTAGTCTAACCATTGTCTTCTATCAGGGATTGTGCATAAGGGGCATTGTAATAAAAATATAACTACTTTTTATTGTGCAGGTTGCTTATACCCCTAATCATAATCCAAAATATGCTAGGTAGACTTGGTTACCCATGTGTGGGTGCTAAGTCCAATTTATTCATATACATGCTTGGGATTGTGTGGTTTGTTTAGCTAATCTCTATTTTGTAGGTTTTAGTTAGATTTACTTTTCCCATTTTCATGTAATTTTGCAATTAGGATTTGGAATGAATGTTATGGGGATTAGGATGAACATTGGTCATAAGATTAAGTCTTATGCACCATGTGAAACCTTTAGCATCCACATTCCAACCAACCAAAGAAAGAAGAAAGAAAGAAGAAAGAAAGAAAAGAAAGAACGAAGAAAGAAGAAAGGAAGAATGAAGACCCCCATAACATGAATTCTTGCTTGAATGTAATTAATTTATGTAATCCGGGTTGTATAATTGTAGAGCTCGGCTACCCATATTTGTCTTTTTGAGGTTGTGCGGTGGTGCCCGATCATAAAAGGTCTCTTATTCTTTTGCGCTAGCTTTGCAAATTGTTTGATGTTTGTTTAGCTTATACATTAAGATGACATGTTTTCCTAGTTTCTTCCTTGCTTTGATGTATGGCCTGGATGATTATTAGGCTCTTAAAAAAATTAAATTTTTTATCCAATTAATCAATTCAAAACTAAAAATTAATTACTCATAACATCACTTAAAGCCTAGGTTATAAAATCAAGATAAAAGAATTAGCAACCCCGTAGCTGGATGTTGTATATTTTCACATCATGCATGAAAAACATCTTGCTTCACTCTTGCTTATGGAGGGCTTCCACCCGTGTTAGGGAACTTGGCTTGACCTTTGAGAGCCATGGTGGAAAATATACCTCCTCTTTTGATTTTGGCCCATAATCTAATTTCTCATGCATTAGGCATGAATGAATAGCCAGTGTCAAATGATTATCCAAAATGAAAATAAACATAACAAAATTTGCATTAGATTTAAGTCATTAATCATGATCTAGTCTCTTAGGAGTGTGTTTAAGGACTTAGTCTCTTTCTAAATAAACAACAACCTTATCTTGCAAAAGCATATGACTTGCCTGTATTTTAAAATGAGGAGTTAGTTGGCCACCCACCGGGTTGTAAGTCCAACGGTCGTGGTTTATCCTCTCTTGTGGAGGTAAACCAAATACCCATTTTTCCTTAGATTTAGGTCATGTTTTGGCCTCCTCCCTAGATTTAGGTTCAGGTTGCTACTTCCCCTGCGGCTATGCATAAATCCTCACCTCTTAGGCATTTCCATGATCTTGTGTTGTGGAATTATAAGTCCTAGATTTCTAATAAAAATTCAATTCAAATAAATAATTCCTTTCAATTTTAAAAATGTAAAGCCCAACATAGGATAGTTTAAGATGCCCACTAAGTTTCCTAGCATCATGAGCATCTCCTACTTATCTCCCTTTGGTCTCGATAATAACTCCCACCTCTTGATCAATCCCACTTGATCTTCCAAAATAAATTGATTGATAGTCTATCTTTGAAATCTTTGGAGACAATCATTTACCTTAATCGAGAGTATTCCTAAGGAATCCCATTCCTTAGGATGTAATTAACTATGGGGCTTTCCTCCATAAAGAACTTAATGAACCCGATTTAAAATAAACCCTACTTTACTTTTCCATGTAAAGTAGGGGAAGAATCTTTGGTACATATGAAGACCAATAGTCCTTAGGAGTCCTTATTTAGTGGTGATTGTAGGGTGGTTACTTGCTTCTCTTTTGTGGGCCACAATCTTCATCTCTTAGGCATTTCAATGTTTGTGGAATCATAAGTCTAAATTGATTCAACTCAAACAAATTAATTTCAAATGTAAAAGATAGATGAAAGATGCTCATTTTTTTAACATATCATTTTCTATCTTTCTTCAATAATTTCTCCTTAATCAATATTTGATCTTAAAATGAACTAATCATTGATATCCTTTCCTGAAATCTTTGAAGACTTTCATTTACCTTTCTAGCTCCAAGGGACATCTCTTAGGTATGTAACTTATCTTGCTTTACTTTTCCATGTGAAAGTAGGGGAAGAATCTTGGTATATGAAGACCATTGTCCTTAGAGTCCTTATTGATTAGGTCCATTATAGGATGACTATCTTTCTCGAGATAGTACATCATTCCTCAATGTCATATCATCACCTAATAAGAACATCTCGAGGATCTACTTGGTGTCAAGGCATTATTTGTCTTCATTTTATTCTTTCCAAAAGGGTAGAATGAAGATAAAAATTTCACCACAGATTTTTCTGGTGACTCCGCTAGGGATGGTTCCTCTCTCCATCTTTGGTAAATGATCATTGTCTCCAAGTATCGATAGTGGACTTATATTTCATATGAATTTGAGACTATCCTTCTTTTCTGTTGGCACTTAGTTTATCTCATTCCTTAAGCTAAGCTAGCCAACTTCTTTATGTTTTAGGACCTCACTCCATGTAGGTCTTAAAACCCCTATTGGATTCCCAAATAGGTGAAAATAAAAATTTAAAAAAAGAAATAACTAAAGACTTCCTCCTTACCATTTCTATGATAAGGAAAGGTTCATTCAAAAAAATAAAGAAAAAATAAATCCTTTATAAAAACATCATCTTTCCAAAAAGCACTTTTCTAAAATGCACATAATAAAATATTTCAACCTCATCTAATAATCTTCATGATCGTTATATGTAGGATCTTTTCAAAAATCAAAATCCAAAATCATATTTTCAAAAGCACTCATGAATAATCTTCATTCAATATGCCCAAATTTATTGAATGAAGGTTTTCATTTTAAAAATAAAATCAACAATCATATTTTCAAAAAAGCACAAATGAATACTCTCATTCAATATACCCAAATTTATTGAATGAAGGTTTTTCATTTTCAGAAATCAAAATCAACAATCATATTTTCAAAAGCACCCATGAGCAAACTTCATTCAATATACCCAAATTTATTGAATAAAGGTTTTCATTTAAAAAATAAAATCAACAATCATATTTTCAAAAAGCACAAATGAATACCCTCATTCAATATACCCAAATTGATTAAATGAAGGTTTTCATTTTCAATCAAAATCAACAATCATATTTTCAAAAAACACAAATGAATACTCTCATTTAATATACCCAAATTTATTGAATGAAGGTTTTCATTTCCAAACAAAATCAACAATCATATCTTCAAAAAGCACAAATGAATACTCTCATTTAATATGCCTAAATTTATTGAATGAAGGTTTTTATTTCCAAACAAAATCAAAATCATATTTTCAAAAAAAAAAACACTTATGAACATCTTCATGCAATATACCCAAATTTATTGAATGAAGATTTCATTCCCAAAAAAAAAATCATAAATCACCTTTTCAAAGGGTACAAATGAACATCCTCATTCAATTTATTGAATGAAGATTTCATTTTTAAAAAAATAACAATATCAACAATCATCTTTTCAAAATAAAATCAACAATCATCTTTTCAAAAAAAAAATCAATAGTCATCTCTTCAAAATCATCAAAACAAAATACACATGGATTCCTTTTATTTAGCATGCCTAAATTTGCTTTAAGTAAAGAATCCTCTTTTCAAAAATCAAAACATCAAAACATGAAACACATTTGGATTTACTTAGCATACCTAAATTTGCTAAGAATTTTCTTTTCAAAACATCAAAACAAGAAACACATTTGGATTTTCTATTTAGCATTCCTAAATTTGCTAACTAGAAGTTCTCTTTTCAAAATCAAAAGAACAAAACACAAAACACATTTGGATTCTTTTACTTAGCATACCTAAATTTACTAAGTAAAAAATCCTCTTTTCAAAATCATCAAAATAAAACACATTTGAATTTATTTTTAGCATACCTAAATTTGCTAAGTAGGGAATTCTCTTTTCAAAAATCATCAAAAACAAAACACCTTAGGATCCTTTATTTAGCATACCTAAATTTTCTAAGTAAAGATGCTCTTTTCAAAAACAACAAAATATTTGGATTCTTCATTTAGCATACCCAAATTTGCTAAGTAAAGATTCCATTTTCAAATTCACACATAATTCACAAATAAGCAAACAAAAGAAGAAAATTATTTTCAAACACCTCACTTAGCATACCCAAATTTGCTAAGTGAATTTCAAAATCACAAATCAAAATAAAATCAATTGACCCTTTACTTTAACATACTCAAATTTATTAAATGAAGGGTCCCCAAACAATCAAAAATTAAATTCAAATATGAACCTATGGAAGCATCAATCTCTTCAAAAATATTTGAACCCATTTTCAACATACACAAATTTGTTGAAAATAGATTCCAAATTCAAAAAGTTCCTCTCCAATTCTAAATCTCTCTCCAAAATTAAGGCGCCCCACTTAACATATTCAAATTATTGAGTGTGGGTTCAAATTCTAAAAAATAAATTAAAGCAATAATCTGATTCGAACTTGTTTCAACATCAGACTTTCGCCAATTTTAGTTCAACTTCGTTAGAATGGCAAAGACGTAAGTACATGTTTACATTTCTGAGATGGACTTGGCCTGATCGGAGCCCCACCTGACTTCACCCACCTCATTCACTTTGGTCAAGGCTTTGAGGGGGCTAGGATCACCTGTGAGGGGACCACCCTCACAACAAGAGGAGTGGTGACGTGCGGTCATCGTTGAGATGCCATCATTCGAGATTCCCTCACTAAAGAGGAAGGTTGTGGTAGTTCCCACAGCAGTAGGCTGCACCCAAGGTTCCCCTTTCTACCCCAGTGGTGGCTAGCACCCACTCTTTGGCTTCCTCCAAGGGGAAGGCTCCCTTGATTCCAGGGATTGTCTCCCCTTCCTTTGAGGTTGGGTCTAGTTCCCATACTGCTCAACCTACCAAGACTCATCATTAAAATAAGAACCGCATGATCAAGCGGTATCATACTCGCATAGCGAGAGAGCTAGAGGCATCCACTCAGTCTATAGTTGAGGAGACACCCAGGATAGTCTCTCCTCTCATCTCAGAGAATAAGTTTCACCCCCTTTCTAGATATGATGGAGAGGAGAACATTAGGAGGATTTCAACTTCACCTTTGCCAACAGTTCATTTTGAGGCTCCTATCAGTGAAAGGATAAGGTCGGAGGTCCTAGTGCCCATCATCGAGTTGAGCTTAATGATGAGTCGGGGGCTGATTTATGTTATGTCATTCCTCACAAGTGCACATATCAAGAAGAGAGGAGGTATAGTACATCAATGTGATCACTAGTCGAGAGGCAAGATACAACAAATGCTCGCCCTTGTCCTTTTCTCGATCGATGTGCTACCCACGCCGATCATTCTGACAATATAGTATTGACGGGCACTACCCATCACAGGAGGGGAGCTCCCATTCAGAAAAAGTCAGTGGTGCCTCCACCACACCACTCTACCCCTTGTCCACCATCTCCAGTCGAGGTTCCATCATCCACCATTCCAGCAAAGGCCATGAAGGCCACATCTGGGGAGAAAAGAACCCCATTGGTGATCCGGCTATGGCCAAGAGATCCCATTCCATCTACACCACCTGAGGGGTCGAAGCTCTCCGCCGACGCCTCTAGTTGTGGTGAAGAAGGAATGGCAACCACGGAGCATCGTAGTCATTCCATCACCACCACCACCACAATAGGCTATGGAGATAGCAGTAGTAGAGGGAGGAGGAGATAGTTCAGTTGCCCCCATGGCCATAGATCCTCATAGGAGTACTACTCCACCCAGATTTAGTGACAGCCATGAGCATCTTTCTTCTAGTGAGCGTAGCCCTCATAGGGTTAGCTCTCTAACAGCGGCAGAGGTTAGATGTATGTCTATTCATGATAGTGATCCTATTACCAGTCAGCCTCAATCTTTTATACCTATTCAACTGGATCGATCCCTAGATGACATTGTAGCACAATATCTAGTGGAGAAGAAGGAGATCTTAGGATATGACTGGTCTGACTTAGAGGATGAGAAGGTCAGTTTTGATCCTAATGAAGATGATCTATTAGAGGATTCAACAGGAGTACACATGGTCGATACCAGGGGTTCACTTCTTCATGATCAACAGACTTTGGAAGGTGATGCGATATAGCAAGAAGATACCACATACTCAACCCAACACCTCCTACAACAACTAAATAAAAAACATGAACAAATCAATAGGATGGGAAAGAGGCTTGAGAATTTGCCAATAACAATCTTGGCATTACAGAATCAAGACCCAGTAGTTCATCCTACCATTGCAGAAATAGGTCAGCCTAAATTATTGCATGTCTTGGATCAACCTAAGAGTTTATCTCTGATAGAGCAGGGCAGCACAAGCTTGTATAGGAAGGTAGTGGATAATACCTCCATAAAAGAAAAGAAAATTAACACCATGGTTGAGCAGCAGGTGAGGGAAGCATTGGCTCAAGCCTAAGAAGGATCATCAGTTTTATACCCTACCTAGAGGAATTTGATGTCATGCAATATCCTAAGGGTTTCGTGCCACCTTCTTTCAAGTGCTTCGATGGCAGCAGGAACCCACGAATACACATAGCACATTTCAGGGCTAGTTGTTGCAATGTCAGTGGTAGTGATGCATTAATATTCTAGCTTTTTGTCAGCAGCTTAGCGGGTATAGCCTTTGATTGGTATGCTGAACTTCCCAACAATTTAGTGAAGACTTTTGCTGAGTTGGATAAACTCTTCATTAAGAGGTTTGCTAGAGCTCATCAAAGGGTGACTGTAGGCGATTTAGTTGTGGCTCAACAACACCCTAGTGAGTCCCTCATTGATTATATTCTCATATGGCATAATTTGAGTATGAAATGCGAGCCGCAGCTGTCTGAACAGCATGCCATAAAAATTCTACTAAAGAATATTCATGGTCTGGTCGCCTTCATGCTCAAAGGTTTCACCATCAAAACCTTTGAAAAGCTAATCAACAAGGCGACTAGCTTGCAAGGAGAAGCCAAACAGTTACCTTTTCCGGATCAATCAACAAAGCCAAAGTCGCAGAAGGTGTATGAGAAGAAACCAGGAGTAGTGACAACAGCAGAAGAGGGAAAATAGCTGGCCAGAGAGTGGTACGAGAGACCTCGTGCTCCACAACTGTCACTTCCACCTCCTCTACCACCGCCTAGGCCATCCTATCTAATTACACCAGCCTTCCACCTCCTCCTCACCACATCCACAGTGACACATACACTCCGTGTAGCTACCATCCACCTACTCTTATGGATAAACTAAATAACCTATATTCATTTAAGAGGGATATAATTAGGAAAATCTTTAAGAATCTCTTAAAGAAACCTGACTTTCAACTACCCAAGCCTAGAAGGAAGGAAGTGGGCAAAAGTAATGATCCTAACTTTTGCTCCTACCACCGCATGCTAGGTCATGTTTTGGGGGATTACTTTACATTTAAGGACTGGCTTGAGCATATCTTCAAGACAGGTGTTATAGTTATCCCAAAGGAATACCTTTTGGAACAACCATCCAGTTCCATTAGGGTAATCCTTGGGGATGCCTGTGATCCTCTCAAAACCAAAGAAGGTTGGGATATCTCCTTATCCCGAACCTCTAAGAAAATTATTTCAAAAACTAAGAAACTTTCCTCCAGGTGCCTATGGTAGCTCGAACTTCCAACATCAAGGAAGGTTTGCAAGTTTCCACAACCAACTTAGGTAAAGAGGGAGCTCAGCAGCAGTAGTAGTAGTAACAACCTATGCCAACCTAGGATAGCCAAGTAGCACAACCACCGACTGAGCCCAGCCTCCAGTCCACTGTTGCAGCTACTTCTTCAGTGAACACATCTACTTTAGCTATCTCTTCCTCTAGTAGACATCTTGTATCGGTGGATGAGGGCATCAAATCCCTTACCCCACTTACTTTACTAGATTTCTACTATGTACCTCCTTCAAAATCTAAGAAATTAAGGTAAAGCTAGTTTGAATTACATCTGTGTCACTTTTGATGGGTTATCTAATTCTACTCAAAACTCTCCAAGCCTAAACAATAATTATAACAACTCTGATCTTCCCTTTTCTGATTCAAAGTTGGACTTTCCTTCTCTGAATAATATGGGTTCACTTCTTGAGATAGGCTTGGAATCATCTAATTTTGAGGGTCCCATAGGAGAAGTTGTAGAGCTGATGAGTGTAGAATCTTCACTGCTTTCCACAAGAGATCATCGAAGTCAACCTCCGTAGTGGCAAGGTTCTACCTCCTAAGGCAACACCTCAAGATAAGGGAAAACAAGTCATTGGTACAATCAATAAGCTCCTCCACAAGATGCTCCACCCATGGATATGCTTGTGGAGGACTAGCCCAAAGTGGATTATAATGTCCTCTCATCTTAGAAAGTTGTCATCTAAGTTAAGCATATATGATGCCCTTGGCCTATCCAAAGAGATGAGGGAATCATTAATCAAGGATCTTCTTGATCCTAAAATATGCTTAGCTCAGCTGACCGCTATTGGAGAGGAGACACATTATTCAAGAGAAGCCCAGGGAATCACCTTCATAGATGAAGACCTTCTACTAGGGACATGGAGCACAACCATCCCCTCTACATTATAGTGGACATGGGCACATTTAGACTTTCCAGGGTTCTTATTGATCTAGGTGCATCAATGAATAATACGAGTGTAAAGACCCTTGCCTACTTGAGGATTGACATCTCAACATTTCGAGGAGACCGGATGATGTTGAGAGGATTTAATGAATAGGGCGAGAGGGCTTTAGGTTCCATAGTGTTACCTTTGGAGATAGGTGAATGGAAGACTGAAGTTAAATTCTACATAATTGATTTGAATACTTCATTCACAGCTTTGCTCGGTAGGCCATGGATACATCAGAATAAGATGATTCCATCCTCCCTCCATCAGTGCATCAAGTTTAGAAGGGATGGGATTGAGTATTGTGTCAAAGGAGATGAAAAACTATTTTTAGTTAGAGAGGATGAGATATATGAAGATGGAACCTACTATCTTCCTCAAAACACCTTTTCTTGTAAACTTGGTCAAACTTCAAGTGCAAAACAAAAAAGAAAAATAAGAAAAAGAAAAAGAAAAAGAAAAGGAAAAGAAAAATGAAAGAACAAGTGAATGAGAAAGGGATACTAAGAAAGAAGTAGAGCCACATGTCACATTCCACCCATAGTTCATTCCATCATATGGGCATATGGGTAGGATGAATCGACCTCCACCAGGTGGAGACAGAGGCAGTTCTAGAGGTGGAAGACCCCCTGGTCGACAGTTAGCCAATATGAGCTATGTTCTAGTTCATAGGAGTACCCCTACTATTCACATAAACTTGGAATCTAGCTCGTAGGATGAGTTTAATGTGATTAACATACCAGCCAACCCCTCTGCATTGAGGTGACACATGAGCGATAAGATGACTAAAGCCTCGCAAAAGCAGGTATTTGAATCAAAATTATGTGAAACTATCAGATAGTAGTTAGGAACCTTAGCTCTAACCTCACTTTCCTCTCAAAAATTTGAATGTTTAGTAGTTAAGGAATCCCCTAGGTCATCCATTGATGTAAAGCCAAAGAGATTCCTATTGGGATCATCATCTTCAAGTCCAAAAGCTGATGTAGAACTTGAGGATAATTCATATAAAGACTGAATAGAATTTCCTTTTGATTAGTACTCACCTTGTGTTCTTAATCTTGCAAAGAAAAGTTTGATTCCTTATACATGGTCCAAGCAGTCGAAAATAAAAGCTATGGAACAACAAAGGCAAGATGCACAATCAAGATCAACTAGATTTGTTATCCGATGATGATTTACTGCTAGTTGCCACCAATCATCTAGAACCTGATAGGTTCTTCTCCAACCACAAAAACTCTTATGAGGAGGGGTGTTTAGAAACTTCAGATAATCTAAATGGTCTTCAAATCAAAGATGCACCACTATAATTCAAAGAAAAAATCCATTCAATAATAGACAAGCTTAAAGAGATCAACCGGGGTAAGAAGATCCATATATCAGCTCTTTACTAAACGAAGAAGAAATTAATGACTTAGTTCGGCTATTGATTGAGTTTAAAGACTTCTTTGCATGGAGATATGAAGAGATACCCAGATTATCTCCTAATATAGTAATCTACAAACTAAAAATAGGCCCTAATGCCAACCCTATCAAGCAAGCTCCTAGATGCATGTGATTAGAAATTGAACAATAGGTCATTTATGATGTTAAGAAATTGATCAATGTTGGTTTCATTAGGGAAGAAAAATACCCTACCTGGTTAGCCAGTGTCATACTAGTTAAGAAAAAGAATGGCCAAATTCGCATAAGCATCGATTTCAGGGACTTAAACAAGGCATGTAAGGATGAGTTTTCTCTTCCTATACTAGAATTAATGGTGAACCTTGCCTCATCTCATGCAATATTCTCCTTCATGGATGGGTCATATAGCTACAACCAAATCAAGATGGCCCCTGAGGATGAAAGAAATACTACTTTTGAACTCGATAATCTTATAGGGTCATACCTTTGGCCTTAAAATGCGTGCTACATACCAATGGCCATGACTCATATCTTCAATGAACTCATTCATCATCAAGTTGAGTGTTATGTTGATGATCTAGTAGTCAAAACCAAAGAAAAGGAAGACCATCTCTTTGACTTGAGAGTAGTTTTTGAATGGTTAAGATAATTTAACATCTAAATGAACCCCTGAAGAGTGTATTCGGAGTAGCTTCAAGGAAGTTCCTTTGGTTTGTTATTCGACACCGGGGAATAGAAATAGATCTAGAAAAGATTAAAGCTATCTTAGAAATGCCACCTCCTAAAAGTTTAACACAACTCAGGTCATTTCAAGATGGTTGACATATCTAAGATGCTTTATCTCCAACCTATCGAGGAGATGCAAACCATTTTCAGCATTTGTCAAAAAGGACACCAAGTTCAAGTGGGATAACAAGTGCTAGCATGCATTTGAAGGCATCAAGCATTATTTGGTGAAGTTAGTCGCCGTAGCCTTATCCTGGCCATCATCCTCTACAGCTCATTGGATGACTCCCTTGATTTGTGCCCCAAGCGATGAAGGGAAGGAGAACGCTCTACTACCTTAGCATCATCGATCCTCGGACAAACTACCCACCTATTGAGAAATATTGCCTAGCTTTAATCTTTGCATCCCAAAAGCTATGACATTATATGCTTTCTTATAAGGCAAACTTCACTTCAAGAATCAATCCACTGCAGTATCTCATGACATGACCAATGTTATCAAGATAGTTGGTGCATTGGTCCATGATTCTCTCACAGTTCGAAATCACATTCGTACCCCTCCGTGTGGTAAAAGGACAAGCACTAGCAGATTTTTTTTAACAACACATCTACTTCCTGCTGATTCCCCACTTAGTGACGATCTCCCTGACGAACAAATCATGAACTTAGGGGAGGTTGATAATCACCGTTGGGAGATGTATTTTGATGGCTTTCCTTTCATAAAGGAAAAGAATCACTATCTACTCTTCTAGGAAAGGCAGGGGTAGAAATAGTTCTCTTAACTCCAGACTATAATGTGATGAGATTCTCATACTATCTCTCTAATCCCTGCACTAACAATAAAGCCGAGTATGAGGCTTTGATTATTGTTCTAGAGTTAGTTATCACAGTATGTGTCAAGAGCATCAATATCTATGGGGATTCTGGTCATCAACTAGGTCCTAAGGTTCTCAAACCCAAGCTTCATCATTACCATGAGTCACCCCCATCCCTAGGTCACCATCTACAAGGTCCCTCAAGGAAAGAATGCAGTAGCAGATGCTTTGGCCAAACTCGCCAAGGAATTGGCATGTCTGGAAGATGAGTCCATTCTAATAAGTGTCCAAAACATACAAGTCTTATCTCTTATTGATGCTGAACTCGTCGAGAGACTTTCTCTTGAAGGGGAGGTTGCTATTGCCAATAAAGACAATGAACTGGATTGGAGGCAACCATTCATAGATTACTTAACTAAAGGCAAATTACCTCAAGAAAAGTTACAAGCCCATCAGGTGAAACAGAGAGCTCTCTCCTATGCTCTTGTGGATGGCAACTTTTATCGATGATCCTTTGATCAAATGTGGTTACATTATTTAGATAAATATGATGCATGTGGCATTGTAACTGATATGCATTTAGGTCTATGCAGAGCGCATCAATCCGACCTGAAGATGAAAGAAAAGATTAAAAGACTAGGATAGTACTAGCCTTCGATGATCACGAACTACATGAATGTGGCTAGGAGATGCCATCAGTGTCAAGTACACGGTGTGGTCCTACATCAACCACCCAACATTCTACACCCTACACTAGCCTCATGGCCATTTGAGCATTGGGGTACCGACATTGTGGGTCCTATCGATCCTCCTTCTTCCAAGGTTTATCGATTCATAGTGCCACGACTTTTTTCCAAGTGAAGCAATCCCACTCGAGAGTCATAGCTCAGATGTGCTCCAATTTTTTAGAACCATATATAGGTTCGGGTGCCTCGATGAATTATATCTGATAATGGTATTGCATTCAAGAGAACCAAGATCAACAGCTTTGCCAAAAGACACAATATAGATTGGAGATACTCCACCATCTACTACCCCAGGGAAAATGGCTTAGTAGAAGCATTCAAAAAAAACTATCATCTTCATATTAAAGAAGACTCTTGATGATAATAAATATAGTGGCATGAGCAGTTAGTTGAATCATTATGGGCATACTGCACCACATATAGGACTCCAACCATATCTACTATGTTTTCCTTAGTTTATGGGTCCAAGTCGCTCTACCACTAAGTTCAACTCCATCACTGATAGCAATTGCAAAAAATCACTACAGAGCAAAATGCCAAATTATAGTTAGAAGAGCTCAATGGTTTGGATGAAAGATGCCTATGAGCATGCCAGAATCTTAAGTTATACAAAGCCAAAATGATTCAAGCTCACAACAAGCTGGTCCACCCTAGAACTTTCCAAATAGGAGAACTTGTTCTGGTTCTAAGGAGACCAATTGCCCTTTATCATAGAGAAGGCCTATTAAGGAGGATCTTATCAGCTTATTGATTATAAGGGGAACACCCGATGCTTCCAATTAATGGGCTCTATTTGAAGAAATATTACCCATAAAAATATATTGAAAATA
The DNA here is from genome assembly GCA_021442155.1 of Cymbidium sinense. Taxonomy (NCBI): domain Eukaryota; kingdom Viridiplantae; phylum Streptophyta; class Magnoliopsida; order Asparagales; family Orchidaceae; genus Cymbidium; species Cymbidium sinense. The sequence continues at coordinate 20,559,941 of CM038221.1, read as the reverse complement.
ACTATCATTAAAAAATAAAAATTTCATTCCCATTCATTAAAATCTTCTCTTCATTCGAAGTGTTATTTGCTTGTCTTGCGAATCCGCCACGACGTGTTTATGTTAGGTGTAAGAGAACCCAAGAGGCATCTTATCCTTCTTCACAACACAAACACAAGTTACACTCGATTTCCTGGTGCTACTAGAATAAGAGTGAGGGAACCTAAGAGGCATCCTATTTTGACTGGCATAACTAAGTTAGGTGTGAGAGAACCCAAGCGGCATCCTTTCTTGGTGGGAATCCCAGCTGCCATCTTTGGCACCATTTCATCAAATTCCCTAAGCATGTTTAGGGTAGGTATAAGAGAACCTGAGAGGCATCCTATTCCCTTTAACATAAGCACAAAAATAAACATAAATCTTTTATCTCAGGCTATTTTGATGTGGGAGCAAGCCTCCTATGGCACTCACTCATTAGTTGCTCTAGGTCGGGCTAACATACTACCTCACTAGTCTATCACCCTAGTGGTCACTTATCAGGCAGATGTGAGTCCTTGAGCTTTCTTCCTGACTTGATCATTGCAAATCGATGAATGCCTTGTTAGTTTGGTATACTTCACTGTGCAACCAGTAAGCTACCTCATGTTGACTTTCTTTAAGAAGATGTGAGTCCCCATGCTTTTCTCTTGAACCTACCATCATTCATTAACTAGGTTGAGTATATTCAAGGTTTAGAATAAGTCCCCCAGGGGCTCCTTCCCTCTTGACTACTTTTGAGTTGACATAAGTCCCCCAATGGCATTCACTCAGTAGTTGCCCTAGGTCGGATGGCACCTATCGAGCAGACTATCCCGGCAATCAACAATGAGGATATGAGTCCCCGAGCTTTCTTCCTAAGCTGATTCTCACAAACTGATGGGTAGTTTAGGTTGGTTGATGTTTGCTATGTTGATAGCGACTTACCCGGTGGATACAACACTCTTGGCAAATATGAGTCTCCATGCTTTCTCCTTGAGTTGGCCACCGAATACCTAAAGATATTTTCTTCTCTATGGTTTTGGATAAAGCCCCTAGTGGCCCCTTCCCCTACTAGAACTCTATTTGGATCATGTCCTTTGCGACCCCATTTAGACACTACCCGAGTTACTTTTGGATTGGACAGTCCCCTTTTCTAGTAGCTACCCCTGTGGTTGGAGAATCCATTCAGTGGATGCACAGATTCTCCCTTGGTTCAGTAAATTTTAGATAGGTTTAGGAAAATATAAGCTCCTTCTCAGTATGATCCCTTGCAAACTAACAGGGTCCATGATAAACAAACAAACAAAATGAACAAATTAATGCATTTGTGGATTAGGAATTCAAGCCCCCAGTGGCTCCTTTCCCAAACATGCATCCTATATTTAGGGCAGTGTCAGCAGAACTCCCTATAGGAATTGCCTGACTACCTGAGTTGAGATAAGTCTCAAGGTTGGCACTCTCTCTATAGTTTCCCTTTGGTCGGGTTCAATCTGTTTTCTACAAACAGGTTACCCTGATGGTCATTTCACTTTGGAAGATGTAAGTCTACACACATTCTTTCTAGCATGATTGTCGCAAATCGACATAGCTAGGTCGAAGTTAACATACCGCTAATGTGTAACTCAGTGGTCTTTTATAGTGGAAGATGTGAGTCCTCGAGCTTTCTTCCCTAGATAAGCCATAAATTGAAAGGCACCCCTTTGGTTGGATAGTTCTCCCCTCGGTCGGGAAGCTATTCCCTTAGGATTGATAAATCTGTGTTAGATCAAGGCCACCATGGCCCCTACTCAGTGCAGTCCATCGCAAACCGATGGGATCCATCAAAAATAATTAAAAAATTAAATTAATCTTGACTATCCTTGAGCTGATTTAAGTCCCCTAATGGCATTCACTCAGTAGTCAACCCTAATTCGAGTTAACATGGTACCTTGCTAATGTGTCACTCCAACGGTGTCTTATTCAGGAAAGATGTGAGTCCTCAAGCTTTCTTCTAATCAACCATTGTAAATTGAAAAGCAACCCCTTTGGTTGGATAGTCCTACTATGTGGCTAGTAGACTATTCCCTTTGGATTGATAAATATGCGTTAGATTAAGGCCACCATGACCCCTACTCAATGCAGTCCATCACAAACTGATGGGATCCATCAAAAACAATTTAAAAATAAAATTAATCTTGACTATATTTGAGTTAATTTAAGTCCCCAGTGGCATTCACTCAACAGTCAACCCTAGGTTGGTTAGATCAAGTCAACCATCACCCAAAGAATCGATCCCTACTTTGGAAGATGTAAGTATACAACACTTTCTTCCTAATACTGCACACCAAAAGGCAAACCCTTGGTTGGATAGTTCTACTATGTGGTTGGTAGGCTACCCCTTTGGATTGATAAATTTGAGCTAGATCAAGGCCATCACGGCCCCTACTCAGTGTGGTCCATCGCAAACCCACAAGATTCACCTCAAAAATTTAAAACTTAAAAATCTAAAATAAATTACTTCTAATCTCCCCAGTGGAGTAAAATCTAAAATGAATTCAACACTCCTCCTTAGTGGAGCTCAACCAAACAAACAAAACCAAATCAACAAAACAAAGCAAATCAATTTTTTCCTAGCGAGAATCAAATCAAATTCAACCTTTCATCCTTCAATAGATGACTTGAACCTTTTCCCTTAGTGGAAGGTTCACATACTCAGTCCCTAACGGATTCATCCTTCACTCTCTCATGTCTTGTGCCATGAGTAGAGTCACATTGTACTAAGCTCTTGATTCCTTCTAAGCCTCTGGTTTGGGAGTAGATCATTTCTATTAGTTCTTGTGATCGTTTGATGTTGTTGATCATCTCGGTCAACACCAATACATGTGGTGTACCTTACCAGTCACACCACACCTATTGGGTGCCCTTTGTTGACCTCATTTTTAAATGAGCTCTCAACCTCTCCATCTTAGACATATGATTCCTCTTAGACACTAAGAGGTCCTTAATCTTAAGACACTTCTAGTGATTAGGTGAACACTTAACCTAACCCTAGAGACTTAGAAGAGTTAGCCATAGGAATAGGTTATGCCTTAGGGGTGTTAGGAAAATTTGCCTACCCTGTAGCTTGAACCAAGTCCTCACTTCCTTCTTTCAAGTCAAACTCCAAATTTAAATCAACTTCAATTCCAAACCAAACCTTAAATCAATTCTAATAGATTTTCTCAAATCATGAATCAATTCCAAATGATTGAAACCCATGATTGAACTCCAAATCTAAAATCTTTCTTATGTCGCTTCGATTCCACCTTATGGACTTAGCTCAAATCAAATCTAAATCAATTAAAATTCAAAAGATTTTCTCATAATTCATTTATATTCTCATTTATATTCACAAATATAAATGAAATATAAATTCAAACAATCAAAACCAACTACAAAACTAAAACCCAAATCTATCCAAAATCCAACCTATACCCTTTCAAGTCAAATTCTTGAACTTGATCAAATCAAACTCAAATCAATCCAAACCCTTGGATTTGCTTCATGATTGAATCAATTTCAATCATGAATCCAAATATAAATACAAACTTTAATCATCAAACCAAAACTAAATTCAAAACTCAAACCTAAATCAAACACATGTACATTTCTTTGAACTTAAAATTGTCAAATGAATCAAAACCCATTTGACTTCAAATCATTTGTCAATGGATTTATATTTCAATCATAAGTCCATATGTGAGTTCAACCAAACTTGAACCAAGCATTGATCAAGCCAACTAACTCACTTAGGCTAACTTTACCCAAAGTGACCTAAAGCACCCTTTTGAGCCAAATTCTAATCCTACCCAAATTGGATTGAACTAAGCCCACCTAAGCCTCACATTATAAGCAACAATCATTATAAGATGATCAATCACTCAAATTGGGTCAAACCAAGTCAAACCTAAGGGTTCACCAAGTCAATAATTAACCAAAATGAAGCCTTAACTAGCCAAAATCCACCATAGGCTAAATTGATTGAAACCATTGATCAAAACCAATTCATAATCGATGTTTGAACTTGACCAAGTCATCATTTGAGCCTAACCTAGCCCCTACTTGACCCAAGTTGACCCAACTTGACCTAAAAAAGTCAAAATGTCAAATCTTGATCTAAGCCAAATCAATTGAAACCAATGGGTCAAGTTCATTCTAAATCACTTGTTGAACTTGACCAAAGCCTCAATTGGCCAACTAGACCCAACCTAGCCCAATTGACCATGAACCCAACTTGACCTAAAAGGTCAAATTGACTTGAAATTGAACCAAACCAAAATTGGTTGAAACCAAAGCTTGCAAAATATTTCAAATGTTCAACCAAGCCTAAACCAACCCATGACCTAACCCAATTAGGTCATATGGGTCAAATTGGTCAACTTGACCTATTTGACCTAAATGAAATCAAATGAACCAAATTCAAATATAAATCAAAGTTAACCAAACCAATGATTCCAAAATGTTTCAAATAGTAATATGAACTTAACCCAACCCTTAGTTTGACCCAATTTGACCAATTGGTCAACATGACCCAAGTTGACCCATTTTAACCTAAATGGGTCAACATGAGCCGAATGACATCAAATCAACTTTGAATTTCTTGAAATTTTTCCCAACCCAATTTCAAACTATTCTAAATCTACCCAAAGTGAAATCAAAGCCAAATGACCATTTTACTCCTAGGTCAAGGGGTAAACTATGGCTAATTCCACTTGGAATTTGGTCATATCCTTTTCATGGCCACTTGGCACCCTCTTAGTGGACCAAGTGGACACTAGTGGGTGTGGTGCACATGACCCAATGGGTTTGGGTCAGCCAAACCCAACCCAAGGCCAAAATTGACCACCTCACTCAAATGAGCACATGAGAATCACTTCTCCACCTTATTTAACACATGAAAACTCTCCCACTACTCCCCTCTGCCAAAACCAAATCACATGGCATCCAAAATAGCCTAACAAACCCACTCATGGTAATCAATTTGATCAAAATGGCAAAGCCAAGATCGACCATCTGATCCTTGTGGGGGGAGATATACTCCCCCTCATTCCACTTCAATCCAATTCATTCACACTTGATTGAGCCACAGAACTCAGAGCAAGCTTCTCCAAGTTCCTCTAAGCTTCTTCAAGCATTTCCCATTTCTCCATTCTCGGTTTCCTCAAGCCAAAAATAGGGGAGCTCATTTAAAATTCCAAGTCATCCATCACTCAACCAAAAGCTAATTGCTCTTGCAAGCACCCTCAGAGGACCCAGTCGAGTTCATCCAAAGCTTCTTCCAAGCTTCCAAAGCATGGGAAAGGGGAGCTAGACCAAAGCTGCAAGCCTAGGAGGAGGAGTTTGTCCAATTGAGCAATCCACTTCATCTCAAAGCTTGAAACATTCAACAGGGCTTCGTCTCCACTAGACAAAGCTACCTTAATATTTAGGAGCACCGGTGATAGCCTCCAGCGAGGTATGCCATCAAACTGATCCTAGTGTAGGAATTCTTTAGTCTTTTGTGAAGAGAAGTGTGATCTCAGTCAAATTTGACCATTGGATGTCTCCCTTATGGCCTCTAGATGGTGTATGATCAATCCCCACTCAATTCAAGCTCAAGTGAGCTCGGATCAAGCCCTAAGGGATGATGTTCATCATCTCTCACATGCGAGGGCAGGGATGAATCATGGACCGTCCATCCCACATGTTTTGGATGGACGGTCCTGATTAAAATATGTGAGATCCTGTGATTAATCCCTTTAATACCATGGGCTTGATCTTGATCGTTCGATCTTTGATTGGATGGTCCAGGAAAGCAAGACCTCCTGACCGCATGGTGATGATAACTTAAATGAATCCACATCCACGGAATGCACACGCCGATTAGCGTCCAATGGTGGACGATTAGTTATATAATTAGGGGATTTAATTAAGCAATAATCACATAATCTTCAAAAAATACATAACTAATTGTAGAAAATTTAAAAAAAATACAAACTCAAATGCATTTTGAAGACATTTCAATGGGAAATAATATAAAATTAAATTCAACTGATTTTGAATAGTAAATTTCATGCAATTTTGGTTTTATTGGGAATGTAATTATGTTAATTACTCCCTAATTACTTCAACATTTAATTACAAACTTAGGGTTGATTAATGGGATGGCCTCTATCTCCCATGATTTTCTTGGAATTTATTGGCTTAATTAGGTAATTAATTCAAACTACTCTCTTAATTAATTAAATGATTAATTAACCTATTAAATAGTGATAAATTCAATTTTGTTAATTACCTTAGAATAGTGAATGGACTTAGAGAATGAGATTAGGAGTTCTTTCCCAAATCTTTTCCCTTAAGATTATTTCATTTGGATGAAAAATCTAATTAAGGTGCAACTTAATTAAATAGTTTAATAACTTTATTAAATGGCTTAATTAATCATAATTTTAAAATCAAATCAATTTGAATTTAATCAATTCTTAGTAGATACTTAGGTGTTCAAACCTAAGTAGCTTAAGGAAATCATATCCAACATATGTGGGAAGGGTTATGAAAGTAGTTAAATTAAACCCTTTAGCTTAATTAATCATTAATTTTGAGTCAAATGCATTAGGCCTCTTTCTTTCATAGGTGCATTGCTGATTTAAATTTCTTGTGGTTTTATGTCATACATTGGCTCATAATTATTTGGTTAAATATGTTAAAGTGGTGTAGGTAAGGGTAATTAATGGGCTTAATTTTAACCTAAATCAAATCTAATCAAAACAAAAAATCACTTTCTTAAACTCAACTTTGATTCACTTTAAATAATCTTATTCCATAGGATTGTCTTTAAGAATTAATTAGGGTGAGTGAAGTTACATGCTTACATCACTTTATTTCTTTCCTAGCATGCTAAATGTGTATGTTATATGAAATCATGCATTCATGTCTTTTAAAGAATAAATTAAAAATTAAATATTTCCTTTATGTCAAATTGCATGTTTTGGTTAAAGTAAGAATATGAATGGCTATTATCACTATTAAATCCAAAATTACTTTTAAAACTTATAAATTAAACATTGCAAAATGAAGGTATTTTATTATACTTTTATGAGCTTGCATGAGATATATAAGATGTGCATCATGTGACTTTCCCTTCTCTTCTCTTTTAACATAGTCTTGAATAGGATTTGCAAAGTGTATAGTTCATTTGAAAAGAACACAACACTTGCTTAAATCTATTCCCATTCATTCCTATGTTATCATTTAAGAGGGACCTTCACATTTGAACATACAAATTAAACAACTAAAATCAAACAAACAAACATAAACCTTTTGCATGATTCTCTTTACGTTCATTTCTTTTTGTACATGCATATGTATTTAAGAAAAGTAGTATACTAATCTAGTCACCCTGGGTTGGGACGCTTTAAGTAGCCCCAAGTAGGTTTTATACCTTACACCCCTGGTGTAGAAAATAATGGCATCGTACTCACTTATGTCTTTCATAGATGTAAATGTGCATTTGAATAATGGATAGAAGAATTCCTCTTTTCTAATTAACAAAAACATGCATACATGAAACATTCCAAATTTCCTTAAGCAATATCTATTAGCATTCATCATGATGGTGTGCTAAATATTTACATTTGTATGTATAGATATGCTTAGGGTTCATCCATATGCATGTGTCACATGTTGGAAAGAAATAAAGTGTTGTGTGTTTTGTGACAGTAATTCACTTTAATTAATCTTAAAATACCTTTCTTGTTGAATAGGTTTTTTAGAGTCCATCTAAACTTAGGATTAATCAAAACACATAATAAAATATTCACTAAAGAAAAATCACTAATGAATCTACCTTAGAAATTACTTAAGGTAGGGAGGAAAGAGAAGTTCTCTTCTCTTTTTCCTCTCTTTGCAACTTAGTAATTAAGTGTAGGTCCATTCAAACCAAATCAAATCATAAAATAAAATCAACTAAATCACTTAAATGAAATTACCCTCTAAGTTGAACTCTTCACACTTAGAAAACTCTAACCCTAAAGCCTAGCTAAGACACACCACACAAGCCTTAAATGGCACACACATTGTAAAAGTCACCATTTCTAGTTATGTATGCATAGTTATTTGCTTTATTTTATGATGTGATATTTTATGGATGTTAGTGGTGTATTAAACGGTATGGCATCTTAGTCTAACCATTGTCTTCTGAGGGATTGTGCTTAGTGTTGTAATAAAAATATAACTAATTTGTGTGTTGCTTATACCCCAGCAAGCATAATCCAAAATAGGTCAGGTGGACTTGGTTACCCATGTGTGGGGTGCTAAGTCCAAATTATTCATATACATGCTTGAGATTGTGTGGTTTGTGTAGCTAATCTCTATTTTGTGTTTTAGTTAGATTTACTTTTCCCATTTTCATGTAATTTTATAATTAGATTTGGAATGAATGTTATGGGGGATTAGGATGAACATTGGTCATAAGATTATATCTTATGCACCATGTGAAGCCTTTGGAGCATCCACATTCCAACCATCCAAAAGAAAGAAGAAAGAAGAAAGAAAGAAAGAAAAAAAAGAATGAAGAAAGAAGAAAGGAGAAAGGAAGAATGAAGACCCCCATAACATGAATTCTTGCTTGAATGTAATTAATTCATTTGTAATCCAGGTTGTATAAGGGTAGAGCTCCGCTACCCACATTTGTCTTTTCGGGTTTGTGTGGTGGTGCCCGACACAAAAGGCCTCTTATTCTTTTACATTAGCTTTATAAATTATTTGATGTTTGTTTAGCTTGTGCATTAAGATGTCATGTTTTCCTTATTTCTTCCTTGCTTTGATTTATGGCCTGGATGACGATTAGGCTCTTAGAAAAAAAATTTCTATCCAATTAATCAAATTAAAACTAAAAATTAATAACTTATAACATCACTTAAAGCTTAGGTTATAAAATCAAGATAAAAGAATTAGCAACCCCATAGCTGGATGTTGTATGTTTTCACATCATGCATGAAAAGCATCTTGCTTCACTCTTACTTATGGAGGGCTTCCACCCGTGCCAGGGAACTTGGCTTGACCTTTGAGAGCCATGGTGGAAATACATCTCCATCTTGTTGATTTTGGCCCCTAATCTAATTTCTCATGCATTAGGCATATGAATCCCATAGCCTGTGTCAAATAAATTGTCTAAAATGAAAATAAAACATAACAAAAATTTGCATTATACTTAAGTCATTACTCATGCCCTATATGATATAGTCTCTTAGGGAGTGCGTTTAAGGACTTAGTCTCTTTCCTAAATAAACAGCAACCTTGCTATCTTGCAAAAGCATATGACTTGCCTACATGAATTTAAAATTAGAGGAGTTAGTTTGGCCACCCACACCTTGTAAGTCCAATCGGGTATACCCTCTCTTGTGGTGGTAAACCATATGCCCATTTTTGGGTTAGATTTAGGTCATGTTTTGGCCTTTGCCAAAGCTCCCTATATTTAGGTTCTGAGATTGCTTCTCCCCTTAGCAGGCTACAAGTATAAATCCTCACCTCTTAGGCATTTCCATGATCTTATGTTATAGAATTATAAGTCCTAAATTTCTAATAAAAATTCAATTCAAACAAATAATTCCTTTCAATTTTGAAAATGTAAAGCCCAACCATAGAAATTTGAGATGCTCGCTAGGTTTTATAGCTTCATGAGCATCTCCTACTTATCTCTTTGGTTTGATAATAACTCCTTCCTCTTGATCAATCCCACTTGATCTTCCAAAAATAAATTAATTGATTGATAGTCTTATCTTTGAAATCTTTAGAGACAATAATCATTTACCTTAATCAAGAGTATTTCTAAGGAATCTCATTCCTCAAGATGTAATTAACTATGGGGGCTTACCTCCATAGGGAACTTAACGAACTTAGTTTAAAATAAACCCTACTTTATTTTTCCATGCAAAGTAGGGGAAGAATCTCTGGTACATACGAAGACCCAGAGTCCTTAGGAGTCCTTATTCAGGTGATTACATCTATTATAGGGTGGTGACTTCTATCTTTTAAGATTGTACACATTTCCTTAATGTCGTACCTGATCACCCTAATAAGAACATCTGCGGATCTACGTGGTGCCCCAACAAGGCGTATTTTTGTCTTCATTTTATTCTTTCCAAAAGGGTAGAATGAAGATAAAAATTTCACCACAGTGAGCCAATTAGGTGTAGTTGGCTAGATTTTGGGTTGAATTTAATTTAGTTGAGTTTATATATGGATTTGTGATTGACATATAAATTCAGTTACAATTGGTTTAGGTTCAAATGAATTTTGATTCATTGAATATTTCAAGTCAAAATGGGCTAAATTGGGTTTGACTTGGGTTGATTTTGGTTTGTCTTGATGATTATAGGTTTTATTTATATTTGGATAGATGATTGAAGGAATGATTGATTCATGAGAAAAATTCATTTATTTTGGCTTGATTTGGATAGGATTTAGCTAAGTCCAAGAAATTAGCTTAAAAGGTATAAATTGGATTTTGGTTTGATTTTGGATTTGGTTTTAGCTATTTGAATTTATATTTTATTTATATTTGTGAATATAAATGAAGATATAAATGGTCTATAAGAAAATCACTAGAGGTTGGAATGATTTGGAAGCAAATTTGACTAAGCTCATGGAGGTAGGTCAAAAGGACTTAAGTAGGAAATATATTTAGTTTGATTTTTTTTATCATTAGAAGGTGAGTTTATTTATAAATAATAAAATAAAATTTAAAAAAAGAGTTTCATTAGATTTGGATTTAGTTTGATTTAGTTTTGACTATTTGATTTATATATCATTTATGTTTGAGTATAAATAAAAATATAAATGATTCATGAAGAGATAAATTAATTTTGGGTTGAATTAGGTGGAGATTTGGCTAGGTTTATGGAATTCAACCATAAGGTTTTGAGGGGGATTTTGATTTCAGATTTGATTATGGGTTCTACTCATTTGATTTGGAATTTGGATTTGGATTTAGTAAATGATTGATAGATTGAATTGATCTTGGAGAAAGTTAATTGAATTTTGATTTATTTGAATTTGGTGAAGGCTAAGTCCATAAGATGAAATCAAAGGGCTTCGGAAGGGTTTTGATTTTAGATTTAATTATGGGGTTCAATCATATTGAGTTTGAATTTGGATTTGGATTTGGTAAATGATTTAATTTGAGATTCAATTTGAGAAGGAAAGTATGGATTGGGGTTTAGGCTATATGGTAGGAAAGTCTTCCTAAGTCCCTAGGGCACAACCTATTCCAGTAGCTAACTCTTCTAAGTGTCTAGGCTTAGGTTAAGTGTCACCTAATCACTATAAATGTCTTAAGACTAAGGAGCTCTTAGTGTTTATAAGAGTGCTAGATCTATGATGAGGGAGTTGAACTCACTCCAAAAGTGAGGTCAACACCTATCCCTATGGCTAACCCTTCTAAGTCTCTAGGCTTAGATTAAGTTTTCACTTAATCACTAGAAGTGTCTTAAGACTAAGGAGCTCCTAGTGTCTATAAGAATCCTAGATCTATGATGAGGAAGTTGAGAAAAGTGAGGTCAACCAAAGGACCCCCAATAGGTGTGGTGTAATTGACAAGGCACACCGCATGTATTCATGAGATGATCATCAAAGGATCAAAAGCACTAATGGAAATGATCTATACATAAACTCAAGAAGGTAGATAGAATCATGATCTTAGTGCAATGCAACTCAACTTATGCTAAGGCATGAGAGAAAGAAGATGAATCGCTAAGGTATTGAATATGTGAACCTTCCACTAGCGAAGCAGATTCAGGTAATCCCTAGAGGATAAAGGTTCGAGTTTGATTGCAAATATGATTTGGGGAGAGATGATCTAGTAGGGATTAAGATTTATAATCCGTCAGGGATGGGTGCATGAACCTTCCACTAGGGAAGAAGTTCGAATTATCCGCTAGGGATAAGAATTTGGTTTGGTTTCAAAGATTCATTTGGGGAAGTATCCATTGGGATAATGATTTGATTTTATTTTATTTTATTTATGATTATGGTGCTACACTGGGGAGAGCATATGATTTGGTTTAAGGTGAAGTCAAGAGTATATCTACTAAAAATACAGCTCAAAATTGCTGGGGAATAAGGTGGATTTGATTTATGGATCATTATTGTGTGATGGATCTGCTGAGAAGGGGCTATATCAGCCTTGTCCTATCTTAGATTTATAAATCAAAGGAAAAGTCTACTAGCCATCAAGTAGGACTATCCAACCTAAGCGTGACTATTGAGAGAGTGTCATTGAGAACTTATCTCAACTCAAAAATAGTCAAAAAATCTCATTTTAATTTAATTTGTCGGTGTGATGGATTGACTAAGAAGGGGCTAATATCAGCCTTGTACTATCTAGATTTACAACTCCAAAGGGATAGTCTATCGGTCGTGGGGTAGAGCTAACCAACCTAAGGGGTGCCTTTCAGTGTGCAACGACTATGCTAGGAAGAAATCATGTAGACTTACATCTTCCAAAGAGGGGAGCAACTGCTGGGGTGATTGATTAGTAGCACAATAAATTGAACCTAACCTAAGGCTACCTGTCGGTGTACAATGGTCGTGCTAGAAAGAATATGTAATAGACTTACATCTTCCAAAGTAAGGACAATTGTCGGGGTGACCTATTGGTGGCACAAGAAGTCAAACCTGACCTGAGGGTGACTACTGAGAGAGTACCGCTTGGGACTTATCTTAACTCCAGAGTAGTCAGGAGATTCCTAGGAAAACTGACACTGCCTTAAAGATAGGATGTCTGCTAGGAAAAGGTACCGCTAGGGGTGTCCTTTAATCCATAAGTGAAAATATATATTTGGTTCATATGTTTCATGGACCATGTTGGTGTGCGAGAGACCACACTGAGAAGGGGCTTATATCATCCTTGTCCTATCTCAAATTTACTGGACCAAGGGAGAATCTTCATATTTGCAAGATAAGTTCTTCAACCACAGGGTGGCTACTAGGAAAGGGGGATTGTCCAATCCAAGAGTAACCCAGGTAATGTTTAAATGGGGTCACTAAGGATATGATCCAAATAGAGTGCCCACAGAGAGGTGCTGCTATGGGCTTTATCCTAGACCTATAAAAGAAAGTATATCGGTATACGGTCCAACAATGGGAGAAAGCTTGTAGACTTACATCTGCCATGAGTGGTGTATCCACCAGGTGGGACGCTTTCACCATAACGAGAACCAACCAACTTAAGGTTCTCATCTGCGATGATCAATTTGAGAAGAAGGCTTGTAGATTTACATCCTCATAAATAAAATGATCATCGGGATAGTCTGTCATCATCGGGACAGATGTTATCCAACCTAGGGTGACTACTAAGTGGGAAGTCTCATATGAGGACTAGACCTAAACTTGAAGTAGTCAAGAGGAAAGGAGCCATTGGGGGACTTATTCCAAGCCTCAAATATACTCAGCCCAGTCAATGCATGATGGCTAGCTCAAGAAGAAAGTGTGTAGGCTTACATCTTCTTAAACAAAGTCAACACGAGGTAGCTTACCGGTTGCGCAGTAAGGCCTACCGAACTAACAAGGCGCTCGTCAGTTTGCAATGGTCAAGTTAAGAAGAAGGCTTGTAGACTTACATCCTCTAAACGAGGAACCACTAGGGTGACACACTATGAAGGTAATATGTCAGCCCAACCTAGAAGTGAGTGTCACAGGGAGCTTTATCTCACATCAAAGTAGCCCAAGACAAAAGATATGTGTTTATTTTATATGTGGTTGTGTGTAGTTTGTGTTGCTATTGTGTTGAAAAAGGATAGGATGCCACTTGGGTTCCTTACACCTACCCTAAACACATCAAGGCAGATTCACAAAAAAAGATGTTTCTTAACATAGAAGAGATGGAATTTGAGATGAAAATAAGTTTTATTGATAATTGTTTTGAAACAAGATTTATGGATAATATTTCTTTAGGTAGATCCCATTGATTGGAAGCATTGGGCACTCTCCCTTATAATTTATGAGTTGATAAGATCCTCCCAGGCCTTCTAAAAGGGCCTTCCCAAGTGGGTTCAAATTTGTCTCCCATCTTTCGATGGGCAATAATTGGTCTCCTTAAAACTAAAATAAGCACTCTTACTTGAAAATCTCTAGGACAAACCAACTTGTTATGAGCTAGAATCATTTTTGATTTGTATAACTCGAGGTTATGTCATGCTCATAGGGGTATCTCCTCCAAACCTTTGAGCTCTTCTAACTGCAACTTGGCATTTTGCTCCATTATGATCTTGCTACCCATGACAATTCTTAGTGATGAGAGTTAGACTTCTAATGGTAGAACAGCTTTGGACCCATACACTAATGAGAAAGGGGTAGATTGAGTTGAAGTTATGTATATGGTGTGATAAGCTCACAAGGCTTCAACCAACTACTCGGGCCACTGTCACTTGTTGTGATCCAGTGCCATCTTTAATATCTGAATGAGAGTTTTGTTGAAGGCTTCTACTAAGCCATTTTCCCTCGGGTAATAGATGGCAGAATATCTCCAATCTATGATGTGTCTCCGAACAAAGCTGTTGATTTTGGTGCTCATGAATGCAGTACCATTATCATATACAATTCATCAAGGCACCCCGAACATATATATGATATGGTTCCTGAAAAATTGGAGCACATGCTGAGTTGTGATGTCTTTAAGTGAGATTGCCTCCGTCCACTTGGAAAAGTAGTCGGTGCAGCTAGAATGAACCGATGACCCTTAGAAGAAGGAGGGTCAATTGGGCCTTTGTCGCATTCCAACTCAAAATGACCATGAGGTGTGTAGAATGTTGGGTGGTTGGTGTAAGACCACACCATGCACCTAGCATTGGTGGCATTGCCTAGCTATATCCCTGCGTGATCATCGAAGGCCAGTAGTATCCTAGTCTCTTGATTTTGGCTTTCATCTTTGAACTGGATTGATCCACTCCTCAAAAACCTGAGTGTACCTCTATCAATCTTATGGGCTTCGTGTTTATCCAAACAACATAACCACATATGATCAAGGACCATCGATATAAGGTATAATTTACGAGAGCATAGGAAAGGGCTCTCTGCTTCATCTAATGTGCTAAGGACTTCTCTTGAGGTAGTTTTCCTATATTTATATAATCCATGAATGGTTTCCACCAATCTGACTTGTCATCCTTTTTTGCAATGACACTTCCCCTTTAAGAGAGATTCTCTCGATGAGTTCAACATCAACAAGGAATAAGGCTTGTCTATTTTGGACCCTTATTGGTATGTACTTATCTTTCAGACATGCCAACTCTTTGGCAAGCTTAACTAATGCATATGATACTGTATTTTCTCCTCGAGGAATCTTGTAAATGGTAACCTCTGAGATTTGGGCCAATAACTCCATAGTGTACTTGTGGTAATGATGGAGCTTAGGTTTTAGAACTTTATAAGACCCAGCAATTTGGTTGATGGCTAACTGAGAATCCCCAAATATGTTGATATCCTAGATGCATAGCATAATGGCTAACTCTAGACTGGCAATCAAAGCCTCATATTTAGCTTCATTATTAGTGCATGGATTGGATAGATGATATGAGAATCTCATCATATTGCAGTCCAGAGTTAGGAAAACTATTCTTACTCCTACCTTCCCTAGAAGAGTAGATCGTGATTCTTCTCCCTTTTAAAAGGAAGCCATACCATCAAAATATATCTCCCAGTGGTGAATGCTAATGTCCCCTAAGTTCATGATTTATTTATCGGGGAGGTCACTAAGCGGCGAGTCAGCATGAAGTGAGTGTGTTACTAAGAAATTCTCTAGTGCTTGTCCTTTCACCGCACATAGCGGTATAAAAGTGATATCAAACTACGATAAAATCATGGATCAACATGTCAATCGTTCGGATAGCGTCGACCATGTCATGAGATATTAGTGGATTGATCCTAGAGATTAAGTTCATATTTTGAGAAAGCATGTAATACCATAGCTTTTGGGATGCAAAGATTTAAGCTAGGCAGTGCTTTTAGATGGGTGGATAATTTTCCTCTGTGGGGATTAAATGACAAATAAGATAGTACAGTGCATTCTCTTTCCCTTCATCATTGGTTTGGACCAACAAAGTGCCAATGGAGTCATCTAATGCAGCAGTATATAGTATCAATGGCTTGCCAAAGATAGGGGCTGCTATAATTGGCAACACTATCAGGTAGTACTTGATGTCTTCAAAGGCATGTTGACACTTATCATCCCACTTAAACTCATCCTATTTGGCAAGTGCTGAAAATGGTTGGCATCTTTATGACATGTTAGAAATGAAGTATCTTAGATACGCCAACTACCCTTGAAATGAACTGAGCTGAGTTAGACTTTTAGGGGGTAGCATTTTTAATATTGCCTTGATCTTCTCTAGATGATTTCTATTCCACGATGCCAGAAAATAAACCCAAGGAATTTCCCTGAAGCTACTCCAAATGCATACTTTAGGGGGTTCATTTTAAGATTAAATTATCTTAACAGTTTGAAAATAACTCTCAAGTCAAAGAGATGGTCTTTTTATTCTTTGCTTTTAACTATAAGATCATCGATATAACATTCGACTTGATGATGAATGAGTTTGTCAAAGTTCTGATTCATGGCCCGCTGGTAGTTAGCACCGGCATTTTTAAGGCTGAAAGGCATGACCCTATAGCAAAAGATTTTGATCAGGGTTCAAAACATAGTGTTTCTTTTAACCTCAGGGGCCATCTTTATTTGGTTATATCCATATGAGCCATCCATGAAAGAGAAGACTGCATGAGATGAGGCAATGTCCACCATCAGTTATGGTATTGGTAGTGAAAATTCATCTTTTGGACATGCCTTATTTAGATCCCTAAAATCGATGCATATGCAAATTTGACCATTCTTTTTCTTAACTAGGATGACACTGGCCAACCAAGATATTTTTCTTCTCTGATAAAGCCAACATCGATCAATTTGATCTCAAAAATGACCTATTTTTTAATGTCTAATCGCATGCATATAGGAGCTTGCTTGATAGGGTTAGCACTAAGCTCTATTGGTAGCTTGTGGACTGCTACATCAAGATAAACCTAGCATCTCTTCATAACTCCATGAAAAGCAGTCCTTAAACTCAATCAATAGCCTAACTAAGTCATTGGTTTAAGTATCATTTAACAAAGAACTGATGTATGTCAGACGTGGATTGTCTTCAATTCCCAAGTTAATTTCTTTGATCTCGTCGATGGTTGATTTGATCTCCTCTTCAAACTATGGTGCTGCATCTTTGACTTCAAAGTCATTTAGATCATCTGAAGTTTCTAAACATACCTCCTCATATGAGTTAGCATGATTTGAAAAGAAACTTTCAGATTCCAAATGATTGGTGATGACTAGGCAATAATCATCATCATCGACTGGATCCACTATACCAAATTCTAATCTTAATCTTGATTGAGAATGTCTACTTTGGTTGTCCCATAACCTTTCAAAGTAGTCTGATCTATGTTTAGACCAAGTATATGGGATTAATCTCTTCTTTTCTAGATTAAGAACACAAGGCGAGTACCAATCAAAAGGTAATTATATTAAATATTTATATGAATCATCCTCAAGTTTTACATCAACTTCCTAACTTGAGAATGATGCTCCCAAAAATAACCTTTGAGTCTTTCCATCTTTTGATGACCTTTGGACTTCCTTAATTACCAAAACCTCAACTTTTTGTGAAGAAAGTGAGGTTAAAGCTAAGGTTCCCAATTGATGCCTAGATGTTTCATATGCAGACTTGGATACATTTATGCTTGCTTTGGAGCCCGGTCTTTATCACTATCCTGCTCAAGTGTCACCTCAAAAGGGATCTACTACTAAGAAGAGTTGGATGGTGTCCTAACCACATAAGACTCATTCTCTAAACTAGATTTTAAATCTATGTGGATAGGAGGTGTACTCCTAGTGGCTGGGACATACCTCCTATTAGGTGGCCAATATGGAGGCTTTCCACCATGGGATCTGCCTCTGAACTATCCTCTACCTCTGCCTGGTGGAGGTCAAGTCATCCTACCCATATGTTCGAATGGAGTAATGAAGTGTCAGTGAAATCTAATGTCAGGCTCTATATTTTCCCCTGAGTCCATGTCTCACACACTTTTATTTTCTTTTTCTTTCTCTTTTTTCTTTTCTTTTTCTATTTCTTTTTTTCTTTCCTTTTCTTTATTTTTGTCCCTCATGGAAATCTGGACTAGATTCTGAGAATGTACTTGTTGGTTTTGGGGAAGAAAATAGGTTGCATCCTCATATATCCCGACCCAATGAACTATGAAGGGTATGAGATCTCCTTTGACATAGTACTCAATACCACCTCTCATTAACTTCATGCATTGATGTAGAGAGGATGAAAATGTGTTATTTTCATGTATCCATGTTTCCCAAGCAAAGCATTGAAAGATGTATCCGAGTCTATGATATGAAACTTGGCTTTAGCCTTCTAATCATCTATCTCCAATGGCAATACTATGGATCCTAAGGCTCTCTTGCCTTGTTCATTGAATTATCTCAACATCATCCTCTCTTTTTGGAGTTTGGAGATGTCGATCCTCAAGTAGGCAAGTTCTTAGACTCATAATGTTGACTAATGTACCTTGATCAATCAGAACTCTTGATAACTTGTATCGGCCAACCTCCACTGTAATGTAAAGAGGGCGGTTGTACTTGGTCATCCCTAGAAGCAAATCTTCATCACTGAATTAACTCCTAAGATGTCCTTTGAGTTGTGTGCCTCCTCTTCAATAGCAGTCAACTGAGCTAAGCATATCTCTAGATCAAGAAGAGCCTTGATTAGAGATTCCTTCATCACTTTGGATAAGACAATGGCATCATATATGTTTAACTTAGCTGGCAACTTTCTAAGTTATGTTAGAACATTGTAATCAACTTTGACTTGGTCCTCCAAAAGCATATCCATAGGTGGAGCATCCTGTGGAGGGGCTATCTATTTACTAGAACCAAATGACCTATTTACCCTTATCTTGAGGTGCTACCCTAGGAGGTAGAACTTTGTCACTGCACAGGTTGACTTTAGTGACTTCTTGAAATGATGAACTTGTCAAAAGTTCTACCTTCTCATCAAGTATACCTATAGCTTCTCTTATGGGATCCTTGGAGTCAGTTGACTCCAAGTCGATCTCAAGAGGTGAACTGATTGATTCAGAAAAGAAAAGTCTGACTCTAAATCAGAAGAGAGGGGATCAAAATGACTAGAGCTATTATTAGTTTCTAGACTTGTAGAGTTTTCAAGGGGAATAAAATCTAGAGTATCAAAAATGGATAAGATGTAAGTAAAATCTACTTTCTTCATTAATTTCTTTTTGGGTGGAGGTACATGATAAAAATCCAACAAAGTAAGTGGATTAAGGTATTTAATGCCCTTGTTCACTGATACAACACTCAGAGGAGCGGGGAGCTATTAGGAAGAAGAAGTACAACTATGGATGGAGTGCAACTGATGTGGCTACTAAACTATCCCCGGCAAGTAAGGTGAGCTAGCTCTCTGGTCACCTTCTTCAAGTTGTCTTTGGCAACTTGCAAAGCCTCCTTGATGTTGGAGGTTTAAGCTACCTCAGTCACCTATAAAGAGAGTTTCTTGATTTTAGGAACTACTTTTTTAGAGGTTCGGGATAAGGCGATATCCCAACCTTCCTTTATCTTAAGAGGATCAAGTATCCCCAAAAATTACTCTGATAGAACTGGATGGTTGTTCTAATAAATATTTTTTGGGGATAACTACTCGACTTGTATACAGCCGCCCCTTAAAAGTAATACAATCCTCTAAGACATGACTAATCATGCAGTAGTAAAGGTGATAGTTAGGATCATTACTCTTGCCCACTTCCTTAGGCCTCTTAGGCTCTGGTAACTGAAAGTCAAGTTTCTCTAAGGGATTCTTAAAGATTTTTCTAACTACCTCCCTCTTGAATGAATATGACTTATTCAATCTATCAACAAGATTAGGTGGGTAACAGCTACCTGGTAGTGGATAGGAGTACTTCTGCTGGGTATTCTCCTGAGGTGGTGGGGATGGCCATTGTGGTGGTTGATATGATGGCCGAGGTGGTAGCAGAGGAGGTGGCAAAAGAGGTTGCTAACCTTGGGGTCTCTCATACTGGACTTTGGTTGGCTACTTCCCTCTATCCACTAACACAATTGTCCTTGACTTCTTCTTGAATACCTTCTGTGGCTTGGGCCGAGATGATTGGTCGAGAAAGGGAAACTGTTTGCCTTAATCTTGCAGGCTAGCTTCCTTGTTGATTAATTTATCAAATTTCTGGATTGTAAAGCCCTTAAGCATGAAGGTGGCAGGGACATGAATATTCTTCAGAATAATCTCAATGGCATGCTATTCAGACAGCTACAGCTAACATTTTATGCTCAGGTTGCACCATCTGAGAATATAATCAACAAGGGACTTATTGGGAACTTGCTTTGCTACAATGAGGTCGCCTACCTTTGTTGAGCTCCAACAAACCTCTTAATGAAGAGGTGTTCCAACTCAACAAAAGTCCTCACCAAACTGTTGGGCAGCTCGGCATATAAATCAAATGCAACCGCTAGCCGCTAACAAAAGTCCGAACAATAGTGTCATCGCCACCGGTAAAACCTCTAAAATGTGCAATATGATGACGAGGGTTCCCACTACCATCAAATATCTTGAAGGAAGGTGGCACAAAACCCTTGGGGTATTGAACTACATTGAATTCCTCTGGGTATGGTCTACCCTTTGGAATATATGAGCTCCCCTGGCTTGCTCCATCGCTTCCCTCACCTTCTGCTCTACCATATGCTTGATATCTTTTTTATGCATGGAGGTGCCATCTTTGACCTTCCTATGCAAGCTATCAGCATCGTCCTCTGCAGGAGTGCACCTAGGATGGTCTAAAGTATGCACTAACTCTAGTCTATCGGCTATCATGGGAGAAGACTGTGAAATTGGGGTTGAGGTCTGCAATGCCAAAATCACCATCAACTCCTCTACTTTCTTCTCCATCTTGTTTGGGTGATCATCATCACTGAAGATGGAGGAGGTGCCGAGTCAGTGAGAAGTTCACATTCTCGAGCATGGCACCTTCCTAAGCAGTGATCATGTAGGATCCCGGTGTCAACCATGTCAAATGGTCATCCAACATGTTACCCTCATCAAGATCAAAGCAAACTTTATCCTCCTCCTGATCTAAATGGTCACTCCACCATCTTTTCTCGAAAGTACTCGCTATATGTCATATCCGATGATCTACTATGCCCGGTTGTGGTATGAACACCCGGGGCTAACAATAGACTGTTCATCACTTTATGCACTAGCACGCCCATTGATAAGACTTCCTCACTGGGAGGATCAATTATCATGGGGACTATGTTGCCTCTCCCCTCTCTCCTCCGTCATGTAGATGATGCGACGACGATGCTGGGTCGCCACTCCTTCCCACAACCAAGGTAGGTCAGAGAGCTCAATCTCACCTCAAGAGTGGATGGGATCCTTGGGCCATACCGGATCAGGGATGGTCTCCTGGATGGGAACTTTGAATCTTGGTGGAGATAGATAGGTGAATGGGTGATGATGGACGAAGAAGGAAGCGGTGTGATGGAAACACTGACTGCCTCTCAACTGGAGATCTCCTCCTACCTCGGACTGTGCTAGTAAGAATAATATTATTTGAATGATCGGCCTGATGGGAGGTGGGAAATCCATCAGAGGTTCTACCACGATATACCTCCGCCTCTCTTGTGCAGATGCTGAGCCCATTCTCTCATGGATTTAACTCTTAACACTCTTAGAGATCATGGATCTCATATCAAACAAGGTACCAAACTCTGAGCATCGTAAGCTCTATCGACTTGACGTAGAATAATCCTAAGTTTGACATAGAGCCTCCTATGCTCCCTAGCCAGTGTCTCAAAGTGTGCTAGTGGTGGAGGTGATGTCGCGATCCTCCTGTAATCCTCCTCTCCATCTGAGGTTGAGAGGGGGTGAAACCTACTACCACTTAAGAGTGTAGAGGTCTCACGAGGAGAACCCTCCTCGCTATGGGGCATCAGCTCTGCGCCACTTATGGTCCCGCTTGACCTTCTATTTTTTTTTGTGGAATTGGTGTGGAGAGAAAGCAAAGTGAAATTAACCCACCTGGGGAGACTATCTGAGGCCAAGATAGCCTTCCCTTTGGGGTGACCAAAGAGGAGGTAGCTTTCACTGAGCTATGGCAGGGTAACCGACAAACATGGGCAGTGGTATTAACACTACACCGAATGAGTATGGGAACCATGCCTTCCTCTTCAATGAGGGAACTCGAGTTAGATGGGATGTCAAGCGGATAAGTGGCGTGTCCCACACCTCCCTACTATGCTATGAGGGTTGTCCCTCACAAGTGAACTCTCAAAACTATGGCCAAAGTAAATCGAATGTGTGGCAGTAGTCAGAGTGAGATTGGCCTGATCCAAGGCATAATCTGCACTACAAGGGAATGAGAAAACAAACTTGCTAGAAGCCATGATGACTACACTGACTGAAGGCTAAAAAGATTAACTACATTGAAATAATTGCATTTGTTTGAAATATAACTAAGTCGGACCCTTGCTTTAATATTTGTCTTCAATCATTGACTTCTAGACTTGATTTAGAATTTGAACCCACACTTAACAAATTTAAGTATGCTAAGTGGGATTCATTGAATTTTTGGAAAGCTTTTTGACGAATAAAGGAGAGACTTTGCCATATGATTTTGATTTAGAACCCATACTTCAACAAATTTAAGTATGTTGCGCAGGGTTCAAATATTTGGAGAGACTTTGGAGATATATATGTTGCATGTCTTGTCTGAAAATTTGATTTGAAAACCTTTACTTAGCAAATTTAGGTATGCTAAAGAAAGGTTTCCAAATATGTGTTTGAAAATTTTGTAAAAACATCTTTGTTTGTGATGATTAATTATGTGTGTGATATATGTTAACTTGATTTGAAAGTGGGGCTTTTACTTAACATATATGGTATGTTAAGTAGAGGCTAAATGATTTTTAAAAATGAGGATCTTAACAAATTTGGTATGTTAAGTAGGAGTAAAGTGTGTTGAATATGTGTTGATTTGTTTTGAAATTGAGGCTCTTACTTAACAAATTTGGTTTGTTAAGTAGGAGTCAAGTGTATTTATGATTTGAAAATGAGACTCTTACTTAACAAATTTGGTATGTTAAGTAAGTCAAATATGTGTTGATATTTTGAAAATGAGGCTTTACTTAACAAATTGGTATGTTAAGTAGGAGTCAAGTGTATTTATGATTTGAAAATGAGACTCTTACTTAACAAATTTGTAAAGTAGAGTCAAGTGTATTATGATTTGAAAAATGAGGCTCTCACTTAACAAATTTGGTATGTTAAGTAGGAGCCAAGTGTGTTTATGATTTGCTCTCTCTATTTTTAGAAAAAGAGGGGAACTCTTTGTTTGACAAATATGGTATGCCAAACAGAGTTCAAAAATGTGTTGTGATTTTGAAAGAGGGAAATCTATTTAACAAATTTAGGTATGTTAAATAGAGTTCAATTTGTTTTTGTAATTTTTTTAAAAATGGGTCTCTCATTTGACAAATTTGGGTATATCAAATGGAGTCCAAAAGTGTTTTGATGTTTAAGACTTTAGAAAAGAGGAATTCTATTTGACAAATGTAAGTGTTAAATAGAATTCAATTTGCTTTGATTTTCCAAAAGAAAGGGGAACTCTCATTTGACAAATCTAGGTATGTCAAATGGAGGTTCAAATATGCATTGATTTTGGTGTGTGATTTCTTGCTTTTGAAAAGAGAGAAACTTCAACTCTGGAACATATAAAATATGCTAAGTGGAGTTTCAATTTTATGTCATGATTTTATTTGAAAATAGAATCTCCATTCAAAGAATTTGGGTATGTTGAATGGAGATAGCCATTTTCAAAAATGTGCTTTTGAAAAAGGGATTTTAAAAAATTTTGATTTTGACTTTGAAAAGAACCTCCATGTAACAATTATAGGAATTGTTAAATGAGGTTTGGTTATATGAATTTTGTGCTTTTTAAAAATTTCTTATGAATTTTGTGCAAAAATATTTTGTTATGTGAATTTTGAAAAAGTGTTGTTGGAAAGTGGCATTTTGCAAAAGAGTTTAGTTTCTTAAATATATAATGAACCTTGCCTCACCAAGCTAGTAGTAAAAGGTTCTAAATTTTAGTCATATCCTTTCATTAGTTAATTTTATCTTTCACCTATTGGGGGACCCAATAGGGCTTTCAAGACTTACAAGGAGTGAGGTCCTAAAACCTATAGGATGTTGGCTAGCTTTGCTTAAGAGTGAAATAAGCTAAGTGCCAATGGAAAGAGAGATAGTCTCAGACTCATATAAAATACAAGTTCACTATCGATGCTTGGAGACAATAATTGTCTACTATAGATTGACAGAGGAACCATCCCAAGCGAAGTCACCAGAAAAAATCTATGGTGTTTATTTTTGATATATGTATAGGGGACATCACACAAATTTGAGGGTATACTTATTGAAGTGATCGGGTATGATATTGAGGTATGATGTACTATCTTGAAAGATAAAGGAATCACCCTTGAATGGACCTAATCACCTAATAAGGGCTCTTAAGGCATGATGGGTCTTCAATATACCATATATTTTTCTCCTACTTTACATGGATGAATAAAATAGGGTTTATATTAAATTGAGTTTTAAAGTTTCCTATGGGGGCAAGCCCTCATAGTTAATTACATCCTAAGGAAGGTGAATTCTTTAGAATACTCTTGATTAAAGTATACAATTATTATCTCCAAAGATTTCAAAGATAAGACTATCAATAAATTATTATATTGGAAAATTAAAATGGGATAGATCAAAATGAAAGACTTATTATCGAAGCCAAAGGAGATGAGTAGGGAATGCTCATGATACTAGAAAACGTAGTGAGCAGTCTAATCTACCCTATAGTTGGGCTTTATATATTTAAAATTGAAGAGAGTTATTTATTTAAGTTGAGTTTTTATTAGATTGCTAGGGCTTTTAATCCAATAATACAAGATTGTGAAATGCCTAAGATGTGAGAATTTATGCTTGTAGCCCGAAAGAAATAACCTCAGATCCTAAATCCAAGGAGCTTTAGTAAGGGATAAAATATGACCTAAATCTAAGTGAAAATGGGCATAAGGTTTACCTCCACAAGAGAGGGTAAACCACCTGACTGATTGACTTATATCCGCTTAGAGTGGCAACCAGATAACTCCTCCTATGCTTTAAAACTATGTAGGCAAGTCATATGATTTTGGAAGATAGTTGGATCATTATTATTTAGAAAGAAACTAAAATCCTTAAATCCACTCCCTAATAGACTAGAGCATGAGTGGTATGAGCAATGACTTAGTCTAATGCAAATATTTTTGAATTTTATTTAATTTTGGACTCTTCATTTTGACAAAGGCCATAGGATTTTCATATGTCTAAATGCATGGTGAAATGAGGTTATTGGCCAAATCAGAGAGAATGAGGTATTTTCCACCACATAGGAGGCCCTCAAAGGTCAAGTCTTCCCCTATCATGCAAGGATGGAAGCCCTCTCTTAGCAAGAGTGAAGCAATATGGATGCATGATATTAAACATATAACATTCAGCTAAGAAATTACTAAATCTTTTAATTATCTTGATTTAATGCCTAGGCTTTATATGAAGTTATGAGTTATTTAGAAAATTTAGTTATGAGTTATAGTTGGAGTAGAAAAATTAATTTTTCCTAAGAGCCTAATCGGATCCAGGCGACACATTAAATCATCATTCAAAAAGAAACTATAAAAAGATATGATGTTTCTACTGCACAGTTTAAACATAACATCAAGCATTTTATAATTCAAACACAAAAGAATCAGAGGCCAGTGTGGTAGGGTGTCATCGTACAACCCGAAAAGAGAAAATGGGTAGCTCTACCCTTATACAACCCGGTATATAAAAGAATAATTATATTTTATAAATGAATAAATGCTATGGGTCTTCTTATCTTCATTCTTCATATCTCCTTCATTTCTCCATTTATGTGCTTCAAAGGCATCAGGCCTTAACAAAGCCTTCTAACCACTACTCATCCTAATTCCCCATAACACTAATCCTAATTCTTGATTCAAAATTACATTAAAAATAGAAAAAGTAAATCTAACTACACCTGTAAAATAAGTGTTAGCTAAACACACCATACAACCCGAATAGTTATATAAATAATTTATACTTAGCGCCCTGCACATGGGTAGCTAGGCCCACGTATCTTAATTTAGATTATGCTTAGTTAAGCAACCTGCAAAAGAGAGCATTTATATTTATTTTTAAGCACCCCTTAAGCACAACCTTCTATAAAAAATATGATTAGGCTAATCATAGCCCACCATCCAATCTATGAAGCATACACCCTAACATCCAATCTAAAATAATACATCATAAAACCAAACATACATCACCATGCACTGCCCTAATATAAAGCTAGAAGTGGTGACTTACTTTTAAAGTGTGTGTATTAAGACTTTTGTGGTATGCCTTAACTAGGCTTTGTTATAATTTTTAAGTATGAAAGGATGTAATTTAAGAGGTTGATTTCATTTTAAGTGGTTTAATTGATTTGAGAATTTTAATTAGTGTTTTCTTTTGTTCCATTTGGTTTACATTTAGTAACTAAATATTATAAAGAGAAGAAAAGAGAGGATTACTCTCTATTATCCCTACCTTAAGTCACTTCTAAAGCATATTAATTAATCAATTCTCTTTAGTGAATGGCTTATTACATATTTTAAATTAATCCTAAGTTTAGTTTTACTTTAAATAATCTCATTCAATAAGAAAGGCATCTTAAGATTAATTGGAATTAATTACTATCATATGACACATATTCATTCATTTCTTTGCATCATATATAGCATGCATATGATAAATTCCAAGCATACCTACACATGCAAAATATTTTTTAGCACACTTAAATGATGGAAATATGTACTTTTGGAATTTAGATGTTTCATTTAATTGAATCATTTTATCATATTAATTTAAAGCTCTATCTAAATTCTTATATAAAAAATACATATGAATGAAATTAAATAGGTACGTGTCATTGTTAACCAGGAAAGTGAAGTAATCAAATGACCTCCTTGGGGCTAGCTAAATCCTCATGTTCCCAAGATGTCCAAACTATATACCCATTATATTCAAACATATGTAAGCATATACACATGAATATAAGAAATAAAGCTTTAAACCATGTGATCAATTGATTCAATCATTTGAACAAATATGAATGCATGTCTTTCTTAGTAGAAAAAGGGATTTTCATTCATTAGCTAAATACACATTCAAATGTATAAAAGTTTTAAGTGGGTACTTCGCCATTGTTAAACCAAGGGAGTGAGATAAAGACCTCCTTGGGGTTATTTAAAGTCTTGCAGTCCCTAGAATGTCCAAACTAGATATACCCACTACTCTTAAATATATATGAATGTACAAACAACTATAAGAATGGAAAAATCATACTAAGGTTATATTTTTGAAATATTTATGCATATGGAATAAAGTTTTATCTAGATTCTAATATTGAAGTATGTAAGAATGAAATTAAATGGAGTACGTGTCATTGTTAAACTAGGGAAGTGAGATACTCAAATGACCTCCTTGGGGCTAACTAAAGCCTCATATTCCTGGATGTCCAAGCTATATACACATTAATATTCTTACTTACATAAATCAATACATGAATAAAAGAAAAGAAACTTCACTTCATACACTTAAGTTATAATCACATACATCTCATATATATTTATAACTAGCATTCATAGCATATACAATCATTCATTTATAAATTTTAGAAAATAGATTTAGATTTAATAATGATAATAACCACACATATATTAATTTAAATCAACACATGCAAGCTTGACATAAAGGAAACCATTTAATTTTAATTAATTTTGCAAGAGATGAATGCATGAATCAAGTGACATACAACATTTAATATGATTGAAAAGAAATAAAGGGACATAAGCACATGATTTCATTCAATCCAATTAACTCTTAAGGACAATCATATTAAATAGGCTCATTTAAAATAAGCAAAAATTTCTTAATATCATTTTCAATTTCATGTTTGATTTGATTTAAGAATGTGAGATGAGGGGTTTGCTAATCCTAATCCCATTCCCCATGTGTGAGTTAATTTGATTTAATGAAAATGTAATTAGATTGATTTTATGGATTAATTAGTTAAGGTATGAATTAAATCAATTAGTTAACCCTTACCTATATTACCTTAAGATAATTAATTAAATGATTATGAGCCAATATAATATGCAAATGAAATGAAAAGTAAATAGCAATGCTCCTATGAAATGAGAGGATCCTAATACAATTAACTCACAATCATTAATTAATTAAGCTTAAATACTCACTTAATTATTTTTATGGTTTTCCCACACATATGGGCAAACCATAATTTTATTAGCTCTCTTTAGGCTATTGAATGCCTAAAGCTCTACCCATGGATCAATTAAAGGAAATAAGATGCAATTACCCTTTTAATTAAGTTAATCAAGTCATTAATATATTAATCCATTTCTCTTTTCTTAATTACCAAATTTAATTTATTATTCTTTAAAATGAAATGGGCTTAAGAGGAAAAGGTTGGGAAAGAGGTCCCAACCTAATTCCATAAGCCCCTCAATTAATCAAACATGATTTTGTATAATTTGAATTTCAATTTAACTAATTAAGTAATTAATTAGTTAATTAATCTTTATTTAATATTTTGGTTGAAAAGAGAAGAAAACTTAGGGGAAAGTTTAGGAGCAAGGCCCTAATCTAATTTCCTAAGTCTCCCCACTATTCAACAGTGATTAAGGAGTCCAATTTGTTGATTAATTACTGTTCACATGCTTAATTTTTACTTAATTAAGTTAAGAAGGTAGTTAGGGCTTAAATAATCAATTTTTCTAATTAATCAACCAATAAATTCTAGAAAAAATAGGGGAGGCAGAAGTTATCCCCTAACCATTCTCAAAAAGTTTGAAATTGATTGGTTAATTAATTAAGGAATAATTAAGCTAATCAAAATTTTAATTAAATCTTAATTAAGCCAAAATTATTATTCAAAATTAAATAAGGATAATTTTAATGGATTCTCCTCTAAAATAATTTTAAAATGAGCCCTTATTTATATTTTTTTGAATTTTTCTACAATTAGTTATGAATTATAGAAGTTTCAGCCTTAAAAAAATAACTTAATTAGCCTTAATTAAGCCTAATCTCATCGACACCACGTGGCGTGCTGACGCGGCATGCTTTCCACATCATTGTGGGATTGGCTATTAAAGTTGTCACATCCGTGCTAGTAAATTGGCAGAGGCTATTGATCTCCACCGCCGATCTTGATCGAAATGATCAATCAATAAAGGGAGAAAATAGATGTATCTAGCATTTTTTGATTAGAGCCATTTGTTTCAATCATGCAAAATAGATGGCCCGTGTTCGTCCTTCTCGCGAGCAATGAACAATGGAGCCCATCCACCATGGATCACTGAGCTCACTGAACTCGGATTCATTAAAATCAACCCACACCTTTGCACGAGGGATCCACAAGGATCCAACGACTAGGATGAGCTCACATGTGAATTCTCTTCTTAATGGACCAACCAAAATTTCCTATTTCTATGATTTTGAGAAATTACCTCGTCACAACTCAAGACTGGCAGGATCAAGGTAGAGATATGAGACGAGGCCCTATTGAGAGGCACGCAAGCCAATTCCCCTTGGTTTGCTCAATGGATCAACTTCTATCACTTTGGAGCTTGGTGGTGATCGAAGTCCTCCTCCAGTGACTTTGGAGCTTAGGAAATGACTTGGGTAGCTTCGATGAGGTGCGTGGAAGGTTTGTGTAAGAGGAATTGAAGTTTGGTTGAGAAATGAGAAAGCTTGGATCGATATTGGCCTCTTCTATTTCGGTTTTGCATGGGAAGAGGAAATAAAGGAAAGCTTAAATACTTGGGATTGCAAGGATGCTCTTATGGAAGCTCTCTGATTTGAATCGAATGCAAATTGAGGTATATCAATTTCGATGGGGATTGCTTCCCATTTTTTGGTTGACCACCCACCACCAGAGCACTAGAGTGGTCGCCATCAAGTCCACGTGGCTCAGTTTGGTTGGAGGAGTGCTTGGGAGGTGGCTCAAGGCTTAATCTTGGCTGATCTCTTAGCTTGGATCCTTTGGTTGCTCGATTTGTAGGAAGGTGAGTTGGCTCACCTCCTTTTGGTCCATGGCAAGTCCTAGCACCCTTAGGGTAGGCTAGGAGATTTAGGGATCCCCCATTTGGAAGTTTGATGGCTGCCAAGGATGAGAGGAGAGTGAACTTTGCCATATGAGGAAAGAATCCAATATGGGAGAGGATCCATGGAGGATTTGCATTGGACTTAGTTCCAAATGGGTTTGGGTTGATTTTAGGTTGACCCAAGATGGGTTTGGGTCGGGTTTGGTCAGCCTCCAATGGGTCATGGTTTAGTGTCATGAGTTTTGGTTTCATTTGGTCAAATGAGTTCATATTCGGTCATGTTGGGTTGGGTTGACCAATTGGTCAAATTGGATAAAATCAAGGCTTGGGTTAGGTTTCAAATGATGATTTGGTTCAAGTGGTTTCAATTAATTTGACTTAGGTTTGATTTTGGCTCATTTGAAATCAAATGGGTCAAATGGGTCAAATGGGTCAAGTTGACTAATTTGACCAAATTGACCAAATTGGGTTGGGTTAAGTGTTGGTTCTTGTTCAATTGGTCAATTGAAAATGATTGTAGGTTTTGGTTTGAATCAATTTGGATTTAATTTGAGATTTGACCCTTTAGGTCAATTTGAGCTACAAGTCGCCAATTGGTCAAATTGGGCTCAATTATGGCTTTGGTCAAGTTTAATAATCAATTTGGAATGAACTTGAGCCATTGGTTGCAATCAATTTGGGTTAGATTATTATTTGACCCATTTTGGCCTTTTAGGCCAATTTGGGTCAACTTGGGTCAAATGGCCAATTGGACTTAGTTTGGATCAATTGATGGTCAAGTCATATTAAATCATTGATCATGAGCTGGTGTGAAGTAATGGTTTCAATCAATTTTATGTAGGGTGATTTTTGGCTAGTTTGAATTTCATTTGGGCTAAGGGTTGACTTGATCAAACGACAAAGTTGACTTGGTTTAACCTAATTCAATGTGATTGATCATCCTAGAGTGATTGTTGATCATGATATGAGACCTGGATGGACTTACTTGATCCAATTTGGGTTGGATTAGAACTTGATTCAAGTGGACCTAAATGGGTCAATTGACTTGATTTTGGCTTGATTCAAATTTAGTCAAATTCATATGTGAGCTATGATTGAAATATAAATTCAACTACAATCAATTTGGAGTCCAATGGATTTTGGCTCATTTGAAGTTTTCAAGTTAAAAGGGATAACTTGGTCTTGAGATGGGTTGACCTGAGTTTGGTTTGATGATTATAGGTTTCATTTATACTTGGATAGATGATTCAAGGAATGATTGATTCAAGAGAAAATCTATTAATTTTGGCTTGGTTTAGGTGGATTTTAGTTAAGTCCAAGAAATTAGCTTAAAGGGTATAAATTAGATTTTGGTTCGATCTTGGATTTGGTTTTGCTATTTGAATTTATATTTCATTTATATTTATGAATATAAATGAAGATATAAATGATTCTTGAGAAAATCACTTGAGTGGAGTGATTTGAAGCAAATTTGACCAAGCTCATGGAGGTAGGTCCATATGGGCTAAGAAGGAAATCAATTTAGTTTGATTTATTTCTAGTTATTAGAATGTGGGTTTCATTTATATGTATGAATATAAATGAAGGAACAATTGATTTATAAAGAAATTAATTAATTTTAGGTTAATTTGGATTAAGATTTGGTTAAGCTTATGGAGGTAGGTCCATATGACTTAAGAAAGGTCTTGGCTTGGTTTGATTTAGTTTGATTTGGTTTGGTCATTTGAGTTTAGATTTCATTTATATTTGTGAATATAAATGAAGGAATAATTGATTTATAAAAAAATCAATTAAGTTTGGGACAACTTAGGTGGAGATTTGGCTAAGCTTATGAGAATGGGTCATATGGCTTAGGAAGGAGTTTTGAACTTGGATTTGATTTTGGGATTGAAATATTTGAAGTTGGATTTGAATTGGAATTTGATAGTTTGATTGAAAGATTGAATTGATATTTAAGAAAATCAAGTGAATTGGGTTTGATTTGAATTTGGTTAAGGCCAAGGCCATGGAATTCAATCATAAGGTTTATGGAGAATTTTGAGCTTGAATTTGGTCATGAGATTGATTACGAGTCTTGAAAATTTGGTTTGGATTTTGAATATGAATTGGAATTTGAGGTTTGGTTTGAGAAAGAAAATATGGATTGGGTTTAGACTATAGGGTAGACAAGTCTCCCTAAGGCATGACCTATCTATGTCCTTCTAAGTCTCTGCTTAAGTGTTCACCTAATCACTAGAAGTGTTGATAAGAGTCCTAGATCTATACTGAGGAAGTTGAGAACTCACTCCAAAAGTGAGGTCAACATACCATCAACTTTGTATTAATTTGAATTGACCATAATTAAGGTTTGTGACCTAACATATCATTTCCTTTATTATATTATTATCTTGTATCCCACCACATTTATAAACCTTTTATCTACTTCAACCTTTATAAAAAGTTTAGGCCATGTCGGTTCCAAAAAACACTTTAATTGATGCTATCCATGTAAGATGATCAATTCACTTTAAAAAAATTCATAATGACCTAACCACACTTTAGATTAACTAAAAATTTCCTCAATTTGTTATCCAACATCACAAATCTCTAATCTAATAGTCTTCATCCTTTTTTTATTGAAGCAAACTTATTTAAATAATGC
This sequence comes from Cymbidium sinense, assembly GCA_021442155.1. Classification (NCBI taxonomy): domain Eukaryota; kingdom Viridiplantae; phylum Streptophyta; class Magnoliopsida; order Asparagales; family Orchidaceae; genus Cymbidium; species Cymbidium sinense. Next base: position 20,526,975 of record CM038221.1, on the reverse strand, counting down.
ACAAAAATTGTAGCAAAAATTTTGTTAAAAATTTATATGCTTGTCAACCTTTCTAATATTAAATTTTCTGCTACATACCCTTAAAGCTTCATAATAACATTTTTATCAATTGGTGATTTGAGACAATAGAGTTGAACCATTCTCTTTGAAACAGAAGACAACATGACGACCTAGCTATCATGAAGAGGTTGGATGATTGGCGATTGAAGCTCTACAATTCTCTATAATTCAAAAAAAATTATCTTGGTCTTATATGCTAAAAACGTGTACATTTAGGACCAATTTATTGATTTTGGTAAGAGAATTTCATCTTTTTATTTGAATCTTTAAATCCATGGAGATATTAGATGGAACATATTCAACCACTTCTTTAGTGTATAAGACAATCTAATGATCCTATTCATAAGCTAGTCTCGGAGGCTTATGACAGTCAGGTGGTAACCACCATCAATCATGTATTGATGTCTATAGTTGATAAATTTAGTCTATCATTCATGAGCTATGATTCAAACAAAGCTGATTGATACAAAAATTTTGATAGCTAAATTAACAAAAATAATTCCATTAGCATAAATTAACTAATTATATGGTTGTTAAAACATGATGATTTTACACTTTGATTTTGGTATCAAAATATTTGTCTCTCATGTGTAATCCAATATCTTAAATACTTATGGGTTAGAGACATATAAAAACTATGATAAATTTATGAAAATGTTAAAAGAGATTTTCATTTTTTGTGTCAAAATATTCGACTCCTTGAAACTTGTCCATTTTCACAAGTAATTTGGACATTGAAGGGATCTAAATGCCAAAAGAGCTTTAGGAAATCTAATTCTAAAGAGGCAGATTGAGTCAAATATGATGAGTTTCAAGACAAATTTGCGGCCATAGATCAATCATTCATAACAAAAAGGTGCAAAAGGGCAGAGTTGACCACAATATAAATAAGAATAGTGATGATTATGAGCGGCTACTATTCTCCCACTAAGTCACATGCAACACTACAATTCTATATGACTAATTATGTGTTGTCTTAATTTATTAATTTATAATTGGAATAAGTTTAGGTTAAATATTTTAGTGTTATTGTAATCATGATGATAAGGTATTTATTTGACTATAAATTTAAGAGATTAAAAAAATGATTTGTTCCATTGAATAATTTTTCAAATTATCAGTTCAATGATCGAACGTTTTAGCACTTGAATTAAAAGAAATGAAGATTTACATTCATATCATGCAATTCTTATGCATTTATATATCTAACTCCTAAAGTTAGATATTTACTAATTTAACACTTTTTTATATTTTAAAAAATACATTTTACTTTTAAAAAAGTAAATGATGATGATATTTTTGATGTGATATTGAAGATTATGATATTATATATATCAAAATTGAAGTTTAGGTGTTAGATATGTAAATACAAAAAAGTTGTGTGGTATGTATGTAAATCCTCTAAAAGAAAATGTGTTCAATCTAAGAAAATTTATGATCACATATAAAATAAATCATACTTCTAAATAAAATTTAGTTCACTGCAATAAAAATTGCAGTTAATATAACTCTAAAAAAGGCTTAACTAAATCATTGCTGTTCACATTGATGTGAAAAGTTTTGGCCAACATAATTATAAAAAAAAAATTTCTTATTTTGAATCTTTTAATATATATATATATATATATATATATATATATATATATATATATATATATATATATATATATATATATATATATATATATATATATATATATATATATATAATCTAAAGCATGTATGCATAAATTGGATTTACTATCTCACATGGGTAATCAAGTTCACGACCTATTTTAGATTATACTGTGGATATAAGCACATGCGAAAACAATTTTATATTTTTTTATTACGTTTAGCCAATCCCTCAAGATAATGATTAGACTAAATCGCTACCATTCAATCTATGCACATACACCCCTATCAAAATATATGCATAAACTTCTTATGCGAAATCAAGACATCTTCACTTGAGTCCACAGATATGCCGGACCCAATGTGATCATGCACTCCTCAAGATTGATCCAACATATAAACCAATCATCCAAAAGCGAGTTTACACCGACGCTTCCGTGCTATTGAACAAGAAGTTAACAAGCTCCTAAAGCGATTCATATGAGAGGTACATTACCCTACTGTCTAGCAAATGTTGTCATGGATTAACAAAATAAATGGAACATGGAGAATATGTATTGATTATAACGACAACAAAGCTTTCCAAAGATAGTTTTCCTCTTCCTCGAATTGATCAATTGGTTGATGCTACGTCTGGACATCAAATGCTCAATTTTTTGGATGCTTACTCTAGTTACAACCAAATAAAAATGAACCCAACGGATGAAGAAGCTACAACATTCCAAACATATAAAGGTTTATACTATTACCAAGTTATGCCATTTGGGTTAAAAAATGCCTATCAATGCCTTATGAACAAGGTTTTACCACCAAATGCACAATGGAGGTATATGTGGATGACATGTTAATAAAAATCTTGGAAGAATGACATCATATTTCTGACTTATAAATATGCTTTAACCTTCTTCGACATTATAACATGCGACTTAACCCGACCAAGTGTGCTTTTGGGGTTATGTTAGGAAAATTTCTTGAGTTTATGGTAACCCACAGTGGGATAGAGGACAATCCCAAGAAAATCAAAGCTCTCAAAGATATGACTTCTCTGAAGAATATCAAAGAAGTTCAACGTTTGAATGGATGAATTGTTGCCTTATACCATTTCTTAGCCCGTTCGGGAATAAATACTTATCATTCTTTAAAATATTAAAGGGAGCTAAAAATAATAATTTTTAGTGGACTGATGAATGTCAGTCTAGTTTTGAGCAACTAAGGGAGTATTTAGCATCTTCACCCCAACTATCTAAGCCTATTCAACGAGAGATGTTATACTTATATCTCGTAGTCTCTTCCCATGCGATAAGCTCTTTAGTGAGAGAAGAAAATGGGATAGACCAATTTACTATGTGAAAATTCTCTCGATATAGAAATCATTATCCACGGCAAATAAGGTGGCTCGGCTTTAGTTTTTCGACGAAAATTTTGTCCATACTTCCAAGCTCACTATCATTTACACTCATTTACCATTAAGGGCCATTCTACATAAACGAGAGGCATCTGGGAGGTTAATTAAATGGTATGTAGAATTAGGAGATTTTGATATTCATTTTACCTCTACCGGCTATAAAAGTCTCAAGTACTAGACTTTATAGTGGAATGCACGCCCCAACCCAAATGAGCTATCTACTACACGCCTTTCGTCTCCTCAATGGAGCCTCTATGTTGATGGAGCTTCAGGAAATATTGGTTTCAGAGCAGGAATCTTACTTATTTCTCCCAACAGAATACCTTTAGAGTATGGACTTCGCCTAAAATTTCCTGCAACTAATAATATGGCTAAATATGAGGCTCTCATCGTAGGGTTGAGACTCCATCATGAAGCTCAAAACTTAGTGATTCACATCAATCTCGCCTTGTCGCCTCGTGAGGGAAACTTTAATACTCATAATCCTTACCTCAACTTAGAAAAGTCACTTGCCCATTTCAAGACACATCAAGACTCTCCCTTGAAGTTAAGGGAAACTTTAATACTCATAATCCTCACCGAAGAATACCTCAACTTAGTAAAGTCACCCCATTTCAAGACACATCAAATCATTCACATACTACGAGAAGAATACTGAGCCGACGCTCTCGCTAAGCTTGCTACATCTGCTATTGGAGATCTATTTAAGAGAAGGCATGTTGAAGAAATATATTTTCCTAGTATCCAAGAGTCATGGGTAATACAAGCAATTAATGAGATAAAGGAACCTTCGTGGATGGACCACATCCTGTCCTTTCTACAAGAAGGGACCCTTCCTGAAGACCCAACTACTGCAACTTGTCTCTGAAGACAAGCTTCAAACTTTATTATTATCGGAGGTGAACTATGCAAACAAGCTTTTTCTGGGCCATACCTCAAATGCCTCTCACCATTAGAGGCGACATACATTAAGAGAGGTTCACTGGGGATATGTGGAGAACACCTGGAGGAACTAGCCCTTAAAATTATAATGCAAGGGTTCTATTGGTCTACGATGAAACAAGACGCCTTGAGTTTATAAAAAATGTGCAAGTTGTCATTGCACTCTAACCTCTCACATGCCTCATACAAAGCTCTCATCCCTTCAAAGGGCCTTTGCTCAGGGAATTGATATCATGGAATCTTTTGATAGCATTGGCAATGAAAGTTTATCATTTTAATACTACTTCACTAAATGGTGGAAGCCAACCACTCGCTAAAATCATGAGGCAAATGCTAAACAATTTATTTGAAAAATATAATATGTCGATTTGGTCTTCGCAAAGATCATCACCGACAATGGAACCCAATTCTTGGAAAAGTCTTTATGTCCTTTTGCAAAGATCATTCATACTACATATGGTGTAGCACATCCTCAAACTAATGATAAACCAAGACTAATGATTATACTCAAAGGACTAAAAATATCGAGAATCTGGGGCAATGGGTTGATGAGCTTTCTAATGTTCTTTGAGCTTATCGCACTACATCACGAACCCGACAGGTGAGACACCATATAACTTGTGTTTCGCATATTTATACCATGGATATCGAGTTCCAAGTCCAAGAGTTCAATTATTCAATCATGATGATAATGAAGAAAAACTCTGACAAAGACTCGGACCTACTCCCAAACTCGTGACACCCTACTTCTGACCGCTTCCTATCACCAAAGGGTAGCGTCACTTCAACAAAGAGCAAAATCATCCCATATCTCTGGACTTGGTCCAAGTCTCAAGCTAGTGCAAAGGCCCTCAACATAATAAACTCTCACCTCTTTGGGATGGCCCATATGTAGTTATAGCTATTGTCAAGCCAGGAACATTCAAGCTCAAGAATCCGTAGGGAAAAACTTTACCTCAAACTTAGAACACTAAGAATCTTCGAAAATATTTTCAGTAATTCCTACTACATAATTATTGTAACTTTTAGTTTGTCTCATTTTTCATCTCCTCTTCAAACTCATATCTGTATTAAAATCATCTTATGATTGTATCACTTACCTTATCAAAGTAATGAATTTATAGCTTTTTCTTTCAAACTTGTTACATATAAACAATCTCCTTCATTTAATCCTCTCACTTTAGAAATGTGCAACTCACATTGTATCTCAGTCGGGGCATGATCAATCCCATGGAGAATTGATCATACCTCTTCCATACAAGAAGTCAAGTAACACTTTAATACCTAGATAGGTCAAAAGGTCCTTGGTACATCCCACACCTCTTCCATACAGGTAAGATGTCAAATAATATTTTGACTAATACCTGATAAAATAAAAAAAGGTTTTGTGGACTTCCCATGGCCTCATCATACAATTCATCAAATGATATTCACCAATCACTGATAGGTAAAATAAAACAAGAGCATATCAACTAAAAAAAATTTATCATAAAGACTAACATGATGGTATAAGAAAGAATCAAAATTTTGATACAAAATAATAATAATACATAGATAAAAGAAAAAAATGCATCCTCAAGTGATACTATATGATATCAACGTCCTCCTCACCACTAGGAGATGCTCCTTGACTCACTCGACCTTCATCTCTTGAATCGGGGTCTTGACATACTGGTGGAGATAGATTCATACTAGCTCCAGCTTTGATGTACTAAGATTTCTTTTAGAACCTCAATGAAGCCCTCCTCTAAACATTGGTGCTCCAAGTCCTTCACTTCAATATCAAGAATATGATTACGAGCTTCCTGGACATGGTCTTCAATAGTATCGCGATAAGCTAGGGAGTTCTTAAAGTCTTCCACTGCCTTCAAGGATATTTCATTTTCTTCTGCTTTTAACATTATAAGCTCCTTCTCAGAAAGATGATCTTGTAATACTTTCTTCTGAGAGTTTTCTTCTCACAGTGCCTTGAGTCTTTTCTCTTTCTAGCAAGTCTCACCTCAATCACATCACGAGTTCTACCCTCGACTGGAAAAAAGAGAAGTTGACATGTTCGCTAGCTCAGTTCTACACCCGCTTAGATGATCCTCGAGAGTCGCCACTTCTTTGGCCTTAACAATCATCTTTCGCTCATACTCGCCTTGCAGATATTTTACTTTCACAAATTTTGTATTTCACTCATCTAGAGCAACACCCAAATGAGCCATCAGCCCTAATGTTTGAGCTACTGATAAAAAAAAAGAAGTTATTCCCCTCTAAGGATGTTCTGAAATTACCTATCAAACTTTTGAGTCGCTCAATGATCTGCTCCTAATTAACGCTTCCCCACCATCTTGGCAGTTGTCAACTGTTGAACCATCCATTGAAGTTTCAAGAAATCTAATTTCCTACAAGAAGAAGTAGGAACTAAGGTACTTGATCGCCTCCAAACTCTCGGGACGAGGATCTGACGCTCTTTAGAGGGAAAATTGAGCCTCGCCATATGAACTACGCCTTGATGCCCTCTCAACCCAGTCAGGTCGATGAGGACAATTGATGCCTCTTCGAGGGAAAAACCAGCCTCCGATGAACTACGCCTTGTTCACCAACCCGGCCCGAATGACGGCCGACGCCTCTTCGAGGGAAAACCGCACCATCATATTACCACGCCTTGATCACCTCAAACCTCGGTCCGACGAGGAAGGTTGACGCTTCTTGAGGGAAAATGAGCCTCACGTATGAACCAGGCCTTGATCGCCCAACTCCGATGAGATCAGATGCCTCTTCGAGGGAAAACCGTGGGCCAGATGTACCATGAGTCTTGAGCCTCAACTGGCCGGTCCGACGAGACGTTGACACCTCTTCGAGGAAAACTACAACCTCGTCGTATGTATCACGGGCCTTGATCGCCTCCGAACGATCTTCTCTTAAGGAGAATAGGAACACTCGAGCATATGAGGAGTGTACCTTCTCCCTTGACCCTAGGGGGGGTTTTCATAGACTCCCTATGGGGACAAAAAGGTAAAAAAAATCTAAGAAAAATTGCTGAAAATCACTGAAAACTGTGAAAAACGGACAAAAATGGACAAAAAAATCCTCATCGGATTTACGCTCATGGGCGCTAGTGCTCGCTACCGCTTCATAGCATTCGACGCCACCAGCTCACCAAGACGCATCAGACACATCCACACCCCTACACGCTTGCGGATCATAATTTTGTGCTCCCATGAAGATCTTTCTCTCTAAATGTATGGTGGACAAATTTCATCAAGAATTTTATTTTCAACATGTATATATTTTTGGATGATTGAGATAATGTCATCCAAAAATAGAACCGATATGACACTTAAAATACTCAATAAGCACAAATCTTGATGTCAAAAGCAAGTTGATCCTAACTTAAAACTAGTTGAGATCAAGCACTTAAAATATCATTAGAAACTTTGGGATATCAGTTAAATCCCTAAATAGCTCTTATACATGGAGTGTTTATAGTCAAATCGAACGTCTTGACGAGCTGGATTTAACAAGCCCAAGATCTCATAATTCTGACTTCATTTGAGCATTCAAATACTTAAAATACATCAAATTATCAAAGGAATCATTTGTCGTCCATGGAGGTGATTTTGCATGTATTCGTAAATGTCACTCCTCTAATTCATAAATTCTCATTCTTCACATGAGAAATAAAAAGAGGAGAGGGAGCTCTAAAGCTTGAAAATCTTCCAAGCATAATTATGCCACCACTCGACGATCCGACCACCATTTGAACCACGCCGGCCACCGCAATCCTCATTGCCTCATTCCGTCATCGTTACCACCACCACTATCGTTGCCGCCGGCCATCATCGCTTACCACCGATGCCGACTACCATCGTTTGCCACCGCCAACCATCGCCCCATCTTCGCCAAGTTATCACTACTTATCGCACCTTCATCGCCGGCCGCCGACCGTTCAAAGATCATCTACTACCACTAACAAGTATAACTGAACATATAACTATAGTCGTTGTTGTTCGATTTTGATTGTCACCGCTCACATATACAATTGTAATCTCGTTATCGTGGAAATTGTAATCAAATAGATACTTATGTGAAGATTTCTACCGAAGCTAGCCAGTTTTTCCTCTTTCAAGAGTTTTTCACATAAAAATTCTGAAGCTTATTAATTTTTCAAACATCTCATCACGAACTCGCAATGTTTCGCGTAAATTTTTTCTACCGAACTCTTTCTAAGACTAAATAATTTTACATTTAATACTTATATAATTATATATATATATATATATAAACTTTAGTATTATAATTAATTAAATATACATATAAAAATATATTTTACTTATTCTTTTAAGAAATTTAGTCTTAAGAGCAAACTATAATTAATTAAAACCATAAAAGAGGAGAGGAAAGCCTCCATCGTTTGAATGATAGCTCAGGACATAAAAAAATATTATTAATAAAATTTTTATTTGATGCTATAAATCTGAATATAAATAAATTTTAAAAATTAAATATTATATATAGATATATAAATACATAAAATATATATATATATATATATATATATATATATATATATATATATATATATATATATATATATATATATATATATATATATATATCTCTCTCTCTCTCTCTCTCTCTCTCTCTCGAAATTTATACGAACTTATTTATTTTGAGATTTTTAAAAAAAAAACCTTTATTCGAAAATCAGAATTGTATTATTCCTTAGCAATGGGCCCCACCAGGTCACACCAACCCAATCGTGATACCGACTTCTTCCAACCCCACCAAAATTTTCTTCAGCGGTCCCATAAACAGATATAAAACCTTGAAGATCGTGAAAATTATATACAGCTAAAAATATATATATAATTTACAAAATCATGAATTTTGTTGAATCTATTATTTATCCGGGTCTAATTTATAATTATTATTAATTTCAAATAATTTCTTAAAAACTTTTTATTTCCCTATATAAACTATGTTTTTATGTTATTTTAAATGATTAAATAAACTCAATACATAATAAAAAATTAAAAATTTAAAATCATTATCTAAATGTAAATATATCTAACAATTCAAAATATAAAATAAAATATAATAAATTCATCGAGATAGTATTGTTGGCCTGATGATAGCTGCAAGGTAAGTAAAGAGAGAAAACTCTCATATAAGCTAATAATCCATAGGATGGTTTCATCTACCTTTGATGTTGACCTGTTATTTGGTGAAACCAACCAATTCATGGGGCTATGGTCAGGGGCAGATCCAAAAATATTTTTTAAAGGAGTACAATAAGATAAAAATTAAGTTAATTTTATATAAAATAAAAATTAAAACATCTCATATAATAAAATAAAAAAATTAAATCTTACAATAACATATTTTTTTTCACATTAGATATCATTTATAACTTTTCCTGTCTTATATTTAAATCATCAGACAATCAATTTATCAACTTTTAAATACATCTTTTTAATATATGTAAGATAAATCATTAAGAATCTATTTTATTTTCAAAAGATTTAAATTTATTAAGATTTATTAAAATAAATCTCAATAATAAAAAATAGGGATCATGAAAAATAATAATTTGCCAACTCTGCCATTACAAGAGTATAATGAATATTTAGTTCAACCTCCTTACATATAAAGAAAAATAGTGGATCAAAGAGTAAAATTAAAAAAAAAATGTTAAATATGCAAAATTATACCATAGTGTCACCTCTTAATGTATATTAATTTTAAATAATAGATTTTTATATTATATATTAATTTTAAACAACAAATAGCATTATGGTATTCAATTCTGTCTCTTTTAGTCAACTTATATCTTGGAGACATAATTATACGTTTACTATTATTAGTTATTTATCTTTTCAAAAATAATTATCTAAACATAACTTCTGATTCTAGAACTCTTTTGAGCAAAAATAAATAAAAAATAAAATCTCATTCATAAATAAAGATCATTAATTTGACTAATGATCCCATTATCAATAATATTAAATTATTTTATGACAATCTACTTACACATCATTAAACTATTATATATGTATATATTTAAAATCTAAATCTTGATATGTACTAGTGTACTTATATATATAATTTTATCTTTTAATCATATCAAAATACCACTAATATTAACTTATTTAAATGAAATTCACATTTTTTTTTATAAATTTTGTTGTGATATATTATAAGATTATATATACAAATTTAAACATTAGACATAAATATATAAATAATTAATAATCTGTATATAAATCCTCTTAAATTACATGACTATGACAATAACTCAACATTTAAATATAAAAAAAGGAAACTCTTGTAGATGTCCCTTATTAAAATTATTTTTAAACTTAGCATTTAAAAATAAATGAATACTATCATTATAGATATCCCTTATCATAATTACTAAATATCAAAAAATAAATAACAAAAGCATGCTTTGTGAACATCAAAAATATTTTATACACCATAACACCAAGTGCTATAGTATGTCAATCTTGCGCAACAAAAGAAACAATATTATGCTGCCTTTAATATCAAGATATATGTTTTAAAAAAATGCATAAGGAAGTTACAGAAGGAAGAGGAGCTGGAAGAAGCTTGTGAGAATGGTCGAGAATACGGACCTCGTCTCGAGCTTGGCTGTCGGCCGAGAGCGGAAGAAAGAAGAGGCGACTAACTCATCACCGGTAGTGGGAGTCGAGAGTAGCGGCATGCCGATGAGATGATGGGTTTGGGGTTGGGAGAAAGAGAGATAGGTTGGGGTAAAACTTAATTTTTTATTGAAAGATTTACATATACACCACACAATTCTTATATATTTATATATCTAACACCTAAAGTTAGATATTTACTTATATAACACTTTTCTATGCTTAAAAATGTGCATTCCACTTTTAAAAAGTAAGTGATGCTAGTACTTTTGATGTGATATTAAAAATTAATGTGTTATATATATATATATATATATATATATATATATATATATATATATATATATATATATATATATATATATATATATGTATATATGTATATATACATATATATATATGTAAAAATTGAAGTTTAGGTGTTAAATATGTAAATACATAAGAATTGTGTGTTATGTATGTAAATCCCCCTTTTTTTTATTTATTAATATGATGGCCGCTCAAAGTGCCCCACATTCAATCCACCCTTGAGAACCATATATAGGAGATGTTGAACTATAAAAAAGAAAGTTCTAAGACTTTTTTAGTTAGAATCTATTTGAACAATTTTGCTTATCATGACTTTTAATTAGGATTTTTTAGGAAAACTTTTAATTATGGTCGACAAAGATAAAACAAAAGCTTCTTTCAATCATTAAACACGCTAAAGGTGCTTTGGCATGGTTAAATCCAGATTTACTAAATCCTAAAGCAGTAAAGCAGCTTTCTCATGGTTAAATCTAGATTTATTAAATCCTGTTGGTAGGTAGATTTACGGGATTTCTATAATCTACAAAAGCTGTTTTCACGTGGTTAAATTTACAAAATAAATCCTTTTGTTAGTGGTAGTAGCTGATTTATGATTTATGAAATACTAGAAGAAGGGTGGGAGGAAAGACCCTGAACTCACGAAGAGGGTGGGAGGAAAGACGAGGGTAATTTCGTGAGTCTTGACCTTTCTCTTCTCCTTTTTAGCTAGCGACATAGCAGAAGTGTTGATGGGATAGTAGATAGATGAGGACTAGACGAAGCGAGAGTTTGTTTAAGGCTGCGAGATTATAACGGTGGAATGAGAGGAGTGTGCTGAAATAGGGAAACTTAAATTTTATTTTTAATAATGTGGGTCAGTGGGGGCACGTGCCCCAGTGCTCCCACTTTGTATTCGCCCCTAGCTGGTTCTCTCTATATGTATCATAATTGTTGAGATTATGATATATTTTTAACTAATTAAGTATAGTATTTGATGGTAAACATGTATTTTAAGGCTCTCGAAGGAGACCAAATTAACTATTGATTATATTTCGAAAAAATTATTTTGAAAACAAATGAGTAATGAATAGCGCAAAATTAAGATCAAAATGATATGTTGTTTAAGATGATTATAAAGCATACATTAATATTCAAATTAGATGATGTGAGGAACACGAATTAGATGAACTATTACACATTAAGCTGTTCAGTCAGTTAGCAATGTACGAGGAAGACACGCCTGTGAGAGGATACGACTTTGCTCCTATATATCCTCTTTGCGAGCAACTTATCCATGATTATGACTGCGATGAGATGCATCATATTCTGAATAATACTTTTTACTAAAGTTAGTACTTTCCTAAGTTCTTATAACCTTCATTTCATGAGTCATTTTGCAATGAATGATTTCTCTCAAAGAGATAAATATTTGAATGCAAAGTAGTGGTTTCTCGTGTCTTTTTATAATATCATATTTGAGCCATGAATATTCTCAACATAACTTTAGGCAATCCAATCATTAAATTTTTTTTTTATCTATTAATGTTATTAGGTTTGTCATACCAAGTTCTATAAGATATTTTCACTAACATGCATCCCTTGTACTTATAGTCTCTCAGATGTCACATTTTCTTTTGATTTTTTCTAATGTGCATGTAAGGCATTCAATTAAACTATTTTAAATACACAACCCTGAATATAAAGTATATCAATTTAGAGAGGGAACAAAATATGAAAAAAAGGATACTCTTGGCTAACAAAAGTATTTCATTGTGCGGAATTAAGTGATAATTAAGAAGGAGAATTAAAAGTTGAATGATAAAGGTGACTATCTTAATCATTCTTATAGTATGAAAGAATAATTCATGATAGAGAAATATATGTTCTAGACCTAAATGGTTGATCGATGTTATACATCAATTACAAGCAAGTATTAATAGGAGGTTTTCTTGGTAATAATTTTAATTAAGGAGAGATCATGTGATTTTGAAGTAGTATGCTAGTCATTAGTGAGCATTAAGCAATTACTGATAACAATGAATTAATAGTTAGCATTTGGCAGCAAATGACAATAAGTATCGACATAAGTCGATGACTAGATAAAATAATAGGTTATGATGACAAATATGTTGGTAAATGATCAATATTATGCAATGGGTGATGGTAAGTGTCGATATTGCCAATAGTTTTAGAGAGTAATGGGTGATTGTAAGTTATAATTAATGACTGCCTTCGAATGTCTTATGATGGACAAAGCTTCATAGTGTTTCTTAATAAAAAAATTTCTTTATAGGTCAAATGCAATCATAAATGTGTAAAAATATGATATTCGTATATTTTTAAGAGGTATTTTTGTTATTCCTTCCATAATCATAGTCATTTTAGTAGATGGTTTAAATAGGCCTCCATAATTTTTCAATACATTTAAATATTTAATACCTTAATTTATTAAAAATTATATAATCATAGACCAATCAAACTCTTTTTATTAAAGGTTTGGAATAATAATGTTAGAGGTAGGAGGTTTGGTGTAGCTGTTTTGAAGGTCAACGCTAATGTTGTGTGATTTTTTACAGATGATGTTTACTTATTAATGTTACGTAATATATAACTCAATGTTTATTATGATGATATGTGATCTTTTAACATTAAAATTTGTTTGCAAGAATTGTGTAATGGCCAAATACAATCCCATTAATATCATCTATTATTGGCTAGATGTTGATGACGTAAATAACAAAAATATTACTACCAAAATGATGAATAAGTTCATGTATCCATGAGAGATTGACTGGCCATACATGGGTACCTATTTGATTTCATTGTGCAAAAGCAACTTTATGACTTAATGATTGTATTTGTTTATAATTACAATCAATTTCAATGATTATTTAAGCCTATCGTAATCATAAATCATTATGTTAAGCAATCTAAACTTAGTTTATCTAACCTTAAGTTATTCTTTTAAAGTTACCACTAACTCATGATCATTTTAGTAAAGTTATAAATAAGAGATCGCTTTGAGTTTTAAAGTTTAATTAAACATGATAGACGAAGAGTGATTTCAACTTTCTTTATGATTTGAGCTAAGAATCAAATAAGAAAATAAAACTTCAATAAATTCACATTACTGAATTTATTTGTTAGAATCTCTTTCAATTCTAAAATAATTTGTAAGATTTTTTAAAAATATAATACAAAAGAAAATTAATTTAATAATAATTGAAAAATAAATAATATTAGGGGGTTTATTGCTATCTCCCAAATTGAAGTAATTTGAATAAAACCAATAGAATAAGATAGTCTAGCAAGTGAAGCTAATATTCATAATTATGAGAATTAAAAAAAATCACTATTGATTATTTTAATAGTCACTTATTTTTTTATGCAAGATTATAATTAATCACAGTTATTTCAGAAATAAAAATATTATATTTTTATACTAATGGCCAAATAATTAAAGCCCATGGATTTTTACTTGTTTGCCATTCCAAAAGATAAATTTATTGGCCTGCAACCTTAGCTTTTAGTAGTATCTCTTATAATATTTTTTAAACTAAAACAGACCACTTATTATAACATCTTCATAAAATTGTTGAGGTATAAATAAAAATTCAAGTATTAAAATATAAATATTAAATTATTAGATGATTTTTTTAAAATCTCATATATGTTAGATTTATAAAATAAATAAGAAATATTTACATGTATATCAATTTATATATATATATATATATATATATATATATATATATATATATATATATATATATATATATATATATATATATATATATATTAAAATTTAGGTATTAATATATAAAAATATAATAATTGTGAGCTTCCGTCGAAACTATAGACGATGGCTCTGAATTTTTTATTTATTTAAAAAAAGGTATTTATGTAACTCGCCCAGCCCACCTACTACAATGAAACCCAAATCATGCGGTCGCTGCTCCACCCTCTGCAATCGCCGTCTATAAATTTCGCTCCATTGTCTCGCCGTCTTCTCCGCCTCCAACCCCTCTTCTCCTCAACCCTACCCATCTCTTCCTTCCACCCTTTATCGGCTTCCACTTCCGCCGTTGGAAACCCTACCCTCTCCATTTCTCGAACCATGGACTCCGTCGCCTCATGGGGCCTCGACCCCCTTTCCTCTGTCGACCCCGAGATCCACGACCTCATCGAGAAGGAGAAGCGCCGCCAGTGCCGCGGCATCGAGCTCATCGCCTCTGAGAACTTCACATCCTTCGCCGTCATCGAGGCTCTTGGTAGCCCCCTCACCAACAAGTATTCCGAGGGCATGCCAGGTAATCGCTACTACGGTGGCAACGAGTTCATCGACGAGATCGAGAACCTCTGCCGGTCCCGCGCTCTCCAGGTCTTCCACCTTGAGGCCGATAAATGGGGCGTCAATGTCCAGCCCTATTCCGGCAGCCCCGCCAACTTCGCTGCTTACACCGCGCTCCTTAACCCTCATGATCGGATTATGGGGCTCGATCTGCCTTCAGGAGGGCATCTTACGCATGGATACTATACCGCTGGTGGGAAGAAGATTTCGGCTACTTCTATATATTTCGAGAGTCTCCCTTATAAGGTGAATCCGACTACGGGCTTTTTGGACTATGATAAGCTTGAGGAGAAGGCTTTGGATTTCCGCCCCAAGCTCATCATATGCGGTGGGAGCGCTTACCCGAGGGATTGGGATTATGGCCGGTTTAAGTCCATTGCGGATAAATGCGGGGCACTGCTGCTCTGCGACATGGCTCACATCAGTGGCCTTGTTGCTGCCCAGGTACGGTGTTTATTTGCTTCGTTTTTGTGTTGATTTCCACTGTTATTTTATTTTATTATTATTTTTTTTTTGTTATTTATGTTTGGTTTGACTGATAGCTCTGTTATATCGGGATATAGGAGACTAATCTCTGCAAATTCTTGAAGTTATCAAATTCTACAATTGAACTGGAGATCTGACAATTGGGACTTATGATGTTTTTGCGAAAGAACTCATTTGTTTTGTCATTGTTAGCATCAGTTTTTAGTGATAGAAATGCTTGCAATTGATTGGGAGAATGATTTTTCGCTATTGATAATTGAAAAAGTGATAGATCTGTCGTTTGGTTGACGTATTGCTCCATTTTGGTTTTTCTATTTTTAATTACAATTGGATATCCAGATGGTTAATTTTGGCAGATCCATCCTTATTCTAATTTGATCGTGGCAAAAGAGTTTTAATTTTTTGATTCCTCTTGTTTTTGCTCTAGTGAATGTCTTTTTGGTAAAATTTTGCTGACTGGCATAAGGCTAGACCATCTTTTTGTTTGAAACTCCTCAACGCATTTGCTTGTTGACTTATTATGTTGATGCAAGCTCCACTAAGGAATTCAGAGTTTATGGTCATGCTTTTACTTGTTCAAAATAAATAACCTGCTAAGAGTTATATTAATACTAATGTTTGTGAGCCATAGTGATTGTAATGTATTATACTTGTAAATATATAATATATAGTAATCGTTCCTCATAGGTTTTTTTTTTTCTTATTTTCATTTCATTTTTGATACAGGAAGCTAATAATCCCTTTGAATACTGTGATATTGTCACCACCACAACCCACAAAAGCCTTCGAGGTCCAAGATCTGGTATGATTTTCTACAGAAAAGGCCCAAAGCCTCCCAAGAAGGGTCAGTCTGAGGATGCTGTTTATGATTTTGAAGACAAGATCAACTTTGCTGTGTTCCCATCCCTCCAAGGAGGCCCTCACAATCACCAGATTGCTGCATTGGCTGTGGCCTTGAAGCAGGCCACTTTGCCTGGTTTTAAGGATTATGCGAAGCAGATAAAGGCCAATGCTGCTGCACTTGGTAATTATTTGATTAGCAAGGGCTACAATATTGTTACCAATGGGACAGAAAATCACCTGATTCTCTGGGATTTGAGACCTCTTGGCTTGACTGGTAATGTCAAATTCGTATTTTTGGATGTTGTGGCTGTTTGATTTTTGAAATTGTTGATATATTTTCTTATAAATACCATTATTTTGTGGTTCTTACTCTGTAGGTAACAAGGTGGAGAAGCTCTGTGATCTTTGCAACATAACACTCAACAAAAATGCTGTTTTTGGTGACAGCAGCGCTCTGGCTCCTGGTGGTGTCCGGATTGGTATATTTTCATGTGCTTGTCTTCTTCTAATGCTACTTTTTGGGCAATTATACAATAAATCTATATAATCAATGTATACAGGGTTCCTTTATCTTTTCTTTTTTTTTCTTCTAAAACTGAATGCAAGTGATTTTAGCTACCATACCACACCATAATGCCTAAAAATCCAATTTTTATACTGGTGTTACCTAAGTTTTTTTTTTTTTATTGGATATGTTTGTATGTTTAAAAATGCTTGTGTTTGTTGATAAAATTTGTATGCTTCTATACACTGCCTTTTTTTTTTCATACCCGAAGTCATGTCTATGCATTGAAATATCGTTGTTTTGATTTTTTTTTATTCTAACTTGATAAAGACCATATGATGTATAAAAGAACTCTTCTTCTGAACATCTCTCTAAAGGATTCAGAACCAAGCTTCTCATCGCCATGCCATTGTTCTTTCCTACCTTCCTGACCGTCCTAAAATTCAGATAATGTATTATGAATCCCTTTTGTTTTCCTTCAACCAGGCCTTATAGCTTCATGCGCAGCAGCCTACTATGAACTCTTTTATGCCAATCCCAAACAAGCAGTGGAGAGAGAACAGAACCAAGGGCTCATTTGATTACTTAAAATTAGAAAACTTGATTTGAAAATGGTGAATTTATTAAATTCCATCATTTTTTTTGGATATAGTTAGTTAGAAATCAATATTTGTAACATTCTTAAAAAAAATGATTATTTCATTTTTATCACACAAAATAAGTAACTAAAATCCATTGCTTCAGTAGCTGACAATTCTTTGTATTGTTCCCATTTTACAGGAGCGCCTGCAATGACATCCAGGGGATTGCTTGAGAAGGACTTCGAGCAAATCGGAGAGTTCCTCCACCAGGCAGTGACCATCACCCTCAGCATTCAGAAGGAATACGGGAAGCTCCTGAAAGACTTCAACAAGGGATTAGCGAACAACAAAGACATTGAGAACTTAAGGGCTGCTGTTGAGAAATTCTCTGCTTCATTCGACATGCCTGGATTTCATATTTCTGAAATGAAATACAAGGATTAAGCTCCAGATGCTTTCATATTTACTGTTTCTGTTCCAGTATTCCAAGTGTTTACTTGCCTCTTATTATTTTTAAATCTATCTTTTTTTAACATTGTTTTTGCTTAAAGAAAAATGTCTAGAAAGGTGAAATATATCCTGTACTGTGTTGTGAAATGGAAATTGATATTTTTGTCTTCTAGATGTGTTTTTATGGATTTTGATTTTATTAAAGGAAATTGATTTATTTTGTTCGAGTCACATTGTTTCTTCTGACTTGGTGCTTTGGGATTATTTTTGGGGATTGAACAGCAGTCAGTTGATTTTGTCTATGGTATATTTCTGCTATGGTTCTATGGTTCCACACTATTGTGATTATCAATTAATAGCACAATTGATACATTCATAACATTATAGGTTGTGTGATTTAGGAATTATTTGATTTGGCCTTTCGTCTCCTTCTTCAACTTGATGGAATAAGAAAGTTGACTGAGCACTTGATTCAGATAAGAAAATGATCTTTTTTTGGAAAAAATGGGAAAGTTAATTTTTAATAGAATTATGAGCAATAGAGCTATCAGCTAAGCATGGAGTTACCTATTTAGTTTGTGGATTGAGTCCAGAAAACACTTTTGAGTTCGCCCAAAAAGTTTGCTTCCTGAGAGAGTGGCGATATGGTTCTTCTATGTGTTTCGCTTTGTGACAAAGCATAGAACTTTCAAAAAAAAAAGTTAACTTAAGCTTTAATTGACGCTCTTGGAATGATAAAGTGGTGGGGTTATTTATCTAATCAGTGGCCTGAGTTTAGAAAACTCTTAAGCTCACTTAAAAGATCTACTTACTAAGATGTTTAGATTTTTTTCATATATTTCTATTAGTAGAGCCCTTGATTTGTAAATCTACTCTTTTAACTATTCGAGCATGAATTTGTTTTACCTGAAAATCAAATTGAAATATTAAAGTTTAGTTGAATTGCATAAATTAAAATGTTGGATTCTAAAAATGAAAAGTGAAATAAGAGTGTTATTGGCAAATCAATTAAAGTTCAAATGAAATAAAATTTTAGGGAATATTTAAACTTATAAGATACAAGACACTAAAACTTTCAACAAACATGTAGTTTATTTGACTTTGATTCAGAAGTAATTAGTAACTTAATGTTAAAAAATTACATAGCAAATCTAGATTTTATGTGAAAAATTAGCATAGAAAATATGGGTTAGAGCATGAAAAGAAGTTCTCGAGGAAGCAAACTTGATATGAGACATAATTTTGAAATTTTAAAATGCAATGCAAAATATATGCAAAATAGAACTTCACTAATTTTATATAACTAGATTAGAAAAATATATAAATAGATTCTAGCAGATACATCAACACTATTGGTTAAACATTTTTTTATATATATTTTACAAGTTAACTCCAAAATGAGAGAAGAAAGCTTGCAAAACTAGTGAGGATAAAACATTAATGCAAGAAGATCCCATGAGTGCTTAAATACTACATATATAATTTATGATAGGAGGATTTACATATATACGACACTTTTTTGTCTGTATATATCTAATACTTATTTTTTAATATTTACATAAATAACATTTAAAATTTTAATATCAAATGCAATATACAACTTTTTAAAAGTAAGTTAACATATTTTCATGCATAAAAACAAAATATTCATATGAGTGGGGGGTGTACCATAAAAAATTTTCATATCCTGTTTTTTTTTGTTCATATACAGCGGTTATGAATATTGCAACTAGTATATACAAAATAGTGAAATATGGCTAAATCCTGTCATCATTGTTTATTAATGGCTCATCTCATATTAACAATAACATCCTATTAAAAGTAAACTTCACAGAAGACTGCCCTCATCTTAAAAAAGTTCACAATGAATGCATTTAATGAGTGATAAAATTGAAAGCCCAATATACCAGCAAAGGTGAACATTCCACCCATATAATGTAAGCAATCGATAAACAAAAAAATAAAATTAAGGGAAAAAAAAACCACTTGCACTCTTCACTTTAATCACCTGTTACAATGCCCTCTCAATAATTTAGTTTATGCAACAAATACCTATCATGTAGAAGTATGCAGAATTTCAAAGTCATATATTCTTATATCCTAGCTGAGAACTGCCTCTTAAAATAGAACCATACATACTACAAGTTCTGAAGATTTCAACTATCTCCTGGTGTTTGCAGTTTTAGCTTTGCTGAGGCTGGCAAGTTCTTCAATCAGCTTCTTCTCTTCGCCACTCAACCGTTTCGGAATCTCCACCTGAACCCGAACCAATTCATCTCCACGAGTGCTCGGCTTGCCCAAGTAAGGAACCCCCTTCTTCGCCATCACCAGTGTCGTGCCTGGCTGAGTCCCAGCAGGTATCTTCAAATCGACCATCCCATCGACAGTCGGAACATTGATAGTAGTTCCGAGAATGGCATCGATGTATGATACCTTGCATGTATATAGAATGTTGTTGCCATCCCTCTTCAGTACAGGGTCTGAGAGAACTTCTATGAAGACATAAAGATCACCGGGTGGGCCTCCTCTTCTTCCAGCATTTCCCTCAGACCGCACTCTCAGCCGGCTGCCAGAGTCTACTCCGGCAGGAACTTTTAAACTGATTCTCTTACTCTTTCGCACACGACCGTCCCCGCCGCAAGTACTGCAAGGGGTCGAGGACTCCCCAGTACCACCGCATGTGGAACAAGTCATGACCTGCTGGAAAACACCCAGAGGTGTTCTTGCCGAAGAAACAACCTGGCCTTGGCCGCCGCAAGTGTTGCACTTGGACGGCTTTGTGCCAGGTTTGGCTCCTGATCCATCGCAGGTGCCGCAGCTCTCAAGCCGGGTTATCTCAATCTCCTTCTCGACGCCAAAGACAGCCTCTTTAAAGTTTAGCACAATATTATAGGTCTCATCATCCCCTTGCATGGGCCGATTGCGTGCAGCCCTGCCACCCATACCTCCCATTCCACCCATACCTTCAAATAATGACTCAAATAGATCAAATGGGTTGCTGAAATCCTGCATTTAAAAAGAAAGGTGTGTTTATGATGACGGAAAGAATCCAAGAGCTTGATAATTAAAAATCATTTTATCAGAGGAACTCACCCCCATGCCAGCGCCAACACCTTTAAGGCCAGCTTCTCCATATTTGTCATAAATAGATCGTTTCTCATCGTCTGATAAAACCTGCAAAGTGATAATGTTAAAGGAATTGTAAATGTACATGCAATATTGCTACAGCTGGATTGTCTACTTAAACTAAAACTGTAGGGTGAGACTAACCTCATATGCATTGCTAATCACTTTGAACTTTTGTTCTGCGCCTGGATCTCTAAACAAATGGGCATAGAAAAAGGTTTTAAGTCCAAGTGAAGCTCCAATGTGAACAAATTGAGAGTTTTGCCATAATGAGAACAAACAGGTACAATAACAACAACAAGCCTTTATCCTACTATGTGGGGTTGGCTACATGAATTCTTCTTCTCCATTGTGTCCTATTAAGTGTTAAATTCTCATTTAATTTTAATAAAAGAATATCATTTTTTATTACTTCCTAACCAAATCTTTTTAAATCTGTCTCTATCTTTCTTAACATAAGTCGAATCAATACATCCACTCTCGTAACTGGGTCATCGAACGGCTGACATTTTATGTGACCAAACCATCTAAGGCGACTCTCTCTAATCTTATCTGCCACAGGAGCTACTCCAAAATTTTCACATATATATTCATTTCACATTTTATCTCCGAGTGTAAAGTAACTCATCCACTTGAGCAATCCCATCTCTGCAACACTTAATTTTATGCTTCTCTTTGACTAGCCAATATTCTGCACCATAAAGCATTACAAGTCTCACCACTATTTTATAAAAATTTTTCTTAAGTTTAAGTGGTACTTTTCTATCACACAATAGGGATGCATTCTTCCACTTCAACCATCCAACTTGAATTCTACTAATAACATCCCCAAACAATTAGATTGAAATTCAATTTGTTCAGTAATTTATATAGCTCAAATCCAGGCTTGCTTTCGAAGACCTCAAAAGAGTACGATCACAGTTGAACTAGAGCTTATACATGAAGTCCGTTGGTTTTTGTGGACAAAAACCGCTCATCCCCACGAAAAGGCCATACATGTATTGTTTCATTAGATGTTTTTTTGAAAGTTAAAGTCTCCCTATTATCTAGGTTATCCCTTCCCCTTCTATAAAAACCACCTGTATTTCTTGCTAATTACTTCTTCCAACCCCTTGGCATTTTAATGCAGCAATTTACTCCAAGAAACAGATAATTCTATTGATTCTTTATAATTTAAAAAATTAGTAAAGGCTAGATTACCTTCAACCAGAAGATGGCATTGCTTTTGGAATTGACAATTATGATGTTATTAAACATATTACACACATATGTAATGTCATCAAGAGCTATTTCTAGTTCACAAATCCATTAACACTGGCATTTGATGAACTATATCATAATGGATTACAATTTTTCATTAAAAGTTCTAAGATATTCATAAAAAGAGATGTATTAATTGCAGAACAATATTAATAAAGTTTTATCAGAGAGTATCTAGGTCCTGTAAAAAATCGCTATGAATATTTTTACCATCGTAATCATTCATGATAATGAATTTTACCAAAATCATTCTTATTAACTAATATGAAGCATTTATCTACAATTGAATATAATTACTAACACATGATTATTTGTCTTGCCTCTTTGAAGTTTGATGCCATCGCCTACAAAAAAGAAATTTTCCTGATCTTCTCAAATTCAAATAAGGAGAAGAATTTGGAGTAATTTTTATGATAGTCCATTCACATATATCTCTCCCTATGCTTGGTCACCCCATCAATTCTTTTGAATTTTAAATTGCAATTTAGTGTCTCTCCTTAATTTTTATTTGCAAATTTATCCTTTAAAGATTAATTTTGCAAATATATTGTTAATCAGATAGATCATCTATATGTATATGTGTATATGTATGTACGTATGTTAGGCTATAAAGCTATCCTAGGAGATTGAAAATCGATCAAAATAGGATCAATTTTGAACTTGCATTGAGCTCAAATAGAAGTTAACAAACATGCCTAGCTTGAATCGGATGTACCACCACAACCTCCAAAATTGACTCTGCTTGAGATAGCTTGAATAACTTTGAGCCAATCTTTAATTGACGTCAAATAAACTTAAGATTGGATATCAACAACACTAAATGGAAGATAAAATCTACTATATAACTTCAATCTGCTTTTTACAAATGATTTAGATATAATAAAGGTTCTATTTTTCAAAATCCTTAATTATTTATAACTCTCTTCTTGACCATAATAGCAATATAAATAAAAAGAAAAATATAAATTTACTCTATGGAGTCTTATCTGTGCATAAACCCTCCCCCCTTTTTCTTTATTTTAGGCAATGCTCTTAAAAGTATGCTTCAAACGCCAAAAGCCACTTATTTGTGCCAATCTTAACCTAAAAATTTAGCAGCATCAACAAAGAGAACATGAAACTCTTTAAATTATAAAATTCATGGTGGTGAATGCAGCATGGTCCCTATTTTGAACTTCTATATACTGTTTACTACAGGAATCATAATTCACAACAAGGAGGTCATATTTGGCCAGACTGTCTACGACTATTCAGTGCCTAATTCAAATTTTCTCCTTAATTATCTTAATCAACTTACAAAGAAAGACTATTATCATGCAAATATCTAAGCAAATATCAAAAGGTCAAACACGGTTGATTCAAGGAAAAATAAAGCAATTTCATATAAATTAATAATTACCACACTTTTTAAGGATGAAGAATGCTAAATTGCTGTCTAGCTAAGGGACAAAAAAATGCACAAAAACTCAAATATGACTTACTTGTTCACATCTGGATGATAGTTCCTGGCTAACTTCCGATATGCTGCACACCCAAAAAAATGGTGAATTTTAAGATTGGGATTCAATTATTACGGTTTATAGCAGTATAAGCGATAAGCAAAAACAAAAATATTAAAACTAGCCATGACCCATTTTAAAAAAATGGATCTTGGTATATATCATTTGCAAGATTAGCATAATTTATATAATAAGCATGAAGAGATTCACAAAAAATATTTGTTTATTATGACAATTATAAATCATTTGCTGCTGTGAATTTGGATCATATGGAATTCAAACTAAATGATAATGTAATGGTATCTAAATCATAAAAGGTTTCCTACAAAAACCTTTAAAAAAATCAACTATACAAAAGATGGGGAGCTATGCAAAACTATACAATGGATTGAGAAAAATACTTATGAAATGAAAATATTCACAGTATTCTAAAGTTTAATACAACTAAATTTCCTTAATTTTACAAACTTATTGCCAGTGTTATAGATTCCTATATGTTCTCATCCCTTAGGACTTCACATCTAACACCAAACTAGATGATCTACTTATCATACTCTAAACGTTATCTTATATGCAAGGTTTTATCCATTATTAATAGCAGATATCACGACATTCTTATATTGGGATAAAAAAATTTATTTATGATGACTCATGAATTACTTGCACAACTCACAATAAGTTCACCCATATTGACATGACAAATATCAAATACTTATTTTGACGAAGTTAAAATTTTCAAATAGGATAGAATGACATAAAATGGAAACTGCGACCTCTAACTTTTGAAATTTTTTTCGAAGCAATTGATTGTTATAGCCTCAAAACCTCATTAGGAAACCATTATTTACTATCCCCAAAACATCAAAAGAAAGTCATTGATTACTACAATCACAAAGCCATAAAATGAATAGATCGTGGCTAGTCCCAAGAGCCTTGACATGGGACACTTGCATACCATGAATCAGCCTCTTCAATTTTCTTATTGAGGATTTATATGAGTAAAATTAAAAAATAGGAGTAGATTCCTACTATTTGATGATGGTAGAATTGAAACTTATGTTTTTTTATTAAATCTAAGAGGGTTACAAAAATTTTCTAATTTTAATTAAAAAAATTGTGTGAACCTTGGTTGCTAAAATTTTACATTTTCTAACTATTATTCTTATAAGATTTCAAATTTATTAGAATATTGCATTATCACTTGCAATAAAATAAGTAAGTTGTTGTTTATACATAAAAAATTGTCAAGAATTAAGGAGAACTGTTTAATTATTTCATTTCATATTTATGTGGCATTTATACAATCATAAGAGAGCTATTAACACAAAACATAAAAAATCAAATAATAATAATTACAGAATAATTACAATAACTCACATATTGATGAGGTGACAGAATAATAGTTATAATAACTCATGGATTCATGAGTTAACAATAATAATCTCATAGATCATTCGTGGTGGCATGAAGTGACTAAGGCAGAAGCTAGGTGGAATATTGAAGAGGGAGAAATGATGGCAAAAGTAATGGAGATTGATTTTTCTACAAGATGACTATTTTTTTCTAAAGTTTAAGTTGGTGACCAGTAAATCATGAATTTTTTATGTGTTCTCATTATACATCTCATTTTAGGTTGCATTAATTAAGGCCTTAAGTATCCTATATCAACTGTTAGAGTATATATATATATATATATATATATATATATATATATATAGAAATGAGCAAAGAGAGAGGGGGGAGAGAGAAGCAAAGTAACAAAAGCCGAGAAGATGGACAAATGAGAAAATTATATACAAATTGAGTATGGATAGTTAAATCAAGAAAATCATAAAAGAATACAACTTGAAAACTACGACTATGTTCCACCATATCCAAACAGTCTCCCAGCCAATGCCTTCTTTCTTTAAAAAAAAAAACATGCACAACATAATATGTTAGTGGCATACACTTTACTGTATCCACCAAAATCATGGGGTTAAAGTTTCTTATTTAATGTAAAGTCAGTGAAATAATTAGAAGCTAGCTGCACATACATTAAAATACAAATTAATGCCAAGCAAAGAAATTGTGGTCCACAAAGTACAAAGCCTCTAAAAATGTAAAAAAAGATAATAAAAAAGTTATAAAAGAAAGAATAAGAACAAGAAACTCTTAAAATCATTTTTCCATGAAACTTTTATGCAATGGTATATGACATGCTCAACTAGGGTTGTAAAAAAAAACTCATTTTTCACGAAAGGCTTCGCTGTTTCATAGTTGTCGGTAGAACACGAATAAATATTTTAGGCTCAATTTATAAATGAGTCGAATATGAACAATCCTTCATTAAAGTTTTGCCATACAAAAGATTGGCCCTGGATCAAATCCTTCCTCCCCCACATTTTTCGAATGATTGATTTTCGAGTCATTTTAAATATCGAACCGAACACGAATACTGTAATTTCGAGTCATTTTGAACACGAGCCAAATACGAACAGAGTAATTTTCAAACGAGCCGAACAATAACAAATGTTTGGCTCACTCAAACTTGGCTCATTTACACCCCTAAGCCCAACTTCTATTCCAAATGTGCATATACTATGTTTGAGAAGAAATCTCAATGTCAAATGAAATGTCCTTTAAGCATAAAGTGCACAAGGATTATTAAAATTAAATAAATTAAGTAAATAATTAACAAGCAAAATGGGAATAGACAAGTGCTCATAAAGTTTTTTTTTAAAGATATGGAGAGCCTAAAGTCAATTCTTCAAAATTCGGAAATAGAATGTCAAGGTCAAAAGAATATAATTGAACATAGAATTAAGTCTATTAATTTTTTTTGAAGTTTGTCATGATCAATAATCTGAACACTGGATGGAGTTTGTCAAAAGAAATCCTATAAATCAAAATCAGTTTTCCTAGAGAAAAGTAAGTGCTTACTACAATTGGTGCCCAGGAATTATTCATAATTCAACAATTGCAAGCTAGACAGCTTCATTGTTAAACTAGACTTTTGCAATGGTGTCTATGTAGAATAGGAGTGTCAAATTTGAATCTTGAAGAAAATGAAATTATAAATCAGGAAAATAGATCCTTTGAGAGGTTTTGATTTTAAGGAGAAGACTGATAATGCTGAAAATCTAAATCTATGGAATTACAGATTTCTACTCATGCCATTTTTTGTTTGCTGCAGCTGATGTTTCAACAAATTACTGGATTCTGCTGCAGTAATTATTTTCTTAGATTGTAACACATAATTGGCGCTGATTTCCAGAACATGTGGGGTGCCAGCTACTGTTATTTTCTTGGATTGTAACACATTATTGTTCTAAATTGTTTCTTTTTACCTTATTTAGATTAAAGTTTAGTCCATAAACTGCCTCGTGTTTTACAAAAAATAAACAGTCACACTTATTTTACAATTTTTATTAGTAAATTTTCCATTTAGGAGTAATTAAGGTTTTTGCTTTCTTGTTGTGTTTCTCCAACACTATATGTATGTATGTACTTATTTCTTGACAAACAAGAGAAATGAATAATTGTTCTCTTTCCTCTCTCTGTCTTAGATTCTCTTAATGGATAAATGTCCACCTTTTTTTACTGTGGATCAAAGCAATATTGCTCGTGCCCGTATTTTTAGACATTTCTATTATGGTATGATCACATACGGAAAGGAATCTAAAAGGCAATCACCAATATCAAACAACTCTAATCTAGGCACTCTCATTCCTCAGCCCACCAAAGAGCTAACAATAACTTAATCCCAATCACATGCCACAAGTTGATTGACCACAATTACCTCCATGGTCAACAATTACGGATCACAAATTGACAAATCTCTTGTGTTTTGCACCCATGTTCCCATATATTTTGGGGATTGAATACCCTCTTGTATTCTCAACATTAGAATCCCCATTTTTGGCCTCATAAAAGCTTATCCCAACACAAACATCTTCACGCTTCTCCTAAAAAACTTTGGATGCTTTTACGTTGCCCATTTTCATCCAACAATAGAAGCAAGCTAGATGCCAAAGCTATCAAATGTATTTTTGTTGGGTAGGAAATAAAAAAAGGTGTTTGGGAATATATTATTAGTTTTAGTGAGTCCTTAGAATCATTAGGTTTGTAATTATGAAATAATTACTCAAGATCTAGCTTCTAAATGTTACTCTCCTATCATTAAATGATTATATGAGTCTATGGATATAACCTTCATTGAACAACTGTTCTTTCCCAAACCTTATTCAAGGGGAACTCACATTAAGGAATATCAATTTTGGAATCTTATTCTTGAAATTCATGTCATTAATCCTATTCAAAATTCACAAGGGAAACTAAATATCTTGCTATGAATTTATCTTCCCTTCCTTCCATTCAAAATAATAACACAAACTCAAGATGGAATTTGTCATAGGTGACTCTACATACAAAAAAAAAGACCAAGAGTCCGAACCTAATCTGATCTCAACCGCAATACCACAAGATAAAAAGGATACTAAACTCCTCAATTGTGATATTTTCTATAATAAAATTAAAAATATATCTCCTTCAGAAAAAAGTGCAACACCATCATATCCACAACTTTATCAGTTATAATAATCTCTTACATAAGTTTTACGCCTTCATTAAAAAGCTCATTTAAGAATAGGTTGTACATCTATCCATGATTCCATCAACATTACTGAATGATCTTGAAAAAATGCGAGCACTTGAAAAAACAAGATCTAAGATCTATTCCACCCATTGGATGCAGAACGTTATTTGTCATCACATGTAAAGCTAAAGGGAATAAAAAAGGTTCAAAGCCTATCTTGTTACAAAAGGATTCATTCAATCATATGGTACAGACTACGAAGAAACATTTGCATTTATTGCATAGCTAAACTCAACACCATTTCGGTTCTCTTATATTAGGTGACTAACATTGATTAGCCAGTACCATATTGATGCAATGACTTAAACAATGTCCTTGAATATGGTTTGTTAGGTCCTCTAAAGTTGAAAAAATATGGGTATGATCAATGATAAGTTGACCATATGTTATTTATAAAGAAATCAGCAATACTAATTATATATGCACACAATATTATAATTACAGGAAATTCTAGTGAGGAGATAACTACCAACAAACAACTTTCACCAAAAAAATAAAATTTTTTGAATCAAAGATTTGAAGAACCTAAAGTATTTCTTGAGAATGGAGTATGGTAGATCATATAAAGATATTATTGTCAGTCAACATAAATATTATTTGGATCTTTTATAAAAATAATGGGATGTTTTGATGCAAACCAATTGATACTCCTATCAATCACAACATTAAACTAGAGATGAAAGAAGACAATCCTCCTTTTGACAAAGGCCAGTATTAGAGACTAGAAAGCAAACTCATCTATCCCGCTAGTGCTAGGCCTAATATTTATTTTTCTGTAAACATAGTAAACCAATTCATGAATAACCCAACCAAAAAACACGTGCATGCTATTATGTGAATACTAGATGTATAAAAATGATGCTTCAGAATGGACTATTCTTTAAAGAAACACACATGAGAACGGTGTCATGTTCACCATAACTAATTGGGAGGGGGTCAACGATTGATTGCAGATCTACCTTATGATATGATACATTCTTATTGGATAACCTTATAACCAAAAGAAGTTTAAAAACAACTAATGTATCCAAGAGCATTAAAGATAAATTTAAAGTAATGCCCCATAGAATTTGCGGAGAATTTGGCTAAGATGACTACTCAAATGAGTTTTTTGTTATAGAAGCATATATCAGATTACTTTGTGATAACCAAGCTGCAATCAGTATTGCCAAGAATTACATTCATGATGATAAAACTAAGCATGCCAAAATTCGTCCTTATTTTATAAAATAAAAAGATGATGGAGTTGTTCCTCTCTTGTACAGTCCAACCCATCTACAAATCGTTTACATCCTTACTAAGGCTCTATCAAGAAACAACTTTTAAATCCTAATCACCAAGCTGGGAATGTCAAACATTTTTTATCAACTTAGCTGTGGATTATTGGAAATCTAAACCTATGCTGATTCAAAAATTCCCCTACTTTGGTTGTCCTATTTATCAACATGGAATTATAGATTTCTACTCTTACCTTTCCAATTTGTTGCAACTATTATTTTTACTAATTAATGGATTATACTACAATATTTATTTCCTAGATCATAAAGCATAATTGGTTTTGATTTCCAACACATATGAGTATCCAGTTATTGCTATGTGTGTCATAAACCAACTATCTCTGTATCAAATTTCTACCTGAGGGTCTATTTGGGGCAGCTGTAACTTTTTAAAAAACTAATTATAAAACTGTTGTGAGAATAACAACTTTTTAAAAGCAGTTGTAGGTGTTACAAATATTTTCTTTTTTGAAAAAAATCAAACAATAACTTTCTAATAGCCACCATACCCTAACAACTATGGCTCTCAAAAATAGCTTTTCACCACAAAATTTTCGGAAAAGCGGCCAAAAAATTGGTAACTAAACACAGATGTAGTTGCTTTCTGAAAAGCAAAACAACTAAAAAACTGTCACAAATGCACACTAAGTTTATTCCAAAAACTGCATCGTGTTTAACAAAAAAATTAGCCTCATTTTTACATCATGTTGAAGTAAATCAAAATTTATAATTACAATATAAATTTAAAGTGTGTATATATATATACAAATATATATATATATACAATTATATTATTTTTATATGAATAATTAATAAATAAAACATGATTGAACAAATGTTTGTGTTCTACTTGTTTTAAGAAATGAGCTCAAATAATTTCTTCAAACTTCAAATAATTTCTTCGAACTTCATTAGCTTTCATAACAAACGAGGAACAAGCTATTTAGTAAACCAAACACAAGCAATTTGCGAATAACACTTTTTTGTCAACCCTATCTATATCAAGTGCACTATTCACAACTATAATTCCATAACACAAAAGTCTTGAACACTTTATGAATTATTGGTCCTTAGCAATGGATTGCATTTGCAAGCCTAAGTTCTTTCAACTTTTAAAATGGCCAGAAAATTGAAATTCTTGAGACAAGAAAGTGATCCCCTTAGGACCGTAGTGAACTACTACATAGTTTATCCATAGAAATTTATATAAATTTCTAAGGCTTTACAGCACATGATGAAGCATTCGGGTCATTTTGTAGATCTTCCATCTTGTAGACCTATTTACCATCTTGACATCACAAAGTTTTGGGGTTACTTTTAGACCATTTCTATCATCTCAACATCAAAAACATTCTGGAGTTGTTTAAATAAAGTTGTGAATCATATAAATAAATGCTAAAATGAATAAGAATTTATAGAAAATTTGTAAAAAAAAAAAAACTCCTGGTGATGAGTAACACGACATAAATAAACATCTATTGTATCAAAAAATAATGAAAAATGAAAATAGAACATACCACTTTTTATTTCAGATTTTGTGGCATTTTTTGACACCCCCAGTACAGAGTAGTAATCCTACAAGAATAAGTCATTTCAATTTTGAACAAATCCCAAACTCAAATCATTTTATGAAAGTAGCATTTTGATTTAATTCATTTGAACAAATTACTTTCAAACAACTTCTAATTAATATTAACTTTGGCTTAGTGAGCCTTTTTTTTCTCATATTAGTTATCTGCATATTTTTCCAAATCATCTCAATTATTTTCTAACAGCTAACTCAAAAAATAGGCACCAATCACACATTTTGTCTATATAGCGTATTATCTTCTAATCATCAAAGTACTTACTTTTTTACGTCATTTTAAAAGCTACCTCCACTTCTCTATTTAGTTTAATCTACAATAAACATTATTAGAATTCTACAAGTAATTTTCTTTTAAAGCTATCATGCAAAACTTACGTGTAAATGTGTAATAACTTATCCATCCTCCTTAATGACATAATTAAAATCATTATCTTCTTCACTCCTAAAAAATTCATAGTTAATATCAATTTATCTTATATTATAGCTATATTGCATATCTCTTTCCATGAATCTTTGAAATTATTTCCTAGACTACGAATTATCTAGCAATATCATACCAAACTCTCTTTAGTTTATACCTACTGCCTGATAAATTATTAACCATCACACGTTTCTCCAAGCACATAAATTTGAGTCAATTTGAGATAAATAATAGAGGAACATCAAATATGGAATGACACTCACCGAGTCAGCTCTAACAGTAAACCTGGCACCTCTTCGTTGACTAGTATTTTGCAACAGCCCACTGTTAAATAGAGAAGGTATCTTGGCGATGAAACCTGAATAAGCTGATGCGAAATAGTTTTGCTTGGCCAAAGCGCTGCACAAGCACCATAACTAATAAGGGAAAAAAAGTAAAAATGATTTCTAAACAAATTAGGTATGCTAAATCCTTTCCAAGCTATTAACTTGGAGAATAAATCACATTTGTAAATCATATCATTTGAACTTCATATTGATCACTCTAGCAAATTTGACCAGCATAAAGTTTTGAAGCAATTTTGAAACCGTTGGATTGATTCACTCAATTTTTTGAAAACTTACATGAAAGAGGCATAATAAAGGACAGCTAGCATCTAAAAAATGGATCACTCTCCAGAATTCAGATAAATAACAAATTGTTAATGGTCCAAGCATCACAGTGGGCTTTAAAAATGCATTTATAAAACACTGCTACTATGCTATTACAAAAGAAGGATTTTTTTTTTTTGTTTACCAAAAAACCAAAAAAAAATGTTTATCAGCACAAGATGGAATGTAATCACACAAAATATAAAAAATAAAAAATTATAACATTGAATTATGCGTTCATTGACAGATCCCTTCAAAAGTTACTTACCTTCTCTGAAAAACAAATCGGGAAGTCTTCCATAGCTTACAACCATTAACATAGGAATTTAAAGAACACCAGAGTTTAATGGTTATATCCCGAGTTGCCTAGCATTACTTGCATCTACGGTTTAAATTTCCCATGACTTATCACCAGACTTAACAATTCTGACTCGAGGATTTCAAACATGATTCACTAGCCACAGAATATTATATTTAAAATAATCATGGTTTTAAAGGCATCTGAGCAAAGCAAGCCACTATCTCAGTGTTTCCATAATATTACAGTGTCTATTGCTGCAGGTTTGCACGAATTACATGGTGACAAATCAGGGATACCTATCAACTTCATAAACTCACTATGAGAGAGAAAAACGCCAATCCACCAACGATCCTAATTTTACATTAAAAATATAGTTATCCTGTCAATGAAAATTGTCACAATATGATTCATTTTGGCGACCTTGTCCTAAATAAAAATAACGATTTTGGTTTTTATCATATTAATAAATCCAAAGTTGGAGAGACTTTAAAATAAAATCAAGTGTGGTAAAGTAGGACTTGATGATATTCCAATCGAAGTGGAGAAATGCTTAGGAGATCAAAGAATTTCTTGGCTTACTAAACTTTTTAATATTATTTTAAAGACTAAAAAATGTCAAATGAGTGGAGAAAAAATTTACTAGTTTATATTTTTAAGAATAAAGGTAATGCACAAAAGTGTGCAAATTATAGAGGAATTAAGTTAATGTGTCATACATTAAAATTATGGGAGAGAGTAATTAAGCATAGGTTACAACGTGATATAAAAGTTTCTCAAAACCAATTTGTATTCATGTCGGCTAGATCTACTATGGATGATATAGATTTGTTGAGATGTTTGATGGAGAACTATAAAGAGAATAAAAAAGATCTACATATAATATTCATTGATTTATAGAAAACCTATGATAAAGTGCCAAGATAACTGTTTTGGAGAGTTATAGAAAAGAAAGGAGTTAATATTGCATATATTCAAGTCATTAAGGATATGCATATTGGAATTCTTACTTGTGTTCAAACACAAGGAGGATTGATCAAGTATTTTTCTTATTTCAATTATTACATTAAGTATCAGCATTAAGCACATATCTTTTTGCCTTAGTTATGGGTGTTCTTACCATACATTTCCAGGAGGATCTATCTTGACATGTCTTTTGCTGATAATATTCTTTTTGTTGATAAGACTAGAGAGGGAGTTCAAGGAAAACTTAAATTAAGGAGGTCAACCTTAAAGTCTAAAGATTTTCAAATTTTGAATAGATCTAAAATCAAGCACATTGGGTGTAATTTTCGTAGTAGTAGATTTAGTGGTGGGGTTGTGATATTGGCTAATTAAGTCAATAAAAGAGTGAATGTTATAGATATCTTGAGTCTGTTGTTTAAAGTGATGGTGAAATAGATGGGGACGTCATTAGTAGAATTCAAGTTGGATGGTTGAAGTGGAGGAATGCGTTGGGCCTATTGTGTGATAGAAAATTTTAAAAGATGGTGGTGAGACATGCAATGCTTTATGGCATAGAATGTTGGTTAGTAAAAGTGAAGCATAAATTAAGTGTTTCAAAGATGAGGTTGCTCAGATGGATGAGAAAATGTGAAATGAATATATACATGAAAAGGTTTGAGTAGCACCAATAGCAAATAAGATTAGAGAGAGTCATCTCAGACGGTTTGGTCACATAAAACATCAACTACCTAATGACCCAATTATATTAGAATTGGCCTATATTAAAAAAAGCAGAGGTAGATTTAAAAAGACTTGATTAGGAAGTATAAAAAATGACCTTATCTTATTAGAATTAAATGAGAATATGACATTTAATAGAACACAATGAAGAAAAAATTCAAGTAGCAAACCCCACGTAATGGGATAAGGCTTATTATTGTTGTTGCTGGATGAAATTTGCACTCTCGTAAGGTTGTAGGAGTAGATGCATGTAGCCTTATCCTTACATTGCAAAGAGGTTTCCATAATCACCCTAGTTTCACATTAACATTGCATTATAGAAATTTTCAAGAACTTGCCACCCGAATCCAAACACCTCAACTCTCCCCTCCTGCCCCTATTAATTATAGCCTATCATTTTGAAAAAAAAAATATTCAGCCAGACATGTCCGTGCAAAATGATGTTGCAAAAAGGAATGAGCAATTGACAGATCTAAAAACAAGTGCATGCCAACACTAAAGCTTAAATACAGATTATTGATATCGAAGGCAAATCATTAAAAAAAAGTATAGCTAATTTCATCTCAAGCTTTTTCCATTGTAATGGAAAGTATCAGTTGAATACGCATAACTCCATCACCAAAATCATTGAGTAATAAAACTATAAGTGAATACAGCAGATCTATTCCAGATGCACAAATTTTGCGCCTAAAACTATACAGCCGGACAAATTTTGTTCCTAAAACTATACAGCCATACAAATATAATGTCATGCAAGGAAATAAATCTAAATAGGTAAATTAAATCCTTATCAGTAAATATATTCTACAATTAGCATGGGGTTTAAAATTCTGTCAATCTAAAATCTGATATGTTTAATTTAATTAAAATTTTAGCAAATCTAAATGGTTGAATGATGCAAGAAATCATTGAGTCTATGGCTTCCCTAATGCATATATAAGAACAGATGTACAAAACAACCACAAAGGATCAAATTTATAGTCCAACTCTTAAAACAAAAGTTTGTCTCTTTTGGTGTGAATCAAAAAAACACATAAAACTCGCTCCAAAAGATAATTTAAATTTCATTCAAAATTAAATTTGTGCAAGAAATCTGAAGATTAGATGCAATCAAACAACGTTTAAGACTCACACCACCTAAGAAGAAAAACTAGATTGCAGTAGATTTAATTAAATATCAATCAAACACGCACATATTAATTATAAAATTATGTAGATCAAAAGGAACAATGATAGAAGTCATCAAGATGATCCAATCCTTATATCAGTAACTGGAAAATCTTCCCCCAGAAGCTTTGATCATCATCTACATTACACTCAAAGAATTCACATCTAACTGGCATACGAAAGTTTGGAAGGAAATCTGAAATTTACTTAAGCAATAAAATAAAATTTGCATGTATTAAAGTCATTTTATAATCATAAAGATCCAATATGGGTAGTTTCCCAGAATCTAGCCTCCGATTTCAGTAACAATAAGTTTATGCTTTCAGGTACCCTTCAAAATTAGATATCTAAAATTTTCTCTGGTAACATATGACAATTAACAAATAAATAAAAAGGTGGCAATTGTAATACAAGCACATGCACAATAAATTAGCAACGCTCCCTTCCCAAATCAACAACAGAACCTACAATATAAGAAATCAAAATCAACTTAAAACAACGAATATCATATCTCATGATGCAGAACAAAATAAATCAAGCAATCTGAGAAACAATACCAACATCAACTCTAAGCAACAGTGCCAATCTCAGATTTTCAAAAACCAACCAATGAAAAATCAACTGCAAACAAAAAAACCAATGGCTATACTGACTCAAAACCATTGCAGGAAGCCAATACAAGCTTTAGAGAACACAACACAATACTCAATAAAGAATAACACTATCGAAATATTTAAAACAAAATTAAAATGAAAATTATGAAAAAAACTAAAACAACTCAAAAGAATATCACACTCACCTTCAATGTTCATATCCTACGTTTTTTATGAATATTAAACTTTAGATTTTTATCAAATTTGTCCAACTTAAGAAAAAATTCAACACCGGTAAATTGAGCATTTAATTTCCATCAAGCAAATTTAGAATAGTTTATCACAACAATGCACAAGATACCTCTAATATCCACCAGCAATAGCATGCATAATCTCATTTAAAATAGTTTCTAGAACAAGACGGTGTCAATTGTTGATGTTAGTGAGGGGAAGAAAAGAGAGAAGAATATAAAGTATTGATAATAAGGTCAAGAAATAAAGTCAAATTAGATACACTGAAAATTGGGCTTAATACCAAAACTTTCTAGAATTTCAATCTTGTAAACATTATCCCAATGAGATGTATGATTTTTAATGCCCTACACCCCCTTTTTTTGGCAATTAATTGTATATGGTTCTCATAAGAAACCTTTCAGGATTCAGATAAATAATTGCCATATCACCTAATTTTGAATTTTATGTATCTCATGTTCACAATAATACATTTAGAGTTGTCTAAACTAATATTAATTTTTCATGAATATGTTAATGCAAATAATTATGTAAACCCATTAGACCTAATGACATAGAGCGGGACCTTTCAGGGCGGGTCACGATCCCACATACGTGGGATTTCCATCCCATGAGATCAAAGCAGGAAAATTCTCACTTGCAACTCATGTCGGGGTCCCTTTTCCTTGTTTGCTTTGATTTGAATTCTAATTAGGTTTATTTTATTTGGAGACATTTAAATATGTTATGATTTTTTTTGTCTTTGGACACTTGACTTAGAGTTTTTTGCATTGGAGATTATTTTCTGATTTTTATCTTATAGAGTAAAGTATCCTTTAATTCTTTTTAGGTGGTGTGACGGTATCCTGATCGGATCGAGGTAGCAATCTCTCCCAGACATACAAATTCCACCGACACCTTCGGATTGACTACTAGTTTGCTGTTTTTGCATTCCGGCTAGCTGTACAGCTGCCGAGAACATTGTTTCTCTGATTTCCAGTCCACTTCCAACCTCCTTTCTCATCTTACAACTTCCCTAGCCCCATGACTCACCTACACCGATTGGCAACCCTAGATCGGTGTCACCTAAACTCAATAAAAAGTTTGGTAAGATCAGATTTCTTAGATTAAAATAGTATTACAATTTCGAATAGACTAATATCCTTAGGCCTTTTGATAAATAAATTGAATGCAAATTCAATCATAAGCAATATAAAATCATAACCAGATGATATTCTTTAATCAGGCATTGCAATAGATCAACTAGATCAACTAGGCTCCTATTAACTACCTCAATTTACCCATCAATTTGAAAGGATAAGCAAGTATTTGAAGGGATAAGCAATTAAAAATTTTAGTTATGTCCCAATCTTTTGTCACTAGTTTGTCAAAAATAACTCATAAATTTTGCATTACTATGAGACAATAATTTTAGATAATCCATGAGGTTTAAACGTCTATTCAAAATATATTTTTCTACATGAGATGCATGAGCAATTTTATAATACGAAATAAGACGAACCATTTTTAAAAAAGAAATCAAACTATTTTTCTTAAAAACACGGCAATCCTATAACAAAGTTCATAACAATATTCTCCCAAAGTCTATAAGGAATAAATAATCGATCATGGCACCTTCCTTCTATCAATTTGATAAGTACTATTTTGGGAAAAAAAACTCACTACACCTCTCTTTTAACTTGGTAGAATTTATCTTAAATCATAGCCACAGTTAAAACCCGACAAAAATATCATGGACACCACTAACATGTAGCTCTAAAATAAGAAAATTTCTTAATAGTAAATTAAGAATGCACAGACAAGTAAACAATGTCATCCTTAATTATTAAATTTTTTTTTATAAAGATAGTTAAATCATTATTTAAATCTTAGTATATTTCATTTAAATCTTTACACTTGGCATAGTTTTTAATATGATTAAAGTCAATTAATATGATTTCATTGTACACAAAATGATTCTACTCAATTATGGCATTATTTTTTAATATGTAGACTAATTTACTTGAGCTAAATTTGATAACATAATTTCCTATTTTATTACTTCAATGTTCATATTTACCTAATCTACTGGTATGGAATTTATTCCAAGAAGACTTGCACTTCTTACTTTGCATAAAAAAATTAATGAAATGTACTATAGGTTCCAGCTTAACCTACATGTTATTAGAATATTAGTATGAAAAAATACAAATGTACCAAATCGATTGTTAAGCCTAACAAAGTGTTAATCCTAAGAATTTAACCTTTTTCATAATTTAATGTTCCTTGGAGTTCTCTCTTGGGAGGTTTGATTAGGACATCAAGCAATTTTTGGTTTACTAATATTTTTAATAGTATTTTAAAGACTAAAAAAATGCCAGAAGAGTGAAAAAAGAGTTTGTTAGTTCCTATTTTTAAGAATAAAAATGATTGCACAAGAGTGTGCAAATTATAGAGGAATTACGT
This sequence comes from Cymbidium sinense, assembly GCA_021442155.1. Classification (NCBI taxonomy): domain Eukaryota; kingdom Viridiplantae; phylum Streptophyta; class Magnoliopsida; order Asparagales; family Orchidaceae; genus Cymbidium; species Cymbidium sinense. Next base: position 20,487,902 of record CM038221.1, on the reverse strand, counting down.
TAATATGTAATACATTAAAATTATGGGAGGATAGGATACGACATGATACAAAAGTTTCTCAAAATTAATTTGGTTGCATGTTGGGTAGGTCTACTATGGATGTTTTACATTTGTTGAGATATTTGATGTAGAAGTATAGAGAGAGTAAGGAGAATCAACATATGATATTTGTTCATATAGACAAAGTATATGATAAAGTTCCAAGATAAGTACTTCAGACAACAACAACAACAACAACAAGCCTTTATCCCACTATGTGTGGTCGGCAACATGAATATTTCTTCTCCATTGTATCCTATTATGTAAATTCTCATTTAATTCAAGTATACTAAGGTCATTTTTTATACATCTTAACCAAGTCTTTTTAGGTCTACCTTTTCTTAACATAAAGGCAAATCTAATACATCTACTCTCCTAACCGGAACATGGGACAACGATGCTTTATGTGTAAACCATTTAAGGTGACTCTCTCTAATCTTATCACTGCTACTCCAACTTTTTCCCGAACATACTCATTTCGCATTTTATCTCTAAAAGCAAAGCCACTCATCCACCTTAACATCCTCATTTCTACAACACTTAGTCTTATGCTTCTCTTTTATTGGCCAACATTCTACATCATAAATCATTGCAGGTCTTATCACCATCTTATAAAAATTTTCCTTAAGTTTAAGCAATACTTTTCTATCACACAACAGGTCAAATGCATTCATCCACTTCAACCATCCAACTTGAATTCTACTAATAACATCTCCATCTATTTCACCGTCATTTTGACAAGAAAAGTGCTTTAGAGAGTTCTAGAAAAGAAAGGAGTTAAATTTGCTTATATTCAAGTCATTACAGATATTGTATATTGGAGCTATTACTTGTGTTCAAGCATAAGAAGGTTTGACCAAGTATTCTCCTATTTCAATTAGATTACATTAAGGATTGGCTTTAAGCTCATATCTTTTTGCTTTAATTATAGATGCTCTTACTAAAATTTACAGGAGGATGTACCTTGGTGTCTGTTTTTTGCTGATGATATTCTTCTTGTTGATAAAACTAGCGGAGATCAATAGAAACTTGAATTATGAAGGTCAGCCTTAGAGTCTAAAGGCTTTTGTTTGAGTAGATCTAAAACTAAATACATTGAATGTAGTTTTAGTTATAGAAGATCTAATGGTGGGGTTGTGATAATGGGTGATCAAGTCATAGTGAACGCTTTAGATATCTCAAATATATTGTTCAAAGTGATGGTGAAATAGATTGGGGGGATATTACTAGTAAAATTAAAGTTGGATGGTTGAGGTGGAGGAATGCATCAAGCCTATTGTGTGATAGAAAAATACCACTAAAACTTACGGAAAAATTTTATAAGATGTCAATAAGCTTGTAATGCTTTATGGTGCAAAATATTGGCCAGTAGAAATGTATAAAATTAAGTGATGCAGAGATGAGGATGCTTAGGTGGATGAGTGGCTTTACACTTAGAGATAAAATGTGAAATGAATATAAATATGAAAAGGTTGGAGTAGCTCTAGTGGCAAATAAGATTAGAGAGATTCGTCTTAGATGGTCTAGTCACATAAAACGTTGGTTGTCCAATGACCCAACTAAGAGAGTAGATGTATAAAATTCAGCCTATGTCGACCTAAAAAGACTTGATTAGGAAGTATAAAAAATGACTTATTTTATTAGAATTAGATGAGAATTTGACACTTGATATGACACAATGGAGAAGAAGGATTCATGTAACCAACCCTACGTATTGGGATAAAGGCTTGTTGTTGTTGTTATTATTGTTATGAAGTTCTCTCTTAGTCTGGTTTTCACTATTAATCATATTTGACTCCTTTGAAGGAAAGTCAAAGAACCTACACATAGTGAATAAAAAAAAGTTTGGAAAAGGGAAACTCTAACATTAGAGAAATAGAACAAAGGTTAGAAGGAAAATCCTAACTTCATTTTGATACAACATAGTAAATAAAATAATAGAGAAAATTCTCAAGAATTTTTATTGAGTTCACTTTGTACAAGAGGGGAGGTATATATACATCTTCAAGAGGGATTATAAAATATGAATAAATAAAAAAATGCAGGAAAAAATAAGAAGGGGCTGACAACTCTATATGGACGCACACAAACTGCAACATGAAGGCTACAAAGTAATTAACCCAACAATACAAGACCTGATCTGTGTGCCTTAAGCTCTTTACTATGACTAGAGAATGAGTGAACTCCACTGTAGGAGAGAGGATCGTTTATTGTAACACAATACTATAGTGCATTGCAGTATCAGAAATCTAACAAATAGCAATTTTTTGTGAATATTTGCTCTGAAATGTTGTCCAGATATTTTGCAATTGTATTAGCCTTTCACAAAAAGGTATGGGGAATTCTCCAAACCTTTATTTCAATAGGCCGAAGGCCAAAAGTGAGACAACTCCTCAGAAAGACATCATCAGTATTCCTAATTGGATATACAATTACCAACACCTTTTAATAAAAAATTAAAAGCATAAAAGGTAATAAATATGAATTATCATTTTACTCCCTCATGTGAGAATTGACATATCAAGAACCTTCATAATAAATTCTTAAAGAATTACCTTTAATAAATAAAATAAAATGCAAAAGCAGGTTTTCTGCATATTTTCCTAGCCTCTTTCGATTTTCTATACTAATTTCTAAAGTTAATGAAATTTAAACCCAAAGTTTATCATGTTCAAATATTGTAGATATTTTCATTGCAATCTTAATTTGGTGAACCTTTCTAATAAATAAATTCTGAATATTAGATTTTACATTTAAAAATTTGAATTGATCATATATTTATTTCTTAATCAACTAACTATAGCTAATGTGCTTTTCCAGGACGTGCACATTTGCTAGTTTCTTAAATTGCTGATGTAACTTAATCCCTTGTATGGTGCACCTAAGTTGACAGCTTACAGAAATTTCTATTTTATCACCAGCCAAATCTCCCCCACAACCTACTATCTATTCGTAGAACCTTTAAGAGTATATGTTAAGTGTAACTCAAACCCAATCAGCTTCTCTAAAACCAAGCCCAAATGATCTACAAGCTCCTACATAGACAAAAATATCAAACACCTTAATTGGCAATATGTCCAACCCTTTCAATCAAGAGAACAATTTAAAATCACTATGTAGAAGTTCTAAAAATTGATGTAGATTATCTCTAACACAAGGATAAGTGGGAAAGGAAAAAATTTCACCAAATAGAAAGCCAAATGACGATTGTAGGAGCTTTCACTCTTCTTCAAATGACCATTCTCATATATATCTATAAAAATTGTACGAGAGAAAACGAACAAGGTTTTAACTGGCGAACAAATTCTATAGAATTAGGACTTCCACTTATATTTTGATCGCTCAAGAAAAAACCATTGAAATCTGTGTCATCTTAAGATGTTAAGAAGTTCATCCTTCATGAGACAAATCAATTTATATTCAATCAGATTTCTCCTAAATTTATGTTTATGATTTATTTTGATCTAAGTTCTACTTCCTATGAATGCAATCATCCATAATTAATTATCTCTCTTACCACAGTAGAAGAGCACTTTTGATTAATGTTGAAAATAGACATTAACCCCGGGTGTTTAGTGTTGTAGTGTGTATGGCTGTCTAAAGAGAAAAAGAAAACTAGTCCCGATCAAAATCCAATGATTTCATCATCTCAGGACTATCATTATTCTAGTCTACCAACATTACAGAGCTATTAGCCATAATGTCCAAGGAGTCTGATTAGCAGTCATAAGTTATCTCATCTCAGAGATCTCGAATAGACTAGAGTTGTGATATAGGTCTTGCTGTGTAAGTGTTTATTGAATTATTTAAGCTAAACTTAACTGATAAGTCTATCCAATAATTCAATTTTGTAGAGTTTGCATTGCAAACATACGTAGAGCTGACATCCATTGGAATGTCATAACTTTAAGGAAGTTCGTATGTCAAACAAACGACTGGAATTGCATCCATTGGAATGTCATTTAGATGATGTCAGTGTTTGCATGGCAAACATAGATTGGACTTATATTAATTAGAATGTCTATTTAGGTTGTTCTTACATTCCTTTGAAATGTCAATGTTTGGGTTGAACTTACATCTATTAGAATGTCATTTAAGAAAATTTGCATGACGAACAAACGACTGGGCTTACATCTATTGAAATGCTAGTAGACTAGACTTACATCCCTTTGGAATGCAAAAGGTTTAGAGAAGTTCCATGGTGAACAAGTGATTGAACTTACATCTATTTAAATGTGATTTTAAGTAATGATTGCATTGCAAACATAGATTGGGTTAGGATTACATCCATTGGAATGTCAATTTAGATTTGATTGATATGTGATTAAGGTCTGCATGGCAGACATACATTGGTGTTGACATTCGTTAGATTGCCAATTTTTATGTTGAGTAATTAAAATGATTTAACCTCATTTTATATTTCAGATGAATCTTTGATTCAATCTTATTTTTGTGTTTGTGATGACCATTTGATTTCACCTCATTTTAGTGTTTGAAATGAATCTTTGATTCAATATTTGAGATGAATATATGATTCATCTTTGAGGTGAATCTTTGATTTAATCTCATTTTTATTTTTTCAGATGAATCTTTGATTCAATTCTTGATTTATGTTCAATGTAAATTCTACATTTATTAAAATCAATTTTGATTTATTTTTGATCTACAATATTCTGTGCCTAATTTGATCAAAACCTACATCTATTACAACCCTAATGTTTGAGTTTCGATATATTATCTGAATAGGAGAAATCTCAGATATTTGATCAGTCTATCTTGACTTATAGACTTTTACATTGTGTTTGATCCACTAAATAATTAACAATTGTCATGATTGTGTCTAAATATAATTATGTGATTGTCATGTCGGCATTCAATTTATTTCTTAATGTACTTAAGTCTATCAAAGGAATTGACGATTTAAGCTTGAAACTTTAAGCTTTTAATATGCAATTAATTAAAAAAGTCATTTTAATATGAGAGAAAGGAATGCAAATTAATTGTATTTAATATTTGCAATATTTGATTTATTCAATATTTATTTTTAATATGAATGCTTTTTTTACCATATTAGAAAGTCTATTTTTTTCTCATTTTAATGATTTTTAAGAAAAAAAATTAATTTTAAAAAGTACCATGAAATTTCAGCATCATAAAAACTTAGCAGTGCTATATTTGCAAAATTTAGCACAATGCATACTCTTCTCTCTTGCTCCAGATCCAAAATTGACAGAGGGAGAATTTTCATCTCGCATTAGATCCAATATCAACAATGGAGGTATTCGCAAAATTTCTACCTACAAGATGGACACAGGTCTTCAAATTTTTATAATTTGTGATTTAATTAGTTTCAAATAATTTGAATTTTAAGTTAATTATTTTTAATTTCAATAAAATGATGACTAAGTAGTGTTACATTTTGCGAAATCGTACGCTCGCACATTCTCCCTTGCTCTGGATCCAAAATCAACGGATAAGGGTAATTTCATCTCACATCGAACCCAATATCATTAGTGGAGACCTTCGTAAATTTCTTGGCCAGATCTAAGATCAACGGACGCGGGTCTTCAAATTTTGAAACCTTCGATTTAATTAATTTCAAATTAATTATTTTTTTTATTTTGGCAAAATGACAGGTTAATGGTGTCGCATTTTGCAAAATCGCACACTCGCACCTTCTCCCTTGCTTCTAATCCAAGATCAACAAAGGGAGGTAGTCATCTCGCCTCAAACCCATGATCAACGATGAAAATATTCAAATAATTCTCGACCGGACACAAGAATGACGATATGGGTCTTCAATTTAACCTGCGGGAAGACAAATTAAGTAGAAAATTTTGAGTTTCGAAATTTACCTAAAATATTAACCTAAAAGGCCTTTTCTCTTTTGTTGGATGAAAATGCCCTCACTTAAACTCACACAAGGCTTAGGAGGGAGGGGCAATTCAAGAATTTGGAATTTATTTCAAATGAAATAGACAAAGAGGCCCCGACTAAAATTTCATGCGAAAAATGGGGGAATCGGTCGGCCTAAGGTTCACGCAACATGACGATGATGAATTCAACTTCAAACAAGGGGGGCGGCGGCCAAGAGCTGCTGCTATGACTCTTTCTCTCGCATGTATGAGGTAGGTTCTGTGTGAATACCCTCTCAGTTAGCCATCTCATTCAATCTCTCACTCTCTCGATTCCTCATGTGTGATAAGATGAGGACTTGGCTTGCTCTCTTTCACTCCCTCCGTTTGTGCGTGTCTATCCTCCCTTTGACCAACCATCTCCTCCTTATAGGGAATCAACTTCTAACCATTCCCACTCCTGTCCGAACGGTTTTGTTGAAGTAGATGACAGTTGTTGTGCAGTTAGAGTTTATTTTTCTTCTTTTTTTTTTTTGATTTTTTTAGTTGCAAACATAATTAAACAAAAAAGGCAATCATTAAAACTGATTTTCAAGTGATCAGCATATCCTCCTACTACAATATAGAAACAACAAAAAGACATAATTACAACCTAAGTTTCCTTCAGACCATCATTCTTCTCACTACAAACTTCGCAAGCTCTCAAAGAGTTATAAAGACGATTTCATAGACCCAACTATATCAAGCAAACTCAACACATGCATGGCCAATCTCCTTCCATAACAAGCCTTTTAGGCGAAGACTAATCTTCCTCCTTCTAGGACCTACCGTGGAATTTCTGTTGCCAGCAGCAGCACTAGCTGGTGTCTCTAACTATTGCACCCCATGGCAGCCGCTGCCTGCAACAGTTCCAGTTGCTGCCACCTGATGCACTCCCAAGAGACCTGCTACTGCCCTGTCAGCTTTGTAGCAACTCCTCCACCGACAAGAAAAGGCAACAACCATACTATCATCCAGCTCTAATTTTGCATTCACTGTAATTGATTAGGGTTAATTACATTCCAGTTTTTTTTCCCCTCTTTATTGGCTATGTTTCACCTATAACTAGAATAAGAAACATGTGCATTACTCTCCACTCATATTTTTCAACACTTAAAATTTACTAATGGATTATGCGACTGATAGCATACAAACATTTTGTAAATCAGACTATATTAAGCATTAATTTTTTAACTAAACATAAACTAAACATTTTCTTGTCAAAAGAGTTTAAAAATATATATATTCTTACATTGTCTTACCATGCTAAAGGATGCTCAAAATTGCAATAATTCTAACATTATTTCTTTCAATTAGCAAGACATTCTAAAATGAGTTCTTGTTGTCTTATATGCGCTTCAATGCACAATATGAAACAGTGTGCATATAGCAAACATCCACATTAGATCATATCATGCTTTAAATATATTGGCATAAGTAAAACGAGATAGGCATCCTAGTCAAAGAACTGATTTAATGCAAGGACACAATAGAGCTCAAATAAGAGAAATTACCCAAATTGATAGCGCAGCAACATATGCGATGAACCACATGCTTTTGCTCTAGCAGATGAATAGCCAAGTGCTAATCGGGGCCGAACTCCAAAATAAGGTATTGAAGTGCCTCCCATAGGTATAATTGCCATCTAGATAAGCTTTAGAGTAGAGTGAAAATCTTTAATTACAGATTTGCTATAACATGAAAAATGCTGCATATTATCTACAAATTTTGAAGCCAACAAATTAATGAAAACATAGACAGCGCATGAAATGAAATATTTATTACAAACACACAATCATTGGACTTAAAAAGTGGCACACAGTTTCTGCAAAAAATGAAGACGACAAATTAATGAAACCATAGAAATTGTAATAACCGAAAAAAAGAAAAAGAAAAATAATATTTCCAACCGCCTCGACGGTTGGCCGAGAAGGGATAAATCGACGCGGGAGTTCGGTTTCGGTAACCGAAACCAAACTCCCAAAACTGGCGAGAGAGGGAGAGGGGGAGAAGGAGAAGGGGAAGACTCACCTTTTGTGCGTGCCCTAGCCGCGCAATACGGCCGCCGACGACCGAAAGAGAGAAAGGAGGAGAGCCCCTTGCGTGACCTTGCGTGCGAACGACAGCGAGCGACGAGTGAGGGGAGTCGGGGGCGTGGCTTTGGACGAACGACGGGAGGGTAAGGATTTAGGAATTTCTAAATTTAAAGTTTACTTTTAGATTTTAAATTATTTATAAATTTCGAAATCATCTAAATAATAATATTTATAAGTATTAGAATAATAAGTAGTCGATTTATATATTATGTCAACTATATTTTTAGTTTAATTATCTTAAAATTATAATTGTAAAATAAATAAAATCTTAAATCTATGCTAATTTAAAAAATTGTTAATTAATTATGAATTATTATAAGAGGAATGAAAAATATTAAATGGAAGTAAATTAAGTTATGTATATTAAGTCACTTTAATACTTTGTCCTTTAATAACTTAAAGTATTGATAATCTTACTTGATCTATAATTTAAAGATAACAAATTGATGATATTTAATTTATGAATCACAAATTTAATTTTGAATATGAATCTTATCTTTTATTTATGATAATTTTTATATTTTGTCAAATCATCTCTTTTCATATATCTCAAGTTATTATTATATACTCACAAGTTAAATTTTATGTGAACTTGATTAATTAAAATTTAAATTATTTTTTTTTATATTAAAAAGGCTATAAGAATCATTTTCATATTAAATTAATAAAAGTAAAATACATAAAATAATATTAAATTAGTAATTAAATTTAATGAAACTATGTTAGATATATGATATGAACTAAACTTGAAGGAAGATAAATAATGAAAATTTTACAATAAAGATTCTATAATCAATATATTTGTTTATTAGGTACTCAAAGTAAGGAAAGAAGTTTTAAAGTGAAGAAGATTCAAGAATAAGTTTCACACTAACTTGGATAATTGTGTTCTTACATTTATGATAAAAGCATACTTATTTTTCATGTAATAGAATGCATTTGTTCATGATTATAAATTACCTTTATACTTCAAAGTGTGATTTATTTTCTCAGTTTTTCTATATTGAATGAACAACGTGAATGTTAGATCATGTTATTACTTATGTCATTGCATAAAAATAACTGATTTATTATTTTGAACTGATATTGATAGCTTTATAAATTATATATTATGAATGTGTAAGCCTAAAAGTGGAGTTCACACCCTTATGATACTTGTTGGAGACGCAATATACTTATGCACAAAAAAGATAAATATAAATTGTTACTTGTCCTTTGGATGAGCTATGGAAAATGTTTCTTATGAAAAAGGTTTTAGATGGTGACTCCTAAAATGAATGATAAGATAAGTTGAAAATAAAATGTATAAAAAATGTTCATTTGCATCTATCTCTTATATATTGGATTGTTGAATCGCATATTACTTAAAGTTTATGTTTATATTTATAGTAAAACCTGTCATGTATATTAATTCTACTTTCTTATTTTACTATAGTGTAAAAGCATAATTTACTCTCTAAAATTTTTATTCAATTACAAGTTGTTTATATTTTTTAGGTAACCTTCATAACTAGATGGAGAATAGAATGAAGGATTATGTTTATCATCGTAGAAGAACTTCAAGAGATTGGTATTATATTAGTTTATGTTTTAGACTGTGTTTTATATGAATTATGTTGGTGGATATTTTATATGTGTGGACAAATTTATAAATTGTGGTTTAGATTTGTAGTGACTCTTATATGACTTGAAAAAATATTGTGTAATTTTTATTTCAAATGGTGATGTTAAGTAAAGTTTTCTTTTTTTATCATCGTAGATTTGCCTTAGCTTAGGTGTCGTGATAATAGTGGTATCAGAGCGAGATTTTACAATTAGGGATATAAGTATGATCATAATCAAAAAGCCATTAAGAAAATGAAAAATTTTATGAAGAGATTTATATATGATTATAAATAAATTGTGCTTCTCAAGCTTATGAAATCAAATTAGGAAAATACTATGGGTGAAAATAGAGATGCACAAACGGTTGAGCACTAGAATTTGGTGCAACCCCCTTCACTTGCTATAGATGCATTTACTCAAATGATGTAAGCAATGACTTAGATGATATGAAATCAATAGATTCAAGCTAGTGAAAGTGGTGAAGTTCCTATAGACAAATACTTAAAATTATTTTAAGATATGAGGCCACATCTTTTCTCAGGAACAAGATAACCTGTAGAAACAGAAAATTGGTTGATGAGGATAGAGAAAATTTTATAAAGTATGTCATGCCCTCCAGAAAGAAGAGTTGCATTAGCTTCTTTTACTTTTGAGGGCGAAGCTGAGAGATGGTGGCAGGATAGTTACAAGAAAAGTTTAAAGGAATGTCTTACAATCTTATTTCATGGGAGAATTTATGAAGGCCTTTAGAGATTGGTTTGTACCCCTCTCAACTAGGAGACAAATGCAAGACAAGTTCATCAGATTAGTACAAGGATATTGATCTATCATGGAGTATGAAGTTGAATGCATAATACTTTCAAGGTAGAGGAAAAATGTTAGAGGTTTTTATATGGACTGAAGGATGTAGTCAGGTAGCTCTGGATTCCTCTAGGTATTGATGACTATTATGTACTGGTAGAAAGGACTAGAAGGATAGAGTTGGATTTGCAAGCTACTCAGAGGAGGAGAGATATTTAGAAGAGAAGGAATGATGATATGTCAAAATCTGGGCAAAATATTCAATTTGAAAAATCGAACTCAAAGAAACCTAAGTCTAATAATACTGCAAGCAGTAATAGTGTTGCTACATGCTAAAAATGTGGAAGAGCACATAAAGGAGAGTGTCTCTTAGGCACAAATACTTACTTTTGGTGCCGTCAGCCAAGACATATGATAAAATCTTGCCCTACCTTGTGTCAAAAATCTTCAGTTGATACTAGGACAAGTGTTTAGCCACCTCAAAGGACTATTGGCAGACAAAGGATGATTGAATTAACTACATCAGTGCCATCCTAGAATCAGAACTGACAAAATACATGGCTTTAATTATATGCACTCACATAATAGAAAGTAAAAGACTCGACTGATGTTATTACAGGTCTGTCTTTATTTTAATTAGCATTGTTAAAATTTTATGTTGTCATATATATATATATATATATCTACTCATTTAGGTATCATCTCTATTCAAAGTAAATCAGTTAAAGCTTTATTTGATATTGGAGCATCACATTCATTTATATCTAATAAATATGTGAGAATTTTAAGATTAAAAGTTATGGAAATGCCTATAGTATTGTCAATTGCAATACCAAATGGGTCTCATATGAATGCTAGAAAATTTTACTGTGTGAACCTGAATATTTATGAAAGAAGCTTGGATGCAGATTTAATAGCATTGTTGCTATATAAAATTGATGTACTTTTAGAAATGGATTATCTATCTAAATATTATGCTACTATAGATTATTACAAAAAGATAGTCAAATTCAATATCCCTGGGGAAGAAGAATTCAAATTTGTAGGGCATAAAGGAGTATTATATATGATTGCATCTTGCTTAAAAGTTTATAAGATGCTAGTAAAAAGTTATGAAGATTTTCTTGCTCAAGTTACTGATGTCACTAAAGAGGTAAAGAAGTTAGAAGACATACAAGTAGTGAAGGAGTATCCAGAAGTTTTTCTGAATGATTTACCAGGTTTACCTCCAATTAGTGAGATAGATTTTTCTATTGATCTAATTCAGGGCGTAGAACCTGTAGCAAAAGTACCATATAGAATGGCGATCAAGGAATCACATGAGTTGAAGAAACATTAATAAGAATTATTGGAGAAGGGATTTATCAGACTTAGCACATCCCCTTGGGGAGCTCCTGTATTATTTGTGAAAAAAAAGATGAGAGCTTAAGGCTATGTATAGATTATATATAACTTAACAAACTCATATTAAAGAATAAGTATCTTTGTCAAGGATTGATGATCTTTTTTATCAACCAAAAAGAGTTTCAATATTTTTAAATTTGATTTAAGATCAGGTTATCATCAGCTTAGAATCAAAGAAGAAGATATATCAAAGACTGCATTCAGTACAAGATATGAGCATTATGAGTTTGTGGTGATGCCTTTTGGCTTAACCAACGCTCCAGTTGTATTTATGGATCTCATGAATAGAATCTTAAACTATTTTTTGGATTCATTTATGATTATATTCATAGATGATATTCTTATATATTTTAGAGATGAAGCAGTTCATACAAATCATCTTCATATTATTTTACAAACTCTTAAAGGAAATAAATTGTATACAAAATTTTTAAAGAGTGAATTTGGGTTAAATAACCTCATATTTTTGGGGCATATGATTAGTAGTGAAGGTGTTTCAATGGATCAGAGTAAAGTTAGAGCAATAACTGAATGACCTAGATCAAACACTATCATAGAAGTTAGAAGTTTCTTAGGATTGACAGGATATTATAGAAGATTTGTTGAAGGATTTTTCATAGATTTTCATGCCATTATCTAGGCTAACACAGAAAATAGTCAAGTTTGAATGGCCAGGTCAGTGTGAAGAGACTTTTCATAAATTAAAGGATTGTTTAATGACTAAATCAATATTAACTATTTCATCATGGATAGAAGGATTTCAAATTTATAGTGATGCATTACTAAGAGGTTTGAGATGTGTGCTTACGCAGAATGAAATAGTGGTTGTTTATGCTTCAAGATAATTAAAAAATCATGAAAATAATTATCCAACCCATGACCTAGAGTTACGAGCAGTGGTATTTGTATTAAAAATTTGGAGGCGTTATTTATATGGAGCATGGTGTGAAGTTTTCACTGATCATCAAAGCTTAAAATACATCTTTACTCAGAAGGAGCTAAATTTAAGGCAAATGATATGATGTGAACTCATTAAGGATTATGATTTGTAAATTTAATATCATTTGGGGAAGGAAAATATAATTACAGATGCTTTAAGCAGAAAAATATATGGTAGTGCAAATTGGTTGATCTCTCAATAGGAGGAGTTGATTCAAGATTTAAAAAAATTTAGAAATTTTAATTATTGAATCCATAGATGATCATGATTTATTTTTAAATCAAATGGCTATACAATAAAATTTAAAGGACAGGATATGAGATTCTTTACCTCAAGTTGATGATTTTTAGAAAATTTTAAATTTGATAAAAGTAGGTCATATAGAAGATTTTGAAATTGATAAGGTGGGATTACTGAAGTATCAAGGCAGAGTTTGCATTCTAGATATTGGAGATTTAAGGAGATATATCTTACATGAAATACATCACTCTAATTATACAATTCATCCAATCAATAATAAAATGTATCAAAATCTTAAGGAAATATTTTGGTGGCCAAGGATGAAAAAAAGCATAGTTGAATTTATTTACAAGTATCCATCATGCCAAATGGTTAAGACTGAACATCAGAAGCCAAATGGTCTTTTACAACCCTTGCCAATACTTGAGTGGAAATGAGATGATATTGCCATGGATTTTGTGGTTGGCTTACCAAGATCCATAAGAGGTTGAGATGTTATTTGGGTTATTATTGATAGATTGACCAAATCTGCACACTGTATACCTATTAAACAACCTAATGCTATTGAAAAGTTAGAAGAAAGTATGTTGATGAAATTGTGAAGTTACATGGTGTGTCAAAGTTTATAATGTCCAATCGGGATGGCCGATTCACATACAGATTATAGAAAATAATTTAAGAAGCTTTAGGTACCAAGCTTACTTTTAGTATTGTATTTCATCCTCAAACTAATGGCCAATCAAAAAGAACAATTCAAACACTTGAAGATCTGCTTAGACTTTGTACACTTAATTTTGGGAGAAATTGGGAATTACACTTGCCTTTGAATGAATTTTCCTACAATAACAGCTTCCAAACAAGTATTGGTATGGTTCTTTATGAAGCACTGTATGGAAGAAAATATGGAACACCACTTTGTTGGGTGAAAACTGGTGAAAGAAATCATTGGTGCAAATATGGTAGATGAAGCCGCTGAAAAGATTCAATTAATTTGTGATAGATTAAAAGTTGTTCAGGATAGATAGAGAAAATATTATGATGCTAAACATCAGCCAATACAGTTTGAAGTGGGAGAGTTTGTATTACTTAAAGTCAGCCCCATGAAAGGTATTAAACGTTTTGGCAATATTGGAAAGTTGAGCCCACATCATATTGGTCCATATGAAATCTTGAAAATAATTGAAAAAGTGGCTTATAGACTGGCTTTACCCTCTAATATGCAATGAGTGCACAATGTGTTTCATATTTCTCTCTTACAAATATATGTTTCTAATGAAACCAATAAAATTATTGCTGATCCTATTGATATTCAGCTTAATCTCACATTTATGGAGGTGCTAGAGAGAATTATAGATTATGATGTTAAGCATCTCAGGAATAGAGAAATTCTATTTGTCCGTGTACTACAAAACTATGGATCAGAACAAGAAACTATGTGAGAAAAGGAATTAGAAATGTGTGGACTTTATCTTCATATGTTTAATTAAAGGTATGTTTATTTCTATTATTGTCATTAAATTTTTAGGACAAAAAATTTATAAGAGGGAGAGATTATAATAACCGAAAAATAGAAAAAAAATAGAAAAAGAAAAATAATATTTCCAACCGCCTCGACGGTTGGCCGCGAAGGGATAAATTGAAAGGGGGATAAGTTGGTATAATACTAACCTCACATACTTTATTCCCCTACTACTCCATATTTTCTCATATTAAAGTTTAAACTTTCCAATACTTGCATTACATAGGAATCTCATTCCCTTAGATAGTATTAGAATAATATTAAGGTTGTCTGCTAGTTAAAGCCATTGTAACAATCATTATCGGTTCATACATAATCAAGACACTTTCTCTTCAACAAAACTTAATTTAAAAATAATTAATTCCATGTGCACGGATCACAATCAGATACATACCTAATGCTGAAATAATTCTTTGCATATCATCTATAAACCCTTAAAGTATTCATAATCATTCAAAATGGTAGCTGCATCAATTCATTTTGAATCCATTTATTTCTTCTACACATGCTCCCATCCCATCACAAGATACATGTCCTCTAAATTGGTAATATGCCCATCTCACAAAAGACAGCCCTCTTTCATACACAATTCGAAGCAAGGCACTATTTTTTCCAATATAGTTTGATTAAATTTTATTAACTATGTTGTGTATGAGTACTAGTCATTTGTGTGACATGCCTACTTCTATGACGTTAAAAATATAATTTAAGTGTTATCTTTAACCACATATTGATATTGTGTTCTCCACAATACTACCAACAAACATAAAATCATTCTTAAGCATTCCATTGATACTATGGCTGGAGGCAACTTATTGAACTATTTCTAATTATAAGACAATGGCTGCATTTGAATATGTTAATATTGTTATTTATCATTTATTCTTTATTAGCATAATACACATCAACATCCTATTCTCAATATAAGAATCTTTGTTGTTTGAAATAAAAGATCAAAGAAAAATGAAGGCATCATGATTACCACAAATTGACTCAATATATTAATATTTGATGCAATGTGCATTGCACTAGATATGGAGAAGCATTGCACTGAATCTAAATGCTTAGAATATATCTTGAACAAATGGAGTGCAAAAAAACTAGATCACAACTTGCTTACCTTGATTCATGTGTTTCATGCATGCTTGAGGATATGCATCAATCTATGATTTGAACTTCTTGGAGCACATGGTCATATGAAATCTCATTTCAAAATCTTCACATAGAGTGGAATGAGGTTGAATTTGAGATCTCTAAATTTCAATGCAAGGTTTCATGCATCTCTACCTCCCTCCCTCTTATAATTAAGGTTTCTCATTTTAATAAAGACACATTAACTAAAGGATTTTAGTGTGGACAAGCTACATCACCATGGATTTTTGTTGGCCATCATCTTGGAATCCAATATAATATTGTCATGTTCATTTTATCTTGGTCTCCTTGAGTGAGTGAGGGTACTTGTGCTTTGGGAAGGGATAACAAATGTTCTTTAATGTACACCCTTTTGCAAATTATTGTATTAAGTAGAATATGTTCTATCTCCTCTCTTGTGGACAATAGCTTTGCTCAAGATGAGTCATATAAATCTTGGTTGCTTATGATTTTTGTATTGGTTGAGCTTTTTTTGTTAAGTTGTAGTGCATCGTGGTTCATTCCTAAGAACATTTTTGCATTTTAGTTTAAGCATTCCATTACAACAAACTAACATTAGAGCCAGGTATGGAGTAAAACAACCATGAAGTTTGAGATAAATACATCATAGCTTAAAAGTGCTTTGGGTTATGTAGAACCAACATGCATAATCTTCTTGTTTGATGCGAGCTTATCACTAAAGAGATGGATGAAAAATCTCTTCTGATTATCTAATTAAATTTGACAAAATTTTTATAGCAAACAATAATACAAGGGTTATCGCTCAAGTAGGACAATGTGAATTAAAAAGACACAAAAAAAAAAGATATTAGCTTATTGGCTCAAAAAAGATCCAAAATAAGATCATAATTGAGATGATCAAATAACTTGAAGAGAAGATAAAGTAAATTAGTTTTTTGCTGCACAACATAATGTTTGATTGTAACATTATGTCATTAAGAGCATAAAGATGAACACTTAAAGGGTATAGAAATTCAATGTAGGTGCATTTTCAGTGGATGCACTTTAATGTGCAATAAGTGTACTTTAAAGGTGTCCCACCATCAATTGGGCTTTTAGAAGCATGCGCATTTGTCTTTAAGATGAGAAGTTAAAAAAGAGGTCAAAATGTTGCCATTGTAATATCTCATTTCATGCATGTGGTGTTTATTTTTCAAATTGTATAGGGGACACTATGCAGATCTGAGGGGGTACTCATTGAAGTGATCGGGTATGATATTGAGGTATGATGAGATAGGGACGTCAACCTTCAATGGACCTAATCACCTAATAAGAACTCTTAAGGCATGATGGGTCTTTGAATGTACTAGAGGTTTTTCCCATGCTTTACATGGATGAATAATGCAGGGTTTATATTAAACCAGGTTCAAAGTTCCTTATGGGGGAAAGCCCCCATAGTTAATTATATCCTAAGGAAGGTGAATTCCTTAGGAATACTCTCAATTAAAGTAGACAATTATTATCTCCAAGGATTTCAAGGGTAAGACTATCAATAAATTAGTTATATTTAAAAAACAATTGGGATAAATCAAAAGGAGAGACTTATTATTGAAACCAAAGGAAATGAGTAGGGAATGCTCACAATACTAGGAAACCTAGTGAGCATTCTAACCTATCCTATGTTTGAAATTGAAATTGAAGAAGATTATTTGTTTGAGTTGAATTTTATTAGATTGCTAGGGCTTATAATCCACAAACACAAGGTTGTGAAAATGCATAATAGGTGAGATTTATGTTGATAGCCTAAAGAAAATAGCTACCTCGATCTTAAATCTAGGGAGCTTTTACATAAGCGAAGACACAACTTAAATCTAAGCAAAGATGGGTATATGGTTTACCTCCACAAGAGAGGGTAAACTACTCAACTGCTGAACTTATAATTGCCTGGAGTGGCAGTCAGCTAACTCCTCATACGCTCTAAAACTATGTAGGCAAGCCATATGATTTTACAAGAAAGTTAGCTATTATTATTTAGAAAGAGATTAAAGTCCTTAAACCCACTCTAAGAGACTAGATCATGAGTGATATGAATAATGACTTAATCTAATGCAAATCTTTTCAATTTTTATTTGATTTAGACACTTCATTTTGATAAAGGCCATATGATTTTTGTACGCTTATATGCATGTTGAAATGAGTTATGGGCTAAATCAAAAGAGAAGTGGGTAAGGCTCTGTTAGTAGGAGTTGCTCTCACAGGTCAACTAGTTCCCATATGTGTAAGGAAGGAGGAGTGATATAATATGATATGCATGGTGAGACATACAATATTCAGCCAAGGGGTTGCTAAATATTTTAATTATTTTTATTTAATGCCTAGGCTTTATGTGAGGTTATGAGTTATTTAGAAATTTAATTTTGAGTTGTAGTTGGGTAAAAGATTTATTTATTTTTCCTAAAAGCCTAATCGGATCCAGGCAATACATTAAATCACCATACATAAAGAAACTATGAAAAGGCATGCCATTTATATTGCTCAATTTAAACATAGCATCAATCAATTTTATAAATATAACGTAAAAGAATAAGAGGCCGGTGCGGTCGGGTACCACCGTACAACTCAAAAAGAGAAATGGATAGCTGATCTCTATCCTTATATAACCAAGAATATGAAAGAATAATTACTATTTACAAATGATAAATGTTATGGGGGGTCTTCAAATCTCCATGTCTTCATGTCTCCTTCATTTCTTCTATCTTTTCTCCTTTGATTTGGTACGCTTCAAAACATCAATGGCACCCCAAGGCTAAGCCTTCTGGCAAATGTTCATCCTTATCCCCCATAACACTAATCCTAATTCCTAATGCAAAATTACATTAAAAATAGGAAGAGTAAATCTAACTACACCTGCAAAATAAGTATTAGCTAAACATACCATACAACCTAAGCAGTTATATGTATTATTTGGACTTAGCACCGTGCACATGAATAACCAAGCCCACCTATCCTAATTTCGATCATGCTTAGGGGTTTAAGTAACCTGCAAAAGAGAGAATTTATATTTATTTTAAGCACCCCTTAAGCACAACCCCTTACAGAAAATATGATTAGGCTAATCATGGCCTAATATCTAGTCTACAAAACATACACCCTAACATCTAGTCTAAAATAATACATCATAAAATAAAATATAAATCACACCATGCACCGCCCTAACATAAAGCTAGAAATGGTGACTTAATTCTAAAGTGTGTGTATTAAGGCTTGCATGATATGCCTTAACTAATCTTTGTTATGATTTTTTAAGTATTAAAAGATTTAATTATAAGAGGTTAGTTTTACTTTAAGTGGCTTAATTGATTTAAAAATTTTACTTAGTATTTGCTTTTATTTTAATTGACTTACACCTAGCAACTAAATATTATAAAGAGAGGAAAAGAGAGGATTACTCTCTTTCATCCTTACATTAAGTCACATCTAAAACATATTAATTAACCAATTCTTTTTAGTGAATGACTTATTACATATTTTAAATTAATCCTAAGTTTAGGTTCACTTTAAATAATTATATTCAATATGAGGGGCATCTCAAGATTAATTTGATTGAATTACTATCACATGACACATGTTCAACCATTCCTTTCCATCACTTGTAGCATGCACATGATTAAATCCTAAGTATATGTACATATATAATATACTTCTTTTAGCACACTTCAAATGAAAGATGCATAAGTATATTTTGTAGAAAAAAGGGATCTTCACTCATTAGCTAAATGCACATTCAAGTGTATAAAAGTTTTAAGGAAGTACTTCGCCATTGTTAAATCATGGGAGTGAGGTAAAGACCTCCTTGGGGCTACTTAAAGTCTTGTGTCCCCGAAATATCTAGACTAGATATACCCACTATTCTTGAATACACATGAATGTACAAATGACTACAAGAATGGAAAATCATGCAAAAGTTGTATTTCTGAGTGCACATGGATCAAAGTTGAAAAGAAGATATTCATTCATTAGCTAAATGCATATACAAGTGCATGAAAATTTTAAGCAAGTACTTCATCATTATTAACCAAGGGAGTGAGGTAAATACCTCATTGGGGTTACTTAAAGCCTTGCGTCCCTAGAATGTCCAGACTAGATATACCCACTATTCTTGAATACACATGAATGTACAAATGACTACAATAATGGAAAATCAGGAAAAAGTTGTATTTCTTTAAAACATTTAAGCATATGGAATAAAGCTTTATCTAAATTCGAGCATTGAAGCATGCAAGAATGAAATCAAATGGAGTACATGTCATTGTTAAACTAGAGAAGTGAGGTGATCAAATGACCTCATTCGGGCTAACTAAAGCCTCGTATTCCTGGGATGTCTAGGCTATAAACCCATTAATATTCTTACTTACATAAATCAATACATGAATGAAAGAAAAGAAACTTCACTTCATACACTTAAGCTATAATCACATACATCCCTTATTTATATATTTATAACTAACATTCATAGCATATGTAGTCATTCTTTTATAAGCTTCAGATAATAGATTTGGATTTAATAATGATACTAACCACATATATATTATTTTAAATCAACACATGCAAGCTTGATATAAAGGAAATCATTTGATTTAATTAATTTTGCAAAAGATGAATGCATAAATCAAGTTACATACAACATTTAATATGATTGGAGGGGAATAAATGAACACAAACATGTAATATCATTCAATTAAATTAGCTCCTAAGGACAATCATATAAAATAAAACTACTTAAAGCAAACCAAATCTTTTTTTAATGTCATTTTTACTTTCATATTTAATTTGATTTAAGGAAAGAGAGAAGGAGGTTTGCTAATCCTAATCACATTCCCATATGTGTGAGTTAATTTGATTTAATGAGAGATAATTTGGTCAATTTTAGAGATTAATTAGGTTAAAGTATGAATTAAATTAATAAATTAACCCTTACCTATGTTACCTTAAGGTAATTAATCAAATGATTATGCGCCAATAAAATATGCAAATGAATTGGAAAGTAAATTAGCAATGGTCCTATGAAATGAAAGTGGCCTAATATAATTGGCTTTCAATTAGGTTAATTAGGCTTAAGAAACTTATTTAATTACTTTTATATTTTTTTCCACGCATATTGGTAAATCATAATTTCATTAAATCTCTTTAGGCTATTAAACACCTAAAGATCTACCCATGAATTGATTAAAGAAAAATAGATCCATTTATTAATTAGGTTAATTAAGTAATTAATTAGTTAATTAATTTCTAATTAATTCCTCTTGAAAAGTAAAAGAAACTTACGGAAAAGATTAGAAAAAATGCCCCAATCACATTCCCTAAACCTCCTTACTATTAATCAGTGCCAAATGAGTCTAATTAATTAGTTAATTTATTATTCACATGCTCAGTTAATCCTTAATTATGTTTGGAAGGCAATTTGGGCTTAATCAATCAATTTCCTGAATTAATCATCCAATAAATTCCAAGAAAAATTGGGGAGGTAGAGGTCATCCCCCTAAACAATCTCAAAAAATTTGAAATAAATTGGATGATTAATTAGGAGTAATTAAGTTAATTAGGTTTTAAATTAAATCTTAATTAAACCAAAATTACTATTCAAAATTAATGAAAGATAATTTTAATAGATTCCCCTCTGAAATATCTTTAAAATGATCCCTTATTTATATTTTTTGGATTTTTCTACAATTAGTTATGAATTATGAAAATTTCAGCTTAAAATTTGATTAAATTAACCTAATTAAGCTTTAATCCTATTGGTGCCATGTGGCACACTGACGCGGTGTGCTTTACACATGGCATCACAGGATTGGCTATTTAAGTATTCACATCCATGGTAGACTCAGTTGGCGATGGGACGCAATGTCTCGTGGACCATCTGATCTAAGATCAGATTACCACAATCAAACCCGTAGTGCTAAAGGAAAAATTAGGCGGATCTAACATGATTTGATCATATTTGTGCATTCCAATCACGCAAGATGGACGACTCGTGATCCTTCTTCCCGACGAAGCCTTTCTACCATGTATCGCTCGATCTGAGCTCACCTGAGCTCGGATGAATTTCAAAATGATTCCACACCATTAGGGAAGGGATCCACACACATCCAACGGTCAAGATTGACTCTTATGTAAATTCTCTTCACAAAAAACCATGAAAAATGTTCTATTTCAATAGTTTTGAGAAATTACTTCGTCGAAGCTCAAGACCGGCTGTTAAATTGACAGAGGTAGCTTCGTCTAGTAGAGATGAGGCCTTGTTGAGTAGCACACAAGCCAATTTTCTCTCGTTCATTTGGTGGACCTACTTCTGTCAATTTGAAGCTCAGTGGTGATCGAACTCCTAGCTCTAGTTGGTTTAAAACTTGAGGGAAGCTTTGGGTAGCCTCGGAGGTAGGGAAGGGTGGGATTTGTTGAGAGATTGGATGTTTGGCCTTGGGAAGGAGAGAAAGAAGTGGATGAGAAAGGAGTTATTTTATTTTACTTAGTGATTCCCATTTTTGAGTTGGCCATTTGTTCTGGAAAGTGGTTGCCATCATGTCCACGTGGCTCATCTTGGTTTATGGAAGGAGTGGGGGGGAGAGTATGCCTCAATGCTTGATATGGCCTGATTTCCTTCCTTGGATCTATTGGGTGGTTAGTTTGCAAAGGAGGTGAAAGGTAAGTCCTACCCTTCTTAGGGTGGGCTAAGGGGTTAGGTCAAGCCCCAAAATGGGATGAGTGAGGCCTGCCAAGTGATGGGAAAGTGAACTTCACCATTTATGGGTGGAATCTTATGTAAAGAGGGCTTGACCAATGTGAAATGGCTTGGATTGGACTCATTTGGATTTTGGACTAACTTTAGGCTAACCTAAGATGGGTTTTGGTCAGGTTTGATCATCCTCCAATAAGTCATTGGCTAGTTTCATGGGTTTTGGGCTCAATTTGGGCCATGTTGGGTTAGGTTGACCAATTGGTCAAATTAGATCAAACCAAGGCTTGGGTTAGGTTCAAATGATGATTTGAAGTGTTTTGGTGCAAGTGGTTTCAATCAATTTGGCCTAGGTTTTATTTTGGCTCATTTGGATTCATATAGGTCAAATGGGCTAAGTTGACTAATTTGACCGAATTGGCCAAATTGGCTTGGGTTGGGTGTTGGATCAAGTCCAATTGGTTAGTTAAAAATGATTGTAGGCTTTAGTTTGAGTCAATTTGGATTTTCTTTGGATTTTGGCTAATTTGACCTATTAGGTCAATTTAGGCTAGGTTGGATCTAATTGATCAAATTGGAGCTTTGATCAAGTTCAACAATGAATTTGGAATGAACTTGAGCCATTAATTTTAATCAATTATGAGTTAGATCATGATTTGACCAATTTTAGCCTTTTAGGTCAATTTGGGGTCAACTTGGTCAAATGGTCAATTGGACTTTGTTTGACTCAATTGAGGGTCAAGTCATGTTCAATCATTGATTATGAGTTGGTGTGAATCATGGTTTCAATCAATTTGATGTATAGTGAATTTTGGCTAGTTTGGGTTCCATATGGGCTAAGGGTTGACTTGGTTTGACCCAATTCAAGGTAATTGATCATCCTATGGCGATCAATGATCATGAGGTTTGGATAGGTTTGGTTTAGTCTAATTTGGGTTGGATTTAAACTTGGTCCATATGGGTTCTTTAGGTCACTTTGGATCAAGTGGACCTAAGTGGGTCAATTGGCTTAGTTTTGGCTTGATTAAAGTTTAGTTAGATTTATATATGAGCTTAGGATTGAAATATAAATCCAACTGGAATCAATTTGGGCTATGATAGATTTTGGTTAACTTGAAATTTTTAAGTCAAAAGAACTAAGTTGGGCTTGACTTGGGTTGATTTCAATTTGGCTAGATGAGTAAAAGTTTCATTTATATTTGGATAAATGATTGAAGGAATGATTTATTCAAGAGAAAATTCATTAGTTTTGGCTTGACTTAGATAGGTTTTGGCTAAGTTCAAAAAATTTACTTAAAGCCTTGAATTGAGTTTTGATTTGATTTTGAATTTGGTTTTGGCTATTTGAACTTATTTTTCATTTATATTTGAGAATATAAATGAAGATATAAATGACTCATGAGAAAATCACTTGAGTTTGGAGTGATTTGGAAGAAAATTTGACTATGCTCGTGGAGGTAGGTCAAAAGGGCTAAGAAGAAGTTGATTTAGTTTTGATAATTGAAATGCGGGTTTCATTTATATTTGTGAATATAAATGAAGGAACAATTGATTTATAAAGAAATCAATTGATTTTGGGTTGAGATTTGGTTAAGCTTATGGAGGTGGGTTCATATGTCTTAGGAAGGGGCTTGGTTTGGTTTGATTTAATTTTATTTGGTTTTGATTATTTGAGTTTGGATTTCATTTATATTTGTAAATATAAATGATGGAATAATTGATTTATAAAGAAATCAATTGATTTTGATTTAGTTTAAAGGAAATTTTGGCTAAGCTTATGAAAGCAGATCATACGACTTAAGAAAGATTTTTGGAGCTTGAATTTGATTTTGGATTTTAATCATTTGGAAATGAGTTTGGACTTGAGTTTGATAAGTGATTAAGGAATTGAATTGATCTTTGAGAAAATCAATTGAATTTAGATTGAATCAGATAAGGCCATGGACTTCAATCATAAGGCTTATGGAGGATTTTTTGACTTGATTTTGATCATGAGATTGATTATGAGTTTTGGGAATTAGAT
The DNA here is from genome assembly GCA_021442155.1 of Cymbidium sinense. Taxonomy (NCBI): domain Eukaryota; kingdom Viridiplantae; phylum Streptophyta; class Magnoliopsida; order Asparagales; family Orchidaceae; genus Cymbidium; species Cymbidium sinense. The sequence goes on along the minus strand of CM038221.1, from coordinate 20,463,516 downwards.
CTGGTATTTAAAATTTGAAGTTGGGGTTTGATTTGAAAAGGGAAGCATAGATTGGGTCCAGGCCATAGGGTAGGCAAATCTCCCTAAGTCCCAAAGGCATAACCCACTCCTATGATTAAATCTTCTAAGTCTCTATGCTTAGGTTAAGTGCTCACCTAATCATTAGAAGCATCTTAAGTCTAAGGAACTCTTAGTGTCTATAAGAGTGCTAGATCTATGATGAGGAGATTCAGAACTCACTCCAAAAGTGAGGTCAACAAAAGGACCACCAATAGGTGTAGTGTAATTGACAAGACACACCACACATATTGGCATTGATTGAAATGATCAATAATGTCTCAAAGATTGCAAGCGTTAATAGAATGATCTATACCTAAACCCGTGATATAGACAGAATCATGATCTTAGTATAATGCAACTCACCTTATGCCAAGGGCATAAAAGAGGAAGAAGGAATCCACTAAGGAATCGGGTATATGAACCTTCCACTAGGGAAGTAGGTTCGAGTTATCCACTAGGGATAAGAGTTTGAATTTGATTATATGATTTGGATAAAGAAGATACGTTGAGGATTAGAATCTATAATCCCTAATCCCTCGAGGATGGGTGCATGAACCTTCCACTAGGGAAGCAGATTCAGGTTATGTGAGTTTGATTTCATGAAGGTATCCACCAGGAGATAGGTGTTTGGTTGGATATTTTTGGGGATGTATCTACTGGGGATAAGAGCATGATTTGATTTGCTTGATTATTTTGATTTGGGGCTCCATTGGGGAGGATGGTTTTGAATTGAGGGCATATTCATTGGGGATAAGAAATATAAACCTTCCACTAGGGAAGTAGGTTCCAGCTATTAGCTAGGGATAATGGGTTCAATTTCATGGATGTATCCACTAGAGATAGGATATAATTTGGTTGATATCTGCTGAGGGTGAGAATTTGATTTGATGATTTAGGGCTCCACAAGGGAGATGATGTAATTTGGTTTGACGTTGAGGGCATATCTGATGGAGATATGAGCTCAGACCCACTGGGGATATGGGTGGATTTAATTCATGGCCCATGTCGGTGTGCGATGGATCCACTAAGAAGGGGCTATATTAGTCTTGACCTATCTTAGATTTACAAATACAAAGGGACAGTCTACCGGCTATAGGGTAAGACCATCCTACCTAAAGGTTTCCTTTCGATGTGCAACGATTGAGCTAGGAAGAAAATATAGCAGACTTACATCTTCCAAAGTGGGGAGCAACCGCTGGGTTGATCTGTTGGTAGCACAACAAATCAAACCCGACCTAGGGAGACTGCTAAGTGAATGCTGTTGTGGACCCATATCAACTCAAGAGTAATAAAAAATATCATTTTAATTTAATGGACCCTATCGGTTTGTGATGGATCCACTGAGAATGGGCTACATGGCCTTGTCCTATCTCAGATTTACAAATCCAAAGGTATAGTCTACTAGCCGTGGGGTAGAGCTAACCAACCTAAGGGCTTCCCTTTCAGTGTACAATGGTTGAGCTAGGAAGAAAGCGTGTATACTTACATCTTCCAAAGTAGGGAGAAACTATTGGGTGATCGGTTGATAGCACAACAAATTGAACCCAACCTAGGGTGACTATTGAATGAATGTCGCTTGAGACTTATATGAACTCAAGAGTAGTCAGACGATTTCTATAAGGAGTTTTGTTGACACTTCCCTAAAGATAGGATGCCTGGTTGGAAAAAAGTACCACTGGGGGTGTCCTCCTAATCTACAAGCAAATATATATATATTGTTTATGTGTTTGCATGGATCCTATTGGTACGAGAGACCACACTAAAAATGGGCTATATCGGCCTTATCCTATCTTAGACTTACTGGACCAAGAGAGAATCTGCATATCTACAAGACGAATTCTCCAACCATAGGGGTGGCTACTAGGAAAGCGGAATGTCCAATCCAAGAGTCTAAATGGGGTCTCTAAGTACGTGATTCAAATAGAGTGGCCATAGGGGAGGTGCTGGTAGGGGCATTATTCTGGACCTTGTAAAAGAAAGCTCACAGGTGTACGGTCGCCGACTCAGGGAGAAAGCATGTAGACTTACATCTGCTATGAGTGGTGTGTCCATCGGGTGGGTCGTTGTCAACATAGTGAGGATCAATCAACCTAAGGTTCCTATCATCGATAGGACAAATGCTATTTGACCTAGGGTGACTACTAAGCCGTGAGTCCTATGGGAGGACTAGACCCAGACTTGAAGTAGTCAGAAGGAAAGAAGTCATAGGGGGGCTTACCCTAAGCCTCAAATATACTACTGAAGTGCATCGGCTAGTCTCAAGAAAAATGTACATCCTCTTAAACAAAGTTAAGATGAGATATCTTACCAGTCGCATAGTAAGGCCTACCAAACTAACAAGGCTCTCATCAGTTTGTAATGGTCAAGTCAGGGAGAAAGCTTGTATACTTACATCCTCCTAACAAGGAACCATTGGGGTGACACACTAGCAGGGTAGCATGTCAGCCAGACCTAGAGCGGCTAATGAGTGAGTGCCACAGGGGGCTTTATCCCAAATCAAAGTAGCACGAGACAAAAGATATGTATTTGTTTTATATGTGGTTGTGTGTAGTTTGTGTTGTGTTGTGTTGATAAAGGATATGATGTCGCTTGGGTTCCTTACACCTCCCCTAAACACATCATGGTAGATTCACAAGAAAAGATGTTTTCAATAAAAAATAAGAGATGGAATTTGGGATTAAAATTTTCATTAATAATTATTTTCAAATAAGATTTATGGGTAATATTCCTTTAGGTAGAGCCTATTGATTGGAAGCATCACGCATTCTTCCTTATAATTTATGAGATGATAAGATGCTCCTTGGTAAGCCTTCAATATGGTAAAAGGTCCTTCCCAAGAGGGGTTCAAACTTACCTCCCATTTTGCGATAGATAACAATTGGTCTCCTTAGAACTAAAATAAGATCTCCTACTTGAAAAGCTCTAGGACAGACTAACTTATTATGAGCTTGAATCATTTTGGCTTCATACAACTCGAAGTTCTGACAAGCCCGAAGAGGTCTCTCCTCCAAACCTTCAAGCTCTTCTAACCGCAACTTAGTGTTCTGCTCTGTTGTAATCTTGCTACCCACAGCTATCCTTAGTGATGGGAGTTGAACTTCTAATGATAGAATGAATTCAGACCCATACACTGAGGAGAATTGGGTAGACTAAGTTGGAGTTTTGTATGTGGTGCGGTAAGCCCACAAGGCTTCACTAACTGCTCATACCACTATCACATATTATCGTTGAGTGTCTTCTTTAATATTTGGATGAGAGTTTTGTTGAAGGCATCTACTAAACCATTTGCCCTCAGGTAGTAGATGGTAGAATATTTCCAATCTATGATGTGTCTTCGGAAAAAGTTGTTGATTTTGGTGCTCTTGAATGTAGTATCATTATCAAATATAATTCATCGAGTCACCAAAAACCTATATACGATATGGTTCTTGAAAAATTGAAGCACCTGCTGAGCTATGACCTCCGTGATTGGGATTGCCTCTGCCAACTTGGAAAAGTAGTCGATGGCAGTTAGAATGAACCTATGACCATTGAAAGAAGGAGGGTCAATTGGACCCACTGCATCGATACCCCAACACTCAAATGGATATGAGGCCAGTATATGGTGTAGAATGTTGGGTGGTTGATGTAGAACCACATCATGCACTGACATTAGTGGCATCGTCTAGCTACATCAATGTAGTATGTGATCATTAAAGGCTAGTAGTATCTAGTTTCTTGATATTGGCTTTCATCTTTAGACCAGATTGGTGCGCTTTGCATAAACCTGAATATACCTCAATCACGATCTCACGGGCTTCATATTTTTCCAAACAACATAACCACATATGATCGAAGGACCACTAGTACAAGGTGCCATCTATGAGAGCATATGAAAGAGCTATCTGCTTCATCTGATAGACTTGTGACTTCTCTTGAGGTAGTTTTTCTATATTTAGATAATCCATGAATGATTGCCTCTAATCTAACTCATTATCTTTTTTGGAAATGACAACCTCCTCTTTAAGAGGAGTCTCTCAATAAGTTCAATGTCAACAAGGATAAGACTTGTCTATTTTTAACCCTTATTGGTATGGACTCATCTTCTAAACATGCCAACTCCTTGGCCAGCTTGGCTAAATCATCTGTTGTAGTGTTTTCTCCTCAAGGAATTTTATAAATGGTAACCACTGTGATCTGGGCCAATAACTCCATAGTATACTTGTGGTAGTGATGGAGCTTAGGCTTTAGAACCTTGTAGGACTCAACGATTTGGTTGATGACTAATTGAGAATCTCCAAAGATGTTAATATTCTAGATACTTAGAGTAACAACTAACTCCAGATCGACAATCAGAGCCTCAAATTTAGCTTTGTTGTTTGTGCATGGATTGGACAAGTGATATGAGAATCTTATCACATCATGATCTGGAGTTAGGAGAACTATTCCTACACCTACCTTTTATAGGATAGTAGATCATGGTTCTTCTCTCCTTTGAGAGAAAGTCGCACCATCAAAGTACTTCTCCCAGTGGTGAATGTTAGTGTTCCCTAAATTCAAGATTTGTTCATCGGGGAATCAACAAGAAGTGGGTATGCTGCTAAGAAATCTGCTAGTGCCTGTCCTTTCACCGCACAGAGGGATATGAATGTAAGTGACAACATCATGGACCAACATGCCAACCGTCTGAATAGCGTTGGCTGTGTCATGAGATATTACAGTGGATTTATCCTAGAGATCAAGTTCACCTTATGAGAAAGCATGTAATGCTGTAGCTTTTGGGATGCAAAGATTAAAGCTAGGCAATGCTTTTCAATTGGTAGATAATTTACCTCAACAGGGATTTGATGATGACTGAGATAGTAGAGTGCATTCTCTTTCCCTTTGTTGTTGGCTTAGGCCAACAAACCGCTAAGAGAGTCATCTAATGTAGCAGTGTAGAGGATCAATGGCTTGCCTGGGATAGGGGTTGCTAGCATAGGTGGAATCATCATGTAATGTTTGATGTCTTCGAAGGCATGCTAGCACTTGTCATCCCACTTGAACTTAACATCCTTTTCGATAAGTGATGAGAATGGCTGACATCTTCCTAATAGATTGGATATGATGCATCTTAGATATGCCAACCACTCTTGGAATGACCTGAGATGAGTTAGAATTTTAGGAGGTGTCATTTCTAATATCACCTTGATCTTCTCCAGATCGATTTCAATTCCCTGGTGTCGGACAATAATCCCAAAGAATTTCTCTGAAGTTACTCCGAATGCACACTTTAAGAGATTCATTTTGAGGTTAAACTGTATTAATTGTTCAAAAAATACTCTCAAGTCAAAGAGATGGTCTTCATTTTTTCTACTTTTAACTACGAGATCATTGACATAACACTCAACTTGATGATGAATGAGTTCATCGAAGATTCGAGTCATGGCCTGCTGGTAGGTAGCACCAGCATTTGAAGGCTGAAAAGCATGACCTTATAGCAGAAGATTCTGATCAGGGTTTGAAACATAATGTTTCTTTTATCTTTAGGGGCCATCTTTATTTGGTTATATCCAAATGTGCCATCCATGAAAGAGAATATTGCATGAGATGAGGCAATGCCCATCATCAGTTCTGGCATTGGTATTGGAAATTCATCTTTTGGACATGCCTTATTTAGATCCCTAAAGTCGACACATATGCGAATTTGGCCATTTCTTTTTATTAACTGGAATGACATTGGCCAATCGGGTAGAATATTTTTCTTTCCTGATAAAGCCAACATCGATCAATTTCTTGATTTCAGAAATGATCTGTTATTCAATGTCTAATCACATGCATCTAGGATCTTGCTTGATAGGGTTGGCACTAGGCTCTATTGCTAGTTTGTGAATTACAACATTTAGAGATAAACTGAGCATCTCTTCATAACTCCATGTGAAGTCCTTAAACTTCTTGGCCTTAAGTCATTGGTTTCATTATCATTCAACAAAGAACTGTTATATGCTAGATGTAGATTTTCTTCAGTTCCTAAGTTGATTTCTTTGAGCTCATCGATGGTTGATCTGATCTCCTCTTCAAACTCTAGCGGTGCATCTTTGACTTCAAATTCATCTGGATAATCTAAAGTTTCTAAACGCACCTCCTCATATGAGTTAGCATGATTTGAAAAGAATCTATTATATTTTAAATGATTGGTCATGACTAAGCAGTAATCATTATCATCGACTAGACTCACTGTACCAAATCCCAATCCTAGCCTTGATTGAGAGCTTTTGTATTCATTCTTCCATATTCTTTCAAAATAGTCTGACCTGTGCTTTGACCAAGTATGCGGGATTAACCCTTTCTTTGCTAAATTTAGAACACATGATGAGTACCAATAAAAAGGTAATTCTATTAAATCTTTATATGAATAATCCTCAAGTTCTACATCAACTTCTTGACTTGAGGATGATGCACCCAGAAAGAACCTCTGAGTCTTCACACCTATGGATGACTTAGGGGCTTCCTTAACTACTAAACCCTTAACTTTTTGTGAGGAAAGTAGGATTAGAGCTAAGGTTCTCAACTGATGCCTAACTATTTTGCATATAAACTTGGATACACTTATACTTTATTTTGGAGCCTGTTCTTCATTGATGTCTGGCTCAAGTGTCACCTCAAAAGGAATATGCTGCTGAGAAGAGTTGGCTAGTGTGCTAACCATATAAGACTCATCATTTGAACTATATTCTAAGTCTATAAAAATAGTAGGTGTACTTCTAGTGGCTGGGACATACCTCCTATTGGGTGGCCAATAAGGAGGCTTTCCACTTCTAGGGCTGCCTTTGAACTATCCTCTTCCTCTACCCAGCAGAGGTCATGGTCATCCTATCCATATGTTCAAATAGAGTAATGAACTGTGGGTGGAATCTAATGTCAGGCTCTATATCTTCCCCTGAGTTTGTTTCTCGCTCCCTTTTATTTTCTTTTATTTTCTCTTTTTTTCCTTTTCTTTTTCTATTTCTTCTTCCTTTTTTTCCTTTTCTTTCTTTTTGTCCCATATGGGGAATTTGACTAAGTTCACAAGAATGGACTTGTTGATTTTGGGGGAGGTAATATGTTGCATCCTCATATATTTGACCTCATAAATTATGAATAGTTTGAGATCTCCTTTGGCACAGTACTCAGTCCCACCTCTCATGAACTTCATGCACTGATATAGAAAGGATGGAACTACGTTGTTTTCATGTTTTTACAATCTCTCAAGAAAAACATTGAAAGATGTATCCGAGTTTATAATTTAAAACTTGGCTTCAGTCTTTCAATCATTTATCTCCAGTGGCAACACTATGGAGCCTAAGGCCCTCTCATCTTGTTCATTGAATCTTAACATCATCCTTTCTTTTTGGAGTTTGGAGATGTTGATCCTCAAGTAGGCAAGAGTTCTTAGACTCATAATGTTGACAGATGCACCTGGATCAACCAACACTCTTTATAGCCTATATCTACTAACATCCATTGTAATGTAACGAGGGCAGTTGTCCTCAGTCATCCCTAGAAGTAAGTCTTCATCACTGAATGTAACTCTTAGGATGTCCTTCGAGTGGTATGCCTCCTCTTCAATAGCGGTCAACTGAGCTAAGCATATCTCAGGATCAAATAAGTCCTTGATTAAAGATTACCTCATATCTTTAAATAAGATAAAGATATCATATATGCTTAATTTAGCTGATAACTTTCTAAAGTGAGCTAGGACATTGTAATCAACTCTGACTTGGTCCTCCACAAGCATATCCATAGGTGGAGCATCCTATGGAGGGGCTATCTGTTCAGTGGAACCAATGACTTGCTTACCCTTATCCTGAGGTGCTACCCTAGAAGGTAGAACTTTTCCACTGCGCAGATTGACTTTAATGACTTCTTGGAAAGTTCTACCATCTCATCGGGCATACCTATAGCTTCTCCTATGAGATCCTCAAAGTCGGTTGTCTCCAAGTCAATTTTAAGAGGTAAACCCAATTGATTCAGAAAAGGAAAGTCTGACTCTAAATCACAGAGGAAAGGATGGAAATTACTAGAGCTATTATTATTTTCTAGACTTAGAGAGTTTTCAACAGGAATAAAATCAAGAGCATCAAAAGTGGATAAGATGTAAGTAGATATGCTTTCTTCATTAATTTCTTTTTAGGTAGAGGTACATGATAAAAATTAAGTAAAGTAAGCAGAGTAAGGGATTTAATGCCCTTATCCTTTGATACAACGTTCCTGTCGATAGAAGGGGAGCCAATAGCAGAAGAAGTAGCTGTAACGATGGATGGAATGATTGACTCGGATGGTGGTTGTGCTACTGGACTATCCTAGGCAAGTATGGTGAGTTGTTGCTGTTGCTAGGCTGTCACCTTCCCCAAGTTGTCCTTTGCAACTTGCAATCTTTCCTTAGTTTTGGAGGTTTGAGCTGCTTCAGGCACCTGTAAGGAAAGCTTCTTGATCTTAGAAATGATCTTTTTAGAGGTTTGATAAGGAGATATCCCAAACTTCTTTGGTCTTAAGAGGATTGCAAGTATTCCCAATGATTACTCTAACATAACTAGATGGTTGTTCTAATAAGTATTCCTTAAGGATAATTATGGCTCCCGACTTGTAGCTACGCTCATGCTAGTCCTTAAAAGTAATACAATCTTTTAAGACTTGACCTAACATGCAGTGGTAGGGGCAATAGTTAGGATCATCACTCTTGCCCACTTTCTATGGCCTCTTAGGCTATGATAATTAAAAGTTAGGTTTCTTTAAGAGGTTCTTAAATATTTTCTTAACTACCTCTCTCTTGAATGAATATGGCTTATTTTATCTATCGATAAGAGTAGGTGGAAAGTAACTACCTGGCGGTGGATATGAGTACCGCTACTGGGTAGATTACTGAGGTGGTGGAAATGGCCGTTGTGGTAGCCGGTATGATGACCAAGGTGGCGCAAATGAGGCTACTTAGCTCGTGGTCTCTTATACTGGACTCTGGCTGGCTGTTTCCCTTTGTCCACTGACACAACTGTCCATGGCTTCTTCTCGAACACCTTCTACGGCTTGGGCTGAGATGATTGGTCAAGAAAGGGAAACTGTTTGGCTTCCTCTTTTAGGTTAATGCCTTGTTGATTAGTTCTTGAATGTTTTGATGGTAGCCTTTAATCATGAATGTGACTAAGCCATGAATATTCTTAAGAAAAATCCCAATGGCATGTTGTTCGGATAGCTCTGGCTCGTATTTCATGCTTAGGTTGCTCCACCTGAGAATGTAATCAATAAGAGACTTGTTAGAATATTGCTTTACTACATTGAGGTCGCCTATAGTCACTCTTTATTGAGCTCCAACAAACCTCTTAATGAAGAGGTGCTCCAACTCAGCAAAAACCTTCACCAAATTATTAGGCAATTCAGTGTACCAATTAAATGCAACCCATACTAAGCTGTTGAAAAAAAGTCTAAATAAGAGTGCGTCACTGCCACCGATGTTACAACAGCCATCCCTAAAGTGTGCAATATGTTGCTGTGAGTTCCCACTGCCATCAAAGATCTTGAACGAAGGTGGCACAAAACCCTTGGAGAATTGAACTACATTGAATTTCTCCGGGTATAGTCTACCATTTGGAATGGATGAGCTCCCCCTGGCTTGTGCCAATGCTTCCCTCACTTACTGTTCCACCATATGTTTAATGTCCTTCTCATGCATGGAAGTGCTATATGTGACCTTCTTATGCAAACTACCAGCATCATCATCTGTGGGAATGCACCTAGGATGGTCTAAAGTGTGTACCAACTTTGGCCGATCGACTACTATAGGAGAAGGCTTCAAGACTAGGTTGGGTTATTGAATGCTAAGACCACTACCATTAGCTCCTCTACCTTCTTCTCCATCCTATCTATCTGATCGTCCTTCTACTTACGCTGGTGGAAAAGGTGCTAAGTTGAGTGAGAAGTGTCACCCTCTTTGACAACGACATCTTCCTGGCTATGTTAATCCTGCTGTAAGATCCTCAGGTGTCGACCATGTGGACCTTGGCTATGTCATCCAACATGTCATCTTTGTCAGGATCAAAGAAGATTCTATCCTCCTCTTGATTCGAGTTATCACTGCCAACAATCTGCTTGATTATAGCACAGTAGTCCTCTATGATGGCATATAAAGAATGATCATCTATCTTGCTTACTTCTACTGAAATGTAGATTGGTTATCGATTGACCATAGGACTGTGCTCTATTGACTGTATATACTAGATGCTCTGTGATGGTGGGGGTGCACTCCTTAACTAGCTCAACTGCCATGGGAACTATGTTTGTGTCCCCTCTCCTCTCCCCATCTAACTATGGTAGAGGTGGCACCACCACGACACTCTTGGGTCTCCATTCCTTTGTAATGATGATTGAGGTAGAAGGTTGAATAGGGGAGCTCAACCTCAACTCAATCAGTGGAACAGATGGAGAAGGATCCTTAGGTTGTAGTCAAAGCACCAATGGAGATGGTCTTTCCCTGGATGGGGGCTTCTGAAGCTTGGTAGGGGTGGTAGATGTTGTAAGTTGGACGGGTGATGGTGGATGGTGAGTGGAGCAATGTGATGACAAAGACACTGAATGCCTCATGCTGGAGATCTTCTCCTACATCAAACAGTGCCTGTAAGAACAATGCCATCTGAATGATCGACCCTGATAGGGTGACGATCAGGGAAGTCCATTAGGGTGGAGGCCACCGACTATCTGACGTAACTCCTCCTCTCTCACTTGCCTGCTTGGGTAGTGACTCTAGCCTCCATGAATCTCTCCCTAGCGCTCCTAAGGATCAAACTCCTCAAATCATGCAAAAATCCAGACTCCTAGCATCTATGGGCTGTACCGACCCAGTGAAGAACTGATTGTAAACTAGTGTAGGGCTTCCTACTCTCCCTAGCTGGTGTCTTAATCTGTACTGGCGGTGGAGGCAATACAACGATTCTTCTGTAGTCCTCCTCTCTGTCCAAAGTTGAGAGGGGGTGAAACCTGCTGCCACTCAAGAGTGGAGAGGTCTCATGAAGAGAACCCTCTTCAGCGATGTGGGAGGTAGCATCAATCTCCCTAGTTGCTCTCTCATAGTGCTGCTTGATCTTCCTATTCTTTTTACAACACTGAGTGCCAGTGAGCAGGGCAGAGCAAGAGCTGGAACCTACCTCAAAGGTAGGGGAGACTATCTCAGAGGCCATGATAGCCTTCTCCTTAAGAGTGACCAAAGATGAGGTACTAGCCCTCACTAGAACTATGGCGGGTGTAACTAACTAAACAAGTATTGAACAACTAGTGTTGACACTGATACTGATCGGGGTGTGGGAACCACAACATCCTTCTTCTTTAGTGAGGGGAACTTAGGGTCAGATGAGATGTTGAAGTGGAGAAGTGGCTTCTGTCCTGCCACTTCCTCCTTGCTAATAGTTGTGAGGGCTGGTCCCTCATAAGTAACTCAGATGGCCTCAAAGCCATGACTGAACTAGATCAGATGAGTAGTAGTCATGGTGTATATGGCCTGGTTCAAGGCTAGATCCACACCCTACGGGAAAGAGAAGATGAACTTGTCGGAAGACATACTACCTGCACTAACCAAAGATGGAAATGGCTAATTATGCTGAGATCTCTACATTTGTTGAAATATAACTGAGTCAGACCCTTGGTTTGATATTTGTCTTCAATCATTGACTTCTAGATTTGACTTGAAATTTGAACCCACACTTAACAAATTTAGGTATGCTAAGTGGGGTTCATTGAATTTTGGAGAGATTTTTTTGATATTTAAGGAGAGACTTTGCCATAAGATTTTGATTTGGAACCCACACTCAACAAATTTAAGTATGTTGATTAGGGTTCAAATATTTGGATAGACTTTGGAGATATATATGTTGTATATTTTGTTTGAAAATTTGATTTGGAAAATCTTCATGTAGCAAATTTAAGTATGCTAAAAGGTTTCAATTATATGTTTGAAAATTTTGTGAAAGCATCTTTGTTTGTGAAGATTGTTTGTTATGTGTGTGTGATATATGTTGATTTGATTTTTTAATTTGAAAATGGAACCTTCACTTAACAAATTTAGGTATGTTAAGTAGAGGCCAAATGTGCTTGATATGTTTGTTGTTTGTTGATATATATTGATTTGATATGATTTGGGGAACTCTCATTTAATAAATCTAAGTATATTAAATGGAGTTCAATATATATGTGTTTGATATTTTTTTGATTTGATTTCTCTTTTGAAAAAGAGGGGAACTCTCATTTGACAAAATATGGTATGTCAAATAGAGTTCAAATATGTGTTTAATATTTTGATGTTTGCAAGTGAGCTCCTTACTTAATAAATTTAGGTATGTTAAACAAAGCTCACTTATATGTTTGTTTGATTGTTGATATGTGGGTTTGTTTTATTTTTAAAGATTGAAATCTCATTTAATAAATATGGGCATGTTAAATGGAATTCAAAAATATGTGTTGGATTTTTTTTTGGTTTTAATTTGATTTTTGAAAAGGGAATTCTCATTTAACAAATATGGGTGTGTTAAATGGAATTCAATTATATATTGCTTGTCTTGATTTTGTTTTAATTTTGAAAAAGGAACCTTCACTTAATAAATTTGGGTATATTAAGTGAAGTTTATATGTTGATTGTTTTGATTTTAGTTTGAGAAGGGGAACTCTTATTTAACAAAATATGAATGCGTTAAATGAAGTTCAATTATATCTTGATTTTAGTTTTAAAAAGAAACTCCCATATAACAAATATGGTTATGTTAAATGGAGTTGATTGTTTGATTTTACTTTGAAAAATGTGCTTTTAAAAAAATTCATTTTGAAATGGAAGGATTTTAATGATGTATATTTGTTGAAAAAGGATCCTCATTTAACAAATTTAAGTATGCTAAATGAGGTTTGGTTGTTTTTATTTTTTGAAAAGAGATTTGAAAATATCATATTTTACTAACTTTATGTAATGTGGAGTGCATGATTTTATTTAAAAAAAAGTGATTCTAAAAAATTTTGCAAAAAACTTCTCTTTTTTAGTTTAAATTTTATTGAAACTTTCTTAAATATGGGATGAACCTTGCCTTAGCAAGCTTGTGGTAAAGAGGTTCGAATTTAGTCATCTCCTTTCATTAGTTGATTTATTTTTATCTATTGGGGGACCAAATAGGGGTTTCTAGACCTACATGGTCTGAGATCATAAACCTAAAGGATGTTGGCTAGCTTTGCTTGAGGGTAAATAAGCTAAGTGCTAATGGAAAGAAAGATAGTCTTGGGCTTATATAAAATATAATTCCCCTATCAATGCTTGTAGACAATAATTGTCTATTAGAGATGGAGAGAGGAATTATCCCCAGCGGAGTAGCCAAAAAAATCTATTGTGTTTATTTTTGGATGTGGGACACTACGTGGATCTTAGGGGGTACTTATTGAAGTGATTAGGTATGTCATTAAGGGATGATATATTATCTCAAAAGGTAAAAATCATCACCCTATAATGGACATAATCACCTAATAAGGACTCCTAAGGGATGCTGGGTCTTCGAATATACTAGAGATATTTCTCTTACTTTAAATGAAAAAGTAAAGTAGGGTTTATTTTAAGTTGGGTTTGTTTAGTTTCCTATGGAGGCAAATCTCCATAGTTAATTACATCCTAAGGAATGGGAATTCCTTAAGAATACTCTCATTTAAAGTAAACAATTAGGGCCTCCAAAGGTTTCAAGGCTAGACTATCAAAGGATTGGTTATATTTGGAAAATTAAATGGGAAAGTTTAAGGAGAAGGGTTATTTTGGAAGCTAAAGGAAATGAGTAGAAAATGTTCATGATTGGGCTTTATATCTTTGAAGTTGAAGAACGTTACATGTTTAGAGTTGAAAATTTGTTAGATTGCTAGGGCTTATAATTCAACAGCACAAGATTGTAGAAATGCTTAAGAGGTGAGGATTTATGCTTGTAGTTCAAAGAAAATAACTCAGATCATAAATCTAAGGAGCTCTAGCATAAGCCAAAACATGTCCTAAGTCTAAGAAAAGATGGGTATATGGTTTACTTCAATAAGAGAGGATAAACCAACCGACTGTTAGACTTACAACCACTTGAAGTGGCAGCTAGCTAACTCCTCATACACTTTAAATCCATGTAGCTCGGTCATACAAATTTCAAGATAGCTAGGGTAGTTGTTATTTAGAAAGAGATTAAAATCCTAAACCCACTCTCTAAGATACTAGAGCATGAGTGGTATGAGCAAAGACCTAATCTGCTGTAAAAAGCTTTTCAAAATTTATGTTAATTTTGACTCTTCATTTATACAAAGGCTATAGGACGTTGATGCCTACGTTCATATTGAAAATGGATTATGGGCTAAATCAATGAGAAAGAGGTGTTTTCCAACACAAAGGAATCCCTTTAAGGTCAAGACTTCCCCTATCGTGCAAGGATGGAAACCCTTTATTAACAAGAATGGAGTAATATGATATGCCTATTGTGAAGCATTCAACCATACAACTAAGGGGTTGATAAATATTTTAATTATCTTATTTTTGTCTTAGGCTTTAATGTGAGTTATGAGTTATAGAAAATTTTAGTTATGAGTTGTTATTTGGGTAGAAGACTTATTTTATCCTAAGAGGCTAATTGCATCTAGCCCACACAATAAGGCATCACTCACTTAAGAAATTAAGAAAAGCATGTCATTTCTAGTGCACAATTTAAACATAACATCAATCAATTTTATAAAACTAGGTCAAAAGAATAACATACAGGTGTGGTCAAGTGCCGCTATACAACTCAAAAAAATAAAATGGGTAGCTGAACTCTACCATATAACTCAATATATAAAAAAATAATTATAATTTATAAATAAATGAATACTATGGGGGGTCTTCAAATCTTCAATCTTCATTTCTTCATATCTTCCCTCCTTTGATTTGGTAGGCTTCAAGGCATCACATGACACCTTAGGACTAAGCTTTCTGACCAATGCTCATCATACACCCCCATAGTACTAATCCTAATTCCTAATGCAAGATTACATCAAAAATAGGAAAAGTAAATCTAACTGCATATGCAAATAGAGATTAGATAAACACACATACAATCCAAGCAGTTATATTTATAATTTAGACTTAACACCCTGCACATGGGTAACCAAGCCCACCTGTCCTAATTTATATTATGCTTAGGGGCTTAAGAAATATGCAAAGAGAGCAATTATATTTATTTTTATGTGGCCCCTTAAGCATAATCCCCTATAGAAAATATCATTAGGCTAATCATGACCCAACATCCAGTCTACAAAATATACACCCTAACATCCAGTCTAAAATAATACATCATAAAATAAAATATACATCACACCATGCTAACTTAGGACTAGAAGTGGTGTCTTAGTTCTAATGTGTGTGTTAAGGCTTATGTGGTATGTCTTAATTAAGCATTAGTGTTATAATTTTCTAAATGTGGAAGACTCTCATTTAATATAAAGAATATATTTCACTTGAAGTAATTTAATTGATTTGAGAATTTTAACTTGTGTTCTTTTGTCATATTTGATTACACTTACCAACTAAGTGTTATAAAGAGAAGAAAGAGGATTGCCCTCTTTCATCCCTACCTTAAGCCAATTTCTAAAGCATATTCTTTAACTTAGTTCTCTTTAATGAATGGATTATTATACATTTTAAATTGATCCTAAGTTTAGGTTCACCTGAATGTGGAAGACATCTTAAGATTAATCTAATTGAATTACTATCACATCATATATGTTTAATAATCCCTTTCATCACATGTAACATGCATATGATATTAATCCTAAGTATACCTACACATATAATATGTTTTAGCACATTTAAAAGATGGATGTGAACATGTACACTCGAAGTTTGTATTTTCCATTTGATTGAATCATTTAATCACATTAATTTAAAGCTCTATCCAAATTCTTATACAAAAATACATATAAAAGAGAGCTCCGAATCACATGACTAATTAATTCAATAACTTGGTCATTCATGAATGCATGGATTTTTCATTAAAGAAAAAGGGGTTCTAATTTTATTATTATATACACACACACACATGTATGAGAGACATAAGCTAGTACATGCCATTGTTAATCAAGAAAGTGAGGTGATCAAATGACCTCCATGGGGCTAACTAAAGCCTCGTATTCTCAGGATGTCCAAACTAAACACTTGCTTTTATAAAATACATATGGATGTATACATAAATGAAGGAAAAAACCATGTAAAGATTGTATTTTTATTAGATTAAAACATTTTTGCATGTGGATTAAAGTTCTATCTAAATTCTAATATAAAAATACATGTAAATGAAATCAAATAAGTATGTGTCACTGTTAATTTGAAAAGTGAGGTAATCAAATGACCTCTTTGGGGCTACATAAAGCCTCGTATTCCTGGGATGTCTGAACTATATACTTATAAACATTCAAATACATGTAAAACTACATATGAATTAAGGAAAAGAAAGCTTCACTCCATACACTTAAGGTATAATCATATACATCTCCTATGTATTTATAACTAGCATCACAACATATGTTATTACTCATTTATAAGCTCTTGAAAAAATATATTTGAATTTAATAGTGATAATAGCCACACATATATTAAATTACACCAACACATGCAAGTTTAACATAAAGAGAAACCATTTGATTTATTTAATTTTGAAAAGATGAATGCATGATTTCAAATGACATACAACATTTAATATGATTGGAAAGGAATAAATAAATACAAACACATGATTTCATTCAACATATTAATTCCTAAGGATAATCACATCAAATGATACTATTTAAAATAAACCAAAATTTTCATAAGTATTATTTTAACTTTTTGTTTGCTTTGATTGAAAGAGTGTGATAATAAGTTTGCTAATCCTAAACCCATCCCATGTTTGTGAATTAATTTGGTTTAATGTAATTGAATTAGGTTGATTTTATGGGTTAATTAAGTTATGATATGAATTAAGTTCATTAATTACCCCTTACTTATGTCACCTTAAACTAATTAACTAAGTTATTATGAGCCAATATGATATTCATAGAAAATAACTTTGCAATGATCCTAAGAAATGAAAGAGCCTAATGCAATTGGCTCATAATTAATAATTAATTGGATTAAGGAACTTAATTAAGTACTTTCATGATTTTCCCTCACATGTGGGTTAGCCATAATTTCCTTAAATGTCTTTAGGTTATTGAACACTTAGAGATCTACCCATGAAGTAATTAATTAGGTTGTTGATGTGATTTAACTATTAATTAATCCAATTATGTAATTAATTAACTAATCAATCTTTAATTATTTTTTCTTGAAAAGTGGAATGAACTTAGGGAAAGGGATTAGGAAAGAGGTCCCAATCCTACTCCATAAGTTCTGTCACTATTAAACAATGATAAATGAGCCCAATTAATTAATTAATTACTGTTCACAAGATTAATTAACTCTTAATTAAGTTAAGAAGGTAATTAGGGTTTAATCAACTAATTTCCTTAATTAATTAACCAATAAATCTGAAAAAAAATTGGGGAGGCAGAGGTCATCCCCTTAAACAATCTCGAAAAGTTTAGGGTTAATTAATTAATTAGGGAGTAATTAGGCTAATCAAAATTTCAATTAGACTATAATTAAGCTATATTTACTGTTTAAAATGAATTAAGGGTATTTTTAATGATTTTCCTCTAAAATACCTTTAAAATGGGTATTTATTTGTATTTTTTAGATCTTTCTATGATTTTTTATGATTTTATGAAGTTTTAGCCTTTAATTATATTATTTAAACCCTAATCCCAATCGGTTACATGGCGTCGATGCAATGCCTTCCACATGGCATCCGTTGATTGATATTTAAGTTGTCACCATCAATGCTGAGTTAGTTGGCGGTGAGATGCGCTTTCTTGTTTGTCGTTTGATCTAAGATCAGATGATGATGATTAATCTCATAGTTAATAACGGTTAAAATGGATCGATCTAATGAGATTTTATCTCAGATGTTTGTTTCGATCATGCAGAACGGACGTGGCATGATCTATCTTCCCGCAAGCGATGAGAGATGAAGCCCGTCAACCATTACTTAAGTAATTTGAGCTCACCCGAGCTCACCCGAGCTTGAATCCACTCCAAATTGATCCGACACCTTTGTGTGAAGGATCTAAAAAGATCCAACGACTATGATCGACACACATGCACGTTATCTTCAAAAAGATATAAAAAAATTTCAAGGGAGCTCGATTTTAATGGCGTTACCTCACCAAAGCTAAGATCGGTGGCTCGTATGCTTGTGGTAGGTTTGTCTCATTGAGATGAAGCCCTGTTGAGCTGCAATTAGATTTGCTCCTTGTAGATTGCTCAAGAAGCCAAGATCCATTGCTTGGAGGCTCGGTCTTAATCAAATTCCTAGCTCGGGTGGTCAGGAAGCCTTAGAAAGGATTTATTCTTGCTCGATAAGTTGTGTGGAAGGTATAGGTAAGAGGAACTAGGATTTGGTGAAGGATTGTGGGAGTTGGCACGAAGAGATGGCTCCCCTATTTTGGGTGTGCTCGGGAGTAGGAATTTCAATGAGGGAGGCTTTGGGAATGCTCGGGAGCTTTCTAGGGAGTTTTAAAACTCTCTTGGAAGCTTAAATGAATCAAATGGACGTCTTTCCCAAGAGAATAGAAGGGGTATATCCCCTGATTCCTTGTGATGGATGAAAGGGATTATATCCAAAAAATTTTGTGGGCCAGTCGCCACCATGGCGCCGGAGTTGCCTCCATCACCTCCACATGGCACGACTTGAGTGGAGGAAGGCTTGGGAGGTGGCTCAAGGTAGAATGTGGCTTCTTGGATCCATCGAGTTTTTAGTTTGTGAGGGAGGTGAGTGAACTCACCTCCCTTTGGTCCATGGAAAGCCTACCCCACTTAGAGTGGGCTAGGTGGGTAGGTCAGACCCCAAAATGGGGTGTTTGATGGCTACCAAGGGTGATAAGAGAGCGAATTTTTCTATTTTAGGGAAAATCCTATGTGAGGTGGCATATCCAAAAGAGATCACATTGAATTTGATTTCAATTGGGTTTGGGCTAGTTTTTGGTTGATCCCAAGTGGGTTTGGGTTAGGTTAGGTCAGCTCCCAAGGTATCATGGCTTGATTTCAATGGATTTGGCTCAATTTGGGTCATTTGGGTCACTTTTCATCATGTTGGGTTAGGTTGACCAGTTGGTTAAATTAGATCAAACCAAGGCTTGAGTTAGGTTCAAATGATGATTTGTAGTTTTCTGGTTTGAGTGATTTCAATCAATTTGGCCTAGGTTTAATTTTGGCTCATTTGGAATCAAATGGGTCAAATGGGTCAAGTTGACCAACTTGACCAAATTGATCAAATTGGCTTGGGTTAGGTGTTGGTTCATGTTCAATTGACCAATTGGATAGGATTGTAGGCTTTAGTTTGAATCAAATTGGATTTTATTTGGATAGGTCAATTTGGGATAAGTGAGTCAATTAGGTTCAATTTTAGCCTTGGTTAAGTTCAACAATCAATTTGGAATGAACTTGATCCATTGGTTAGGATCAATTTGGGTAAGATCATGATTTGACCCAATTTGGCCTTTTAGGTCAATTTGGGTCAACTTGGGTCAAATGACCAATTTAGTTTGATTTTTCCTAATTGATGGTCAAGTCATGTTCAATCATTGATTATGGGTTGATGTGAAGCCATGGTTTCAATTGATTTGATGTAGGATAGGTTTTGGCTAGTTTGGGTTCATATGGGTTAAAGTGTTGACTTGGTCAAATTACCAAATTGACTTGGTTTGACCCAATTTAAGGAAATTGATCATCCTAGGGTGATCAATGATCATGGTATGAGGTTTGGATGGGCTTGGTTCAATCCAATTTGGGCTGGATTAGAACTTGGTTCAAATGGGTTCTTTTGGTCCCTTTAAGTCAAGTGAACCTAAATGAGTCAATTGGCTTTTTTTTTATTTGATTAAGATTTAGTAGAATTTATATATGAGTTTAGGATTGAAATATAAATTCAACTGCAATCAATTTGGATTTCAATATGTTCTGGTTCATTTGAAATTTTCAAGTCAAAAGGGCTAAGTTGAGTTTGACTTGAGTTGATTTTAATTTTGCTTGATGATTGTAGATTTCATTTATATTTGGATAGATGATTGAAGGAATGATTGATTTAAGAGAAAATCCGTTGATTTTGGCTTGATTTAGATGGGTTTTGGTTAAGTCCAAAGAAAAGGCTTGAAGGGTTTAAATTGGATTTTAATTTGATTTTGGATTTGGCTTTGGTCATTTTAATGTAGATTTGATTTATATTTGGGAAGATAATTGATGGAATAAATGATTTATAAGAAAATCAATTGTGTTTGAAGTGATTTGAAGACAAATTTGACTAAGCTCATTGTGGTAGGTCCAAATGGCTTAGAAGAGAATTTGATTTAGTTTGATTTAATTTTTAACATTAGAATGTGGAATTCATTTACATTTGTGAAGATGATTGACTATATTATTGATTTATGAGAAATTCACTTATTTTTGGGTTAATTTGGGTTAATATTTGGCTAAGCTCATGGAGGCAGGTCCATATGGCTTAGGAAGGGTCTTGACTAGATTTAGTTTGGTTCAGTTTTTATCATTTTAATGTAGATTTAATTTATATTTAGGAAGATAATTGATGGAATAATTGATTTATAAGAAAATCAATTGAGTTTGACTTTATATGAATGAGATTTTGGCTAAGCTTATGAAAGTGGATCACACTGCTTAAGAGGGATTTGGGGCTTGGATTTGATCTCCGGTTTCAATCATTTGGAGTTGAATTTGGATTTGAATTTGCAAAATGATTGAGGGATATATTAATCTTAGAGAAAATAAATTGAATTTGAATTGAATTGGATTTGTCTAGGGCTAAGTCCATGGAATTCATTTATAAGGCTTAGGAAGGGCTTTGAGCTTGGATTTGATCTTGGGTTTCAATAATTTGGAGTTGAATTTGGATTTGAATCTGATCAATGATTGAGGGATTGAACTGATCTTGGAGAAAATCAATTGAATTTGAATTGAATTGGATTTGGCTAGGGCTAAGTCCATGGAATTCAATCATAAGGCTTAGGAAGTGTTTTGAACTTGGATTTAAGGTTGAGATTGATTATAGATTTTGGAAATTTGATTTTGAAATTGGGGTTTGGTTTGAGAAGGAGAACATGGATTGGGTTTAGCCTATAGGATGGGCAAGTTTCCCTAAGTCCCTAGGCATGACCTACCCTTATGACTAACCCGTCTAAGTCTCTAAGCTTAAGTTAACTGTTCACTTAATCACTAGAAGTGTCTTAAGACTAAAAAACTCTTAGTATCTATAAGAGTCCTAGATCTATGATGAGAAGATTGAGAACTCACTCTAAAAGTCAGGTCAACACCAGTGTGGTCGGGTACTACCGTACAACCCGAAAAGAGAAAAAATGGGTAGCCAAGCTCTACCCATATACAAACTAGTATATGAAAGAATAATTACAATTTACAAATGAATAAATGCTATAGGGGGTCTTCATTTTCTGATTCTTCATGTTTCCATGTCTATTCTTTCTCCTTTGAATTGTTGGACTTTAGGGCATCATATAGCACCCTAGGACAAAGCCTTCCAGCCAATGCTCATCCTAAACCCTCATAGCATTAATCATAATTCCTAATACAAAATTATATTAAAAATAAGAAAAGTAAATCTAGTTACACCATATATATATATATATATATATATATATATATATATATATATATATATATATATATATATATATATATATATATATATTTATATATATAAGCGGCCCCTTAAGCATAATCCCCTATAAAAAAATATAATTAGGCTAATCATGGCCTAATATATAGTCTACGAAACATATACCCTAATATCCAGTCTACAATAATACATCACAAAATAAAATATATATCACACCATGCACCGTCCTAACATAAAGCTAGAAGCGGAGACTTAATTCTAATGTGTGTGTTAAAGCTTGTATGGTAAGTCTTGCTAAGCATTTAGTGTTATAATTTTCTAAGTCTAGAGGATTCAATCTAACATGAAAGGGGAATTTCACTTGAAGTGATTTAATTGATTTATAGAGTTTACTTTGTGTTTTCTTTTATTTCATTTGATTTATACCTAGTAACTAAGTGTTATAAGGAGAAGAAAGAAAATTGCCCTCTTTTATCCCTATTTTAAGCCATTTTCTAAAGCATATTAATTTGATTTAGTTCTCTTTAGTGAATGGCTTATTACATACTTTTAATTAATCCTAAGTTTAGGTTCACTTTAAATAATTCTATCCAATATGAAAGGCATCTTAAATTAATCTAATTGAATCACTATCACATGACACATGCTAAATCATTCCTTTCCATCACATGTAACATGCATATGATTTAATCCTAAGTGTATCTATACATACAATATGTTTTAGCACACTTATATGATGAATGTATGCATGTGTATTTAAAGTTTATATTATTTTATGTGATCAAATTATTTAATCATATTAATTTAAAGCTCTATCTAAATTCTTATACAAAAATACAAATGGATAAAATTAAATAGGTATGCATCATTATTAACCAAGGAAGTGAAGTAATTAAGTGACCACCTTGGGGCTAACTAAAGTCTCGCATTCCCGGGATGTTGTGGTATTTTTTTTCATATTTAGTAAATGAAAACAAATTATGCTATTTTGGATACCATAAAGATCTGTAGATGTACTTATTAGGGTGATTGGATACGACATTGAGGAATGATGTACTATCTTGAGAGACAGAAGTCACCATCCTATAATGGATCTAATCACCTAATAAGGACTCCTAAGGACAATGGGTCTTCAAATGTACTAGAGATCTTTCCCATACTTTACATGAAAAAGTAAAGTAAGGTTTATTTTTTAACTAGGTTCATTAAGTTCCATATGGAGGCAAGCCATCATAGTTAATTACATGTTAAGGAATGATATTTCTTAAGAATACTCTTGATTAAAGTAAATGATCATTGTCTCGAAAGATTTCAAAGATAGGACTATCAATCAATTGATTATTTTTAGAAAATTAAGTGAGATTTGAGAATAAAGAAAGTTATTATCGAAACCAAAGGGAGATGAGTAGGGGAAGCTTATGATACTAGGAAGCCTAGTGAGCATCCCAAACTATCCTATGGTTGGGCTTTATATTTTTAAAATTTGAGAAGAATTATGTGTTTGAATTGAATTTTTATTAGAAATCTAGGGTTTATAATTTCATAACATAAGATTGTGGAAATGCCTAAGAGGTGAAGATTTATGCATGTAGCCCACAAAGAGAAATAATGACTTCAGATCCTAAATCTAGGGAGCTTTGGTGAGGGCCGAAGCACGTCCTAAATCTAAGGCAAAAAATGGGTATATGGTTTACCTCTACAAGAGAGAATAAAACACCCGACTGTTGGACTTACAATCGCCTGGAGGTGGCCGCCAACTAACTTATCCTATGATTTTAAATACTTGTAGGCAAGTCTTATGTTTTGCAAGATGGCTAAGCTATTGTTTATTTAAAAAGAAGACTAAATCCTTAAACATACTCCCTAAGAGACTAGATCATGAAGGGCATGAATAATGACTTAATTTAATGCAAAATTTGTTAAGTTTCATTTTAATTTTTTGGACATTTTCATTTGACACAAGCTATGGGATTCATATGCCTAATGCATGAGAAATTGATTATGGGCCAAAATTAGAAAGAAGGTGTGTTTCTACCATGGCTCTCAAAGGTCAAGCCATTTACTCTGGCAAAGGTGGAAGCCCTCCATTAGCAAGAGTAAAGTAAGATTATTTTATGCATGATGTGAGACATACAACATCCAGCTAAGGGTTGCTAAATATTTTATTATCTTTATTTATGTCCTAGGCTTTAGGTGAGATTATGAGTTATTTAATTTAATTTTGAGTTGATTAATTGGATAGAAAATTTATTTTTCCCTAAGAGCCTAATCGCCTCCAGGCCATTCATCAATCAATGAAGAAACTAGGGAAATCATGCCATCCTAATTGCGCAATCATAAATAAAACCTCAATCAATTTATAAATGATGCAAAAGAATAAGAGGCCGATGTGGTCGGGCTCCACCACACAAACCCAAAAAGAAATGGGTAGGTGAGCTCTACCCTTATACAACCCAAATTACAAATGAATAATTACTATTTAGAAAAAATTTATGTTTTGGGGTTTTTCATTCTTCATTCTTCATTTCTTTATTTCTTCCTTTCTTCCTTTCTTTCTTTCTTTCCTTTTTTTGGTTGGTTGGAATGTGGTTGCTCCAAGGACATCACATGATGCATAAGACTTGGTCTTATGACCAATGTTCATCCTAATCTCCCATAACATTCATTCTAAATCTTAATTGCAAAAATTATATCAAAAGGGGAAAAGTAAATCTAACTAAACCTATAAAATATAGATTAACTAAAGATACCACACAACCCAAGCATTTATATGAATAAGTTGGACTTAACATCCCACACATGGGTAACCAAGTCCACCTGTCCTAGTTTGGATTATGCTTAGGGGAATAAGCAACATGCATAGCAAAAGCATTTATATTTTTATTACAACGCCCCTTAAGCATAATCCCCTGCAAAAGACATGATTAGGCTAAGATCACCCTACCATCCAGTCTACGCACATGCACCCTAACATCCAAGTCTAATAATATTACATCACTAAACATAATTAGGCATCAAATCATGCATCGCCCTAACATAGAGCTAAAAATGGTGACTTAGCCTAATGTGTGTGCCATTTAAGGCTTGTATGGCATGTCTTTGCTAGTCTTTGAGGTTGGAATTTTCTAAGTGTGAGAGATTCAATTAGAAGGGTGGTTTGATTTTAAGTGATTTAGTTATTTTGTCAATTTTATTTAATGATTTGATTTGGTTTGAATGAACCTACATTCAGTTACTAAATGTTGTAAAGATAAGAAAAGAGAAGAAAACTTCTCTTTCATCCCTAGCTTAAGTAATTTCTAAGGTAGATTCATTAGTGATTTTTTTCTTTAATGAATTTTTTATCATGTATTTTAATTAACCCTAAGTTTAGATTTTCTCTAAATTGCCCTATTCAAATAAGAAAAACATCTTAGGATTATGTAAAGTGAATTACTACCACTTGACATAAAACTATTTATTTCTTTCCAACATGTATACCATGCATATGAATGATTCTAAGCATAACTGTACATGCAATGCAAATCTTAGCACACCTTAATGATGAATGCAAAGAGATGTTGCTTAAGAAAATTTAGATATTCCATGAATGCATGTTTTTATTATGTAGAAAAAGAGGGATTCTTTTATCCATTGATTAAATTCACATACATATGTATAAAAAATATAAGTGAGTACGACACCATTGTTTTTTACACCAGAGGTGTAAGGTATAAGACCTACTTGGGGCTACTTAAAGCCTCACAATCCAGGGATGTTCAGATTAATATACCACTTTTCTTAAATGCATGTGAATGTACAAAAAGAAAGAAATGAATGAAGAATCATGCAAAAGATTTTTATTTTGTTTGATTTGGTTATGCAATTTACGTACGTAAATGTGAAGATCCTTCATAAGTCATAACATAGAAATGCATAAGAATAGATTTAAGCAAGTGTTATGTTCTTTTCAAATAAACTATACACTTTGCAAATCCTATTCAAATCTATGTTAGGAGAAGAGAAGAAAATCACATAATACACATCTTATGCTATAATCATATGCAAGCTTATAAGTACTTATAAGTAGCATCACTTCACTTATAATCTTTGATTTATAGGTTTTGAATTTTTTTTTTGGTTTGATAGTGATAGTATCCACTCATATTTTTAACTTTAGCCAAAACATGCAATTTGACATAAAAAGAAACATTTTATTTAATTGATTTTTCAAAAGAGATTAATGCATGATTTCAAATGGAAAACAAAATTTAGCATGCTTAGAAAGAAATAAAGTGATATCAGCATATGACTTCACACACCCTAATTAATTCCTAAAGACAATCCTATTAGATAAGATCGTTTAAAGTGAATCAAAATTCTTTAAGGAGATTTTTATTTTGTGAATTTGATTTGATTTAGGAAACATGAAAAGGGTTTTGTGATCTTAACTCATTTCTCACATGTGTGAATTGATTTAGTTTAATTTTAGAACAATTGGGTTGATTTTATGTTTTATTTAGGTTAAGGTGTGAAGTAAATCCATTAATTACCCCTTACCTACACCACTTTAACATAATTATTCAAGTAATTATGTGCTAACATATGATATGCAATCACGTGAAATTTAAATCAGCAATGCACCTAATAAATAAAGTGGCCTAATGAAATTGACTCACAATTATTGATTAATTAACCTAAAGGGTTTAATTAAGTACTTTCATAACCATCCTACATATGTAGTTTGATTATAATTTCCTTTGAAGTTTCTTGGGTTATTGAACACCAAAGAATGTACCCAAGATTAAGTGATTAAGTTTACAAATTGATTTTTGGTTTTGAGTTTGATTATTTAATTTATTAATGAAGTGATTAAGCCATTAATTACAACTTGATTAAATGTTTTCCAAATGAAGTGAACTTAGGGAAAAAGATTAGAAAAGAAATTCTAATCTCATTCCCTAAGTCCATTCACAATTCCATATAATTAACAAGCTTAATTAATGGATTTATCGCTATTTAAAAGGTTGATTAATCATTTAATTAATTAAGAAAGGGATTAAGAATGAAATGAGCAATTCCCCTAATTATTCCAATAATAAATTCCAAGAAAATGATGGGAGGCTGAGGTCATCCCACTAATCAACCCTAAGAAGTTTGGAATTAATTGCTAAAATAATTAAGAAGTAATTAGCCTAATTACATTCCTAATAAAAACCAAATTGAGTGAAGGTCACTATTCAAAATCAAATAAACTTAATTTTATATTAGTCTTCTTTGAATTATCTTTGAAATGAACTTGAGTTTGTATTTTTTAGATTTTTCTACATTTAATTATAAATTTATAAAATTTTTATGATTAATGGATAATTAAAATATTCTAATTAATTAACTAATTCCGCCGATGCCATGTGGACCGCTGATGTAGGGCACTTTCCATGTGTCATGATTGAATTTGTTATTTAAGTTATCACATCGTGCGCCGCATCAGCTGGTGGCAGGACGTACTTTCCTCTGGGTCATCCGATCAAGGATGGATGGCCAGGATTAATCTCGTGATTCTAAAGGGTTTAAATTAGAGATATGACATGATTAAATATGGGCCGTCCATCCAAAACATGCGAGATGGATGACTCATTATTCATCCCAGCCTAAGCTGAGGGAGACAAAGGTCATCCATCCTCCACTGCTTGATCCAAGCTCACCTGAGCTCAAATTAGGCTGAGATTTACTCCACACCATCAAGAGGCATAGGGAAGAACATCCAATAGCTAGAATCTAACGGGATTAGAATTCCCTTCACAAAGGACCAAGTATTTTTTTTAAAGGAGGATCAGTTTTGAATAATACCTTGCCGGAGGCTATCACCTGTGCTTCCAATGGAGGAGGTAGCTTTGTCTAGTGGAGAAGAAGCCCTATTGAAAGTTTCAAGTCTTGATTTGAAGAGGATGGCTCGGTTGACCAAGCTCCCCTTCAATTGGTCTTGGTCAAGGTGAGGCTTATCATGGCTTGGAGGCTTGGGAGATCACTTGCTTAAGCTCGACGAGGTGCCTTGAAGGTGCTTGCAACTTTAATTTGGGTATAGTAGAGAATTGAGTGAAGTGGAAATGGCTTAGGCCTCCCCTGTATCGGCTTTGAAGAAAACCGAGAAGGATAAAATGGAGAGAGCTTGGGAATGCTTGCTAAGGCTTGGAGAAGCATGCTCTTGATTCCTAGGGCTCAATCGACTTCAGTGTGTGTGGTTTGAGTTGGAATGAGGGGGAGTATATCTCCCCCTCCTTGGATCAGATGATCGAGACTAGATTTGACATTTTTGATCAATTGCTCTGATTGATTTGTTTATTTTTGCTGTTAGGGACTCCACGTGGTTCATTTTAGGCAGAAGAGTGGAGGAGAGGGGGTGCACATGTGCTAGGTGAGTGTATGGAGTGATCTAAGTGGATAATTCCCATTGGTAGGATCAGTTTGGCCTTGGGTTGGGCCATGGCTGACCCAAATCCATTGGGTCATGTTCCCCACCCTCCTTGGTGTCCATGTGGACCACTAGGAAGATGTCAAGTGGCCATAAGAAGGAATTAACCAAATTACAAGTGAATTTGGCCATAGGTTACCCTTTGACCTAAGGGTAAAATGGTAATTTAGTCTTAATTTTGATTTGGAAAGATTTGAAATGATTCAAAAGTGGGTTGGGCCAAGTTTCAAGTGATTTGGAGTTCATTTGGTTTGAATTGGTTCAATTTGACCAATTTAGGTCAAGTTGGGTCAATTTGGGTTAGGTTGACCAATTGGCCAAATTGGGTTAAACCATGGATTATGTTAAGTTCAAATGATCATTTGGAGCCTATGGGTTTCATTGGTTTGGTTCAATTTAATTTATACTTGGTTTTGATTCATTTTGGTTCATTCAGGCAAAATGGGTCGAGTTGACCAATTTGACCCATTTGACCCAATTGGGTTAGTTCATATGTTGGTTTAGGCTCGGTTGGTCATTTAAAATGTATTGTAAGCTTTGGTTTCAATCAATTTTAGTTTGGTTTGATTTCAAGTTGATTTGACCTTTTAGGTCAAGTTGGGTTCATGGTCAATTGGGCTAGGTTGGGTCTAGTTAGCCAATTAAAGCTTTAGTCAAGTTCAACAAGTGATTTAGAATTAATTTGACCCATTGGTTGCAATCAATTTGGCTTAGATCAAGATTTGACCCATTTTGACTTTTTAGGTCAATTTGGGTCAACTTGGGTCAAGTGGAAAATTTGGCTTGGTTTGGCTCAATTGATGGCTTGATCAAGTTCAATCACTGGTTATGAATTGGTTTCGATCAATGGTTTCAATCAATTTGGCTTATAGTAGATTTTGGCTTATTTAGGTTTCATTTGGGTTAAGTGTTGACTTGGTTAAAGGCTAAGTTTGACTTGGTTTGATCCAATTTGAGTGATTGATCATCCTGGGATGATTGTTGCTCATAATATAAGGCTTAGATGGGCTTAGTTCAATCCATTTTAGATTGGATTAGAATTTGACTCAAAAAGGTGCTTTAGGACACTTTGGGTCAAGTGAGCTTAAATGGGTCAATTGACTTGATCAAGGCATGATTCAAGTTTGGTTGAACTCACATATAGACTTATAATTGAAATATAAATCCAATTGCAAGTGATTTAGAGTCAAATGCTTTTTGATTCATTTGACAATTTCAAGTTCAAAGGATTAATATGGGTTAATTTGACTTTGGTTTTGTGATTGAAATTTATGTTTATATTTGGCCATGTGATTGAATGATTGATTATTTGAAGAGAAAATCCAAGGGTTTGGATTGATTTGGGAATGATTTGGCTAGGTTCAAGAATTTGACTTGAAAGAGCATTAGTTGGATTTTGGTTAGATTTGAATCTGAGTTTTGAATTGATTTTGGTTATTTAAATTTATATTTCATTTATATTTGTGAATATAAATAAAGATATAAATGGGTTATGAGAAAATCTTTTGAGTTTGGAGTGATTTGGTTTTGATTTAAGCTAAGTCCATAAGATGGAATCAAAAGGGGTTAGGAAAGATTTTGGATTTGAAATTGATCATGGGTTTCAATCATTTGATTTGGAATTGATTCATGATTTAGATTTTAGAATTGATTTGATGATTTGAGAAAATAAATTGAATTGAAATTTATTTAAGTTTTGATTTTAACTTGAAGTTGATTTGAATTTAAAGTTTGACTTTAAAGAAGGAAGCAAGGATTGAGTTTAAGCTATAGGGTAGGCAAGTTTTTCTAATACTCCTAAGGCATAACCTATTCTTATGGCTACCTCTTCTAAGTCTCTAGGGTTAGGTTAAGTGTTCACCTAATCACTAGAAGTGTCTTAAGACTAAGAAACTCTTAGTGTTTAGAGGTGTCCGTGGTGATTTTTTTATTCTCATCTTCATCTATCTTTTGTAAAGGGATAATTGAAAATAAAAATAAAATATCGCTTCTTAGTTGTTGCGACACCACGTAGATCCGCAGATGTTCTTATTAGGGTGAACGGGTATGACATTGAGGAATGATGTACTATCTCGAGAGACAGAAGTCACCATCTTACAGTGGACCTAATCACCTCAATAAGGACTCCTAAGGACTATGGGTCTTCGTATGTACCAGAGATTCTTCTCCTACTATACATAGAAAAGTAAAGCAGGGTTTATTTTAAATTGGGTTTTTTAAGTTCCCTATGGAGGAAAGCCCCCATAGTTAATTACATCCTAAGGAATGAGATTCCTCATGAATACTCTCGATTAAGGTAAATAATTATTGTCTCCAAAGTTATCAAAGATAGGACTATCAATCAATTAGTTTATTTTTAGAAGATCAAGTGAGATTGATCAAGAGGAGAGAGTTATTATCAAAGCCAAAGGAAGATAAGTAGGGGATGCTTATGATACTAGGAAGCCTAGTAAACACCTAAAACTATCCTATGGTTGGGCTTTATATTTTTAAAATTAAAATGATTTATTTGTTTGAGTTGAATTTTTATTTAGAAATCTAGTGCTTACAATTCCACAACACAAGGTCATGGAAATGCCTAAGAGGTGAGGATTTATTCTTATAACCCACAAAGGGAAGTAGCAACCTTTGAACCTAAATTTAGGATGAGGGACAAAGTACGACCTAAATCTAAGGCAAAAATGGATATATAGTTTACCTCCACAAGAGAGGATAAATCACCCCACTATTTGGACTTACAATTGCCTGGAGGTGGCCGCCAACTAACTCCTCCTACGAGTCTAAATACATGTAGGCAAGTCATATGCTTTTGTAAGATCGCTAAGTTATTGTTTATTTAGAAAGAGACTAAGTCCTCAAACACACTCCCTCAGAGACTAGATCATGTAGGGCCAAAATCAGCAAGAAGGAGGTGAATTTTCACCATGGCTCTCAAAGGTCAAGCCAAGTTCCCTGGCACTGGTGGAAGCTCTCCATAAGCAAGAGTAAAGCAAGATGCTTTTTATGCATGAAGTGAAAACATACAACATCCAACTAAGGGGTTGCTAAATCTTTTATCTTATTTTATAACTTGGGCTTTAGGTGAAGTTATGAGTTATTAATTTTTGGCTTTGAGTTGAGTAATTGGATAGAAAATTTATTTTTTCATAAGAGCTTAATCGCATCCAGGCCATTCATCAAAGCAAGAAAGAAACTAAAAAATTATGCCATCTTAATGCACAAGCTAAACAAACATTAAATAATTTTTAAAGCTAGCGCAAAAGAATAGGAGGCCTTTTGTGGTTGGGCTCCACTGTACAAACTCAAAAATAAATTGGGTAGCTGAGCTCTACCCTTATACATCCTGGATTACAAATAAATTAATTACAATAAAAAAGGAATTCATGTTATGGGGGTCTTCATTCTTCATTTCTAATTTCTTGTTTTCTTTCTTCTTTCTTCTTTTGGTTGGTTGGAAGGTTTTTTCTCCAAAGGCTTCCCATGGTATATAAGACATAGCCTTATGACCAATGTTCATCCTAATACCCCATAACATTCATTCCAAATCCTAATTATAGAAATTACATGGAAATGGGAAAAGTAAATCTAACTAAAACCTGCAAAAAAAAGAGATTATATAAAGAAACCACACAATCCCAAGCATGTATATGAATAAATTGGACTTAGCACCACACACATGGGTAACCAAGTCCACCTGGCCTATTTTGGATTATGCTTATTGGTATAAGCAACCTGCACAACAAAAAGTATTTATATTTTATTATAATGCCCCTTAAGCACAATCCCCTATAGAAGATAATGATTAGACTAAGATCGCCCTACCATTCAGTCTACGCACATACACCCTAACATCCAGACTAAAAGTTCACATCACAAAATAAAAGCAAACATCAAACCATGCACCACCCTAATATAGGACTAGAAATGGTAACTTGGCCTAATGTGTATGCCACTTAAGGCTTCTATGGTATGTCTTAGCTAGGATTTAAATTTAGAGTTTTCTAAGTATGAAAAGTTCAACTTAGGGTGATTTCATTTAAGTGATTTAGTTGATTTGGTTGATTTTATTTGATGATTTTATTTAGTTTTAATGAGCATGCAATTAATTACTAAGTGTTGTAAAGAGAGGAAAAGAGAAGAGAACTTCTCTTTCCTCCCTATCTTAAGTAATTTCTAAAGTAAGTTCATTAATAATTTTTCTTTAGTGAATATTTTATTATGTGTTTTAATTAATCCTAAGTTTAGATTTTCCCTAAAAAAACCTATTCAGAGAGAAAGGCATTTTAAGTTTAAGTAAGGTGAATTCTTATCACAGAACACAGAACACTTTATTTCTTTCCAACATGTGTAACATGCATATGGATGAACTCTAAACATATCTATACATGCAAATGAAATGTTAGCACATCTTCATGATGATTGCTAAGAGATGTTGCTTAAGAAAAATTGGAATGTTTCATGATGCATGATTTTGTTAAATAGAAAAGAGAGAGATTCTTTTATCCATTATTCAAATGCACATTTACATGTATGAAAGACATAAGTAAGTATGACACCATTATTTTCTGCACTAGCGGTGTAAGGTACCAGACCTACTTGGGGCTACTTAAAGCCTCGCAACCCCGAGGTATCCAGACTAATATGCCACTTTTCTTAAATACATGTGTATGTACAAAGAGAAATGAATGGAAAAAGAATTATGCAAAAGATTCTTATGTGTTTATTTGATTTTGGTTATTTAATTTACATGTACCAATGTGAAGATCCTTCTTAAATGATAACATAAGAATGAATAAGAGTGGATTTAAACAAGTGTTGTGTTCTTTTCAAATGAACTATACACTTTGCAAATCCTATTCAAAACTATATTAATAGAGACAAGAAGGAAAGTCACATAATGCACATCTTATATTATACTCACATGCAAGCTTATAAGTAATTATAAGTAGCATACCTTTCATTTGTAATGCTTTATTTATGAGTTTTGAAAATAATTTTTTGGATTTAATAGTGATAATAGCCATTCATATTCTTACTTTAGCCAAAAACATGCAATTTGACATAAAGGAAACATTTCATTTTATTTTATTTTTCAAAAGACATGAATGCATGATTTTCATATAGCATACAACACTTAGCATGCTAGGAAAGAAATAAAGTGATATAAGAATGTAATTCCATTCACCTTAATTAATTCCTAAAGACAATCCTAAGATCATTTAAAGTGAATCAAATTGTTTAAATAAATTTTTATTTTTGTTTTGAATTTGATCTGAATTTAGGAAATGTGAAAAATGTTTGCTAATCCTAACCCATCTCCCACATGTGTGTTATTTCAGTTTAATTTTTAGAACCATTAGATTGATTTTTATATTTTGTTTAGGTTAAGGTGTACAATAAGTTCATTAATTATCCCTTACCTACACCTCCTTAACATAACTATTCAAACAATTGTGAGACAACATATGATATGCAACGACATTGAATTTAAATTAATAATACCCCCTAAGAAAGAAAGGGCCTAATGCAATTGGCTCATAATTATTGATTAATTAAGCTTTGGGGTTTAATTAAGTACTTTCATAACCCTTCCCACATATGTAGGTTGGATTTGATTTCCTTAAGTTTATTTAGGTTATTGAACACCTAAGTATCTACCCAAGAGAGGATTGATTAAATGATTAAGTTTATGGATTAATTTTTGATTTTTGAGCTTAATTAATTAAGCTATTTAATGAAATGATTAAATCATTAATCAATTTAGAAATTAATTAAGTTTTCATTCAAATGAAATAGACTTAGTGGGAAAGATTTAGAAAAGGCATCCTAACTCATTCTCTAAGTTTATCCACTGTTCCAAGGTGGTTAACAAATTTAATTAATGAATTTATCATCATTTAATAGGTTAATTAATTATTTAATTGATTAAGGGAGTGATTAGAGATGAAATAAGCTATTATTTAAATTATTCCAGTAATAAATTCCAAGAAAATCATGGGAGGCAGAGAGCATCCCACAAATTAACCCTAGGGAATTTGGAATTAATTATTGGAATAATTAAGGAGTAATTAACATAATTACATCCCAATAAAACTCAAATTAAGAAAACATCATTGTTCAAAATCAATTAAAATTAATTTTAAATTATTCTCTTTGAATTATCTTTCAAATAAAGTCGAGTTTGCATTTTTTGGATTTTTATATATTTAGTTATGAATATTAAAATTTTTGTAATTAATAGGTCATTAAATCCTTAATTATATAACTAATCCCATCGCCATGGACGCCGACACGCTCTTTACTGATATGATGTGATTATTTATTTGTTATCACATCGACAAATCACCGGAGTACTACACATTTTCTCATTGGACCGTTCGATCAAAGATCGAGACGGTCTGGATTAAACCCGCAATTTCTAAAGGGTTAATAAACAGATTTAATGTGGATTAATTAGGACCGTCCATTTGAAACATGCGGGATGGATGGTCCATGATTCATCCCTAACCTCACTGTGAGAAACGGTGACTGTTCATCCCTTAGGGCTTAGTTCGAGCTCACTTGAGCTTAGATTGAGCTAAGATCGAACCCACACCATTAAGAAGTAAAATGGAGAAGATCCAATGAACAATTTCACTTAAGATGATACTTTCCTTCATAAAGGACTAAAGAAAATCTAGCCTAAGCTCGATTTTAATTCATACCTCACTAGAGGCTATCACTGACGCTCCCAACCATCGAGGTAGCTTCATCTAGTGGAGACGAAGCCCTGTTGAAGGTCTGAAGGCTTGAGATAAAGTGGATCCTTCTATTGGCCAAGATGAGCTTCAAATGTTTGCAGCTTTGGCTTAGACCCCTCTTACGTTGGCTTGAACACTTGGGAAACACCTTGGGTAAGCTCGATTGGGTCATCTGATGGTGCTTGCAAGAGCAATTGGAGTTTGGTGGTGAATTGAGAAAAGTGGAATTTCCAATGAGCTCCCCTCTTTTCGCTTTGAAGAAATCCAAAAATAGAGAATTAAAATAAGCTTTTGAAACCTTGGGAGAGCTTGGCAAAGCTTCCTTTGAGTTCTTATCACTCAATCGAATGCCAAAGATTTGAAATGAAGTGGAATTAGGGGGAGTATATCTCCTCCTACAAGGATCGGACGGTCGAGCTTGGCTCTTTTATTTTGATCAAATTGATCACGATGAGTGGGTTTGTTAGGCCATTTTAAGCTCCACATGGTTCGATTTTGGTAGAGGAGTGGAGTGGTGAAGTTTCCATATGCTTATTTGAGTGGAAGAGTGATTCCATGTGGAGAATTTCATATTAGGTGGTCAATTTTGGCCTTGGGTTGGGTTTGACTGACCCAAACCCATTGGGTCATGTGCACCACACCCATTAGTGTCCACTAAGAGGGTGCTAAGTGGCCATAAAAAGGATTTGACCAAATTCCAAGTGGAATTGGCCATAGGTTACCCCTTGACCGAGGGGTAAAATGGACATTTGGCTTTGGTTTCAATTTGGACAAATTTAGAATAGTTTGAAATTGGCTTGGGCCAAATTCAAGGAATTTGGAGTTGATTTGATATCATTTGGCTCATGTTGACCCATTTAGGTCAAAATGGGTCAACTTAATCAAGTTGACCAATTGATCAAATTGGGTTAAACTAAGGGTCTAAGTTCATATGACTATTTGAAATGTGTATCATTTGGTTCAATTTGGTTTATGTTTAGTTTTTTGGTTCATTTGATTTAGGTCAAATAAATTTGACCCATTTGACCTAATAGTTGGGGTCATAGGTTGGTTTTTGGTCATTTTAAATATTTTGCAAGCTTTGGTTTGAATCAATTTTGGTTTGGTTAAGTTTCAAGTAAATTTGACCTTTAGTCAAGTTGGGTTCATGATGGGCAATTGTCTAGTTGGCCAATTGAGGCTTTGGTTAAGTTCAATAAGTAGTTTAGAATGAATTTGACCCATTGATTGCAATGAATTTGGCTTAGATCAAGATTTGACACTTTTTGAATTTTTAGGTCAAGTTAGGTCAATTTGGGTCAAGTGGCTAATTGGGCTAGGTTAGGCTCAAATGATGACTTGGTCATGTTCAATCATTGATCATGAATTGGTTTTGATCAATAGTTTCAATCAATTTGGCCTATGGTGGATTCTGGCTAGTTTGAGTTTCATTTTGGCTAAGTGTTGACTTGGTCAACCCTTAGGTTTGACTTGGTTTGACCCAATTTGAGTGATTGATCATCTCATGATGATTGCTGCTCACAATGTGAGGCTTAAGTTGGCTTAGTTCAATCCAATTTAGGTAGGAAATTTGCCAAAAGGTACTTAGTCAAGTGATGCTTTATGGTTATAACCATTGTGATTTACAAGTGATGAAATGTGTTTTGATTCATTTAACAATTTCAAGTTCAAAGAATGAACATGGGTTTGAGTTTTGAATTTAGTTTTGGTTTGATGATTGAAGTTTGTGTTTATAATTGGATTCATGATTGAAGGATTGATTGAATCATGAAGAAAATCCATGGGTTTGGATTTATTTGAATTTGATTTGGCTAAGTTTAGGAATTTGAGTTGAAATGGCTTAGGTTGGATTTATGTTAGATTTGAGTTTGAGTTTTGAATTGGTTTTGGTTATTTGAATTTATACTTCATTTATATTTGTGAATATAAATGAGAATATAAATGGGTTATTATAAAATTTCTTGAATTTGAATTGATTTTAATTTGATTTGAAGGAGTTCAATGGTTTATGTTGAAAAAGTTTAGGTTTGATTTAAGTTAGATTTGGATTTGAGTTTTGAATTTAGTTTTGGTTATTTGAATCTATATTTCATTTATGTTTGTGAATATAAATGAGAATATAAATGGGCTATGAGAAAATATCTTGAATTTGATTTGAAGGAGTTCAAGGGTTTATGTTGAAAGAGTTTAGGTTGGATTATGTTAGATTTGGATTTGAGTTTTGAATTTAGTTTTGATTATTTGAATTTATATTTCATTTATATTTGTGAATATAAATTAGAATATAAATGGGCTATGAGAAAATCTCTTGAATTTGATTTGAAGGAGTTCAAGGGTTTATGTTGAAAGAGTTTAGGTTGGATTAGGTTACATTTGGATTTGAGTTTTGAATTTAGTTTTGATTATTTGAATTTATATTTAATTTGGATTTGATTTGGGCTAAGTCCATAAGATGGAATAAAAAGTGACTTAGGAAAGTTTTTTTTTTGAATTTGGAATTCAATCATGGGGTTCAATTATTTGGAATTGATTCATGATTTGAGAAAATCGATTGGAATTGATTTAAGGGTTGTTTTGGAATTGAAGTTGATTTGAGTTTGAGGTTGATTTGGATTTGGATTTGATTATGATTTAAGGTTTGACTTAAAAGAAAAGGTAAGGATTTGGTTCAAGCTATAGGGTAGGCAAGTTTTTCTAGCACCCCTAAGGCATAACCTATTGCTATGGCTAACACTTCTAAGTCTCTATGGTTAGGTTAAGTATTCACCTAATCATTAGAAGTGTCTTAAGACTAAGGAACTCTTAGTGTCTAAGAGGAGTCCTATGTCTAAGATGGAGGGGTTGAGAGCTCATTCTAAAAATGAGGTCAATAAAGGGCACCCAATAGGTGTGGTGTGATTAACAAGGCATACATCATGTATTGGTGTTGGCTGAGATGATCAACAACATCAAGATCACAAGCACAATAGAAATGATACTCCTAACCCAAAGTGTAGAAGGAATCAAGAGCTCAGTGTAATGTGACTCTACTCATGTCAACAACATAAGAGAGTGAAGTAGGAATCCACTAGGGATTGAGTACATGAAACTTCCATTAGGGAAAGAGGTTCAAGTCATCCACTAGGGGATGAGAGGTTTGATTTGATTTGAGTCTCACTGAGGAGAAATTTGATTTGATTTGTTGATTTAGGATTCGGTGTTCCACTAAGGATGAAAAGGTGAACTCTCCACTAAAGGAGCAAGTTCAAGTTATCCACTTGGGATAAGAGGTTATGAAATCCACCGAGGGATTAGAATTTGAGATCTGTTGAGGGAACCAGAAAGACTTGCATCTCATTGAGGAGAAGCTGATGATTTGTTTGATTATTTGGTTTGACTCCACTAGGGAGGAGGGTTGAATTTGTTTCAGAGTTTAAGCTACTGGGGAGGTTGATTGATTTGTTTCAATTTTTTTTTTGAAATTTTAAGGTGAATCTTGTTGGTTTGTGATGGATCATACTGAGTAGGAGCCATGTTGGCCTAGGCCTAATTCAGATTTACCAATCAAAAGGGGTAGTCTACCAACCACATAGTAGGACTAACCAACCAAAGGGATTATGCTTTAGTTTGTAATGGTTAAGTTAAGAAGAAAGTGTGGAGACTCACATCTTCCAAAACAAGAAACCATTGGGGTGATCTATTGCTTGTGCAATAAATCGAACCCAGCTAGGGCTGACTATTGGGTAATGCCCCTGGGGGACTTAAATCAACCCAAAGATAGTCAAGATTAGTTTCATTTTTAATTTATTTTTGATGGATCCCATTAGTTTGCGATGGACTTCACTGAGTAGGGGCCATGTTTGCTTTGGTCTAACATAGATTTACCAATCCAAAGGGAGTAGCTTCCCGACTGAGGGGAGAACTATCCAACCAAAAGGGGTGCCTTTCGGTTTGTAGTGAATAAATTTAGGAAAGATAGCTCGGGGACTCACATCTTCCACTACAAAAAGACCACTGGAGTGAAATATTAACAAGGTAACATGTTAACTCAACCTAGGGTTGCCCGTCAGTTTGCAACAGTCATGCTAGAAAGAATGCATATTAGGCTTACATCTTTGAAAGTGAAATGAATGCTGGGGTAACCTGCTTATGGCAAATAGATTGAACCCTACCTAAGGGCAACTATGGAGAGAGTGCTGACTTGGGGACTTATCTCAACTCAAGTGTACTCAGGCAATTCCTATAGGGAGTTCTGCTGACACTGCCCTAAATATAAGACGCCTGCTTGGGAAAAGGGCCAATAGGGGCTTGAATTCCTAATCCACAAATGAATAATTTATTTGTTTATTTTGTTTGTTTATCACGGACCCTGTTAGTTTGTGAGGGATGATACAGAGAAGGAGCTTATATGAGCTAGACCTATATTAGTTTTACTGAACCAAAGGAGAATCTGTGCGTCCGTTGAATGGATTCTCCAACCACAGGGGTGGCTACTAAAGGGGACTGTCCAATCAAAAAGTAACCAGGGTAGTGTCTAAATGGGGTCACAAAGGATGTGATCCAAATAGAATGTCTACAGGGAAAGGGGCAACTAAGGGCTTTATCCAAAACCCTGGAGAAGGTAATTTGCATAGGTATTTGGTGGTCAACTTAAAGAGAATGCTCAGAGACTAACATCTATTAAGAGTGGTGTATCCATCGGGTGAGTTGCTGTTAGAATAAACATCAACCAACCTAAGGTGTCCATTGGTTTGTGACAATCATCCTAGGAAGAAAGCTTGGGGACTCACATCCTTTACGTGGAACGACGGATAGCTCTCACCGACAGTGTTATCCGACCTGGGGGTGACTATTGAGTGAATGCCACTGAGGGACTTATATCAGCTCAAGAGTAGTCAAGAGGAAAGGACCCTCTAAGGACTTATCCTAAGCCTTAAATATACTCAACCTAATCAGTTCATAGTAGTTAGTTCAAGAAGAAAGCACAGGGACTCACATCTTCTACAACAAAATCAGCATGAGGGACTTATATCAGTAATGAGTGAGTGCCACAGGGGGCTTGCTCCCACATCAAAATAGCTCGAGAAAAAAAGATATGTGTTTGTTATTGTGTTTGTTCTTGAGGGAATATGATGCCTCTTGGGTTGTCTCACACCCACCCTAAACATGCTGGGGAATTTGATGAAATGGTGCCACAGATGCCAGTTGAAATCCCACTAAAAAGGATGTCACTTGGGTTCTATTACACCTAACTTAGTTGTGCTAATCAAAATAGGATGCATCTTGGATTCTCTCACACCTATTCTAGTAGTGCTAGGGAATTCTGTTTAATTATGTTCGTGTTGTGAAAGAAATATATGATGCCTCTTGGGTTCTCTTGCAGCTAGCCTAAATACGTCGTGGCTGATTCACAAGACAAGCAAACAACACTTCGAATGAAAAGAAGATTTTGAAGAATTGGAATGAAATTTTATTCTTTTGATGATAATTATTTTAAAACATATTTTTATGGGTAATATTTCTTCAAATAAAGGTCATTAAAGTATCCCTTTACAATCAATAAGTGATAAGATCTCATTGGTAGGCCTTCTCAAAATGGGCCTTCCCAAGTGGGTTCAACTTGCCTCCCATCTTCGATGGGCAACAATTGGTCTCCTTAGAACTAAAACAAGCTCTCCTACTTGAAAAGCTTTAGGCACCGCCTTGTTGTGAGCGAATCATTTTAAATTGTATAACTTGAGGTTCTGCACTGCAGCGCCTCTCTCCAAACCTTCAAGCTCTTCTAACCGCAACATTGCATTATGCTCTGTAGTGATTTTGCTACCCAATGCTATCCTTAATGATGGGAGTTAAACTTCTAAGGGTAGAACGACATTAGACCCATACACTAAGGAGAACGGGGTAGATTGAGTTGGAGTTCTATATGTGGAGCGGTAGGCCCACAAGGCTTCAACTAACTGCTCATGCCATTGTCGCTTGTTGTCATCGATCATCTTCTTTAGT
Source organism: Cymbidium sinense (assembly GCA_021442155.1). Classification (NCBI taxonomy): domain Eukaryota; kingdom Viridiplantae; phylum Streptophyta; class Magnoliopsida; order Asparagales; family Orchidaceae; genus Cymbidium; species Cymbidium sinense. The sequence goes on along the minus strand of CM038221.1, from coordinate 20,422,555 downwards.
ATTTGAATGAGTGTTTTGTTGAATGCTTCTACTAGACCATTCACTATGGGGTAGTAGATGGTGGAGTATCTCTAATCTATACCGTGTCTTCTAATGAAGTTGTTGATTTTGGTGCATGTTAACCTCATTTTTAGGATGAGCTCTCAACCCCTCCACCTTAGACATAGGACTTCTCTTAGACTGTAAGAGTTTCTTAGTATTAAGGCACATTTAGTAATTAGGTGGACACTCAGCCCAGCCCTAGAGACTTAGAAGAGTTAGCCATAGGAATAGGTCATGCCTTAGGGTGTTAGGAAAATTTGCCTACCGTATAGCTTGAACCAAATTCCTCACTTCCTTCCTTCAAATCAAACTTAAATCAATTCCAACTTAATTGATTTTCTTCAAACTCAAATCAATTCCAAATAATTTAAATCCATGATTGAAACAAATGATTGAAGCTTATGATTGAAATTCCAAGTCAAAAATCTTTCCTAAGTCCTTTGATTCCCTCTCATGGACTTAGCTCAAATTAAATCTAAATCAATTCAAATTCAAGAAATTTTCTCACAACCCATTTATATTCTCATTTATATTCACATATATAAATGAAATATAAATTCAAATAAATCAAACCAAATTCAAAATTCAAATCAAAATAAAAAAAATCTTTTATAAGTCACTTTGATCCCTTCTTATGGACTTAGCCTAAATCAAATCTAAATCAATTCAAATTCAAGGAATTTTCTCATAACCCATTTATATTCCCATTTATATTCATAAATTTAAATGAAATATAAATTCAAATAACCAAAAATCAATTCAAAACTCAAAGCTCAAATTCAACGAAAATTCAACCTAAGCCTTTCAAGTCAAATCTTGAACTTAGCCAAATGAAATTCAAATCAAGCCAAACCCTTGATCTTTCTTCATGATTAAATCAATCCTTCAATCATGAATCCAAATATAAACATAAACTTCAATCATTAAATCAAAAATCAATTCAAAACTCAAACTCAAATTCAACCAAAATCCAACCTAAGCCTTTTAAGTTAAATCTTGAACTTAGCCAAATCAAATTCAAATCAAGCCAAACCCTTGATTTTTCTTCATGTTTTAATCAATCCTTCAATCATGAATATAAATATAAATACAAACTTCAATTATCAATCCAAAACTTAATTCAAAAATCAAAACCAAATCAAACTCATGTTCACCCTTTTGAACTTGAAATTGTCAAATGAATCAAAACCCATGTGACTTCAAACCACTTGTAAATGGATTTATATTTCAATTATAAGTCCATATGTGAGTTCAATCTCAAATCAAGCTTTGACCATGCCATTTGACCCACTTAGGTTCACTTGACCAAAGTGACCTAAAGTACCATTATGAGCTAAATTCTAAGCCTAACCAAATTGGATTGAACCTGAGCCTCACATCGTGAGCAATAATCATCATGAGATGATTAGTCACTCAAATTGGGTCGAACCAAGTCAAACCTAAGGGTTGATCAAGTTAACACTTAGCCAAAATGAAACCTAAACTAGACAAAATCCACCATAGGCTAAATTGATTGAAACCATTGATCAAAACTCATTCATGACCAATGTTTGAACTTTACCAAGTCATCATTTGAGCCTAACCTAGCCCAATTGGCCACTTGACCCATGTTGACCCAACTTGACCTAAAAAGTCAAAATATGTCAAAACTTGATCTAGGTCAAATTGATTGAAACCAATGGGTCAAGCTCATTATAAAATGACTATTGAACTTGACCAAAGCCTCAATTGGTCAACTAGACCCAACCTAGCCCAATTGACCTTGAACCCAACTTGACCTAAAAGGTCAAATTGAGCCAAAATCAAATATGAACCAAATTAATTGGAAACAAAGATACCAATCCATTTCATATGACCAATAAAATCTAAACCAACCCATGACCTAACCCAAATAGGTCAAATGGGTCAAATTGGTCAACTTGACCCATTTGACCTAAATGAAATCAAATGAACCCAATCTAAATGTAAACCAAATTGAATCAAACCAATGATGCCAAAATATTTCAAATGGTCATATGAACTTGACCCAACCCTTGGTTTGACCCAATTTGACCAATTGGTCAACTTGACCCAAGTTGACCCATTTTGACCTAAATGAGTCAACATGAGCCAAATCATATCAAATCAACTCCAAATTCATTGAAACTTGGCCCAACCCATTTTTCAATCATACCAAACATATTCAAATCAAAACCAAGCCAAATGACCATTTTACCCCAAGGTCAAAGGGTAAAGTTTGGCCATATTCACTTGGAATTTGATCAAATCCTTTCCTTGACCACTTGGCACCCTCTTAGTGGACCAAGTGGACACTAGTGAGTGTGGTGCACCTAACCAATTGTGTTTGGATCAGCCCAACCCAATCTAAGGTCAAAACCAACCACCCCCATGGAAAGAAGCACATGGGGATCATTCCTCCTCTCATTTTCCACATGTGCAACTTCTCCACTACCCTTAACTGGCCAAACCGACCTATGTGCAAACCCTAAATGGCCTAACAACCCATTACATGAGGTCAATTGATCAAAATAGACATCTTTAAGCTCGACCGTCCAATTGCTCTAGGGGGAGATATACTTCCCCTAATTTCATTTGAATTGAAGATTCTCCAATTCGATTGAGCTTAGGGAAGCCAGAGGAACCATTTCCAAGTTTCCCCAAGCTTCCTAGAGTGAGCTTGAATTTCCCATTTCTCAGTTCTCTTAGACTGAAAATAGGGGAGGTCCCTCACTACTCCATCTCACTCAATACTCCAAGCCAATCCATTTCACTTTGCAAGCTTCATCAAGGAACTCAATTGAGTTCACCCAAGCCTTCAAAAAAGTTCTCCAAGCAAGGGAGAAGTGTTCTTGATCAAGACCGAGCCCACTTGATGGTGAACTTGGCCCATAGGAAATCCATCCAATTTCAACACCTCAAAACTTCAACAAGGCTTTGTCTCCATTAGACTAAGCTACTTCAAGGGAATCGAGCGCCGGTGATAGCCTCTGGTGAGGTATGCCATTAAACCAAGCATAATTTCATCTCCTCTTGGTCCTTTGTGAAGTGAAGTCTCACCCCATGAGGATCTAGCCATTGGATGTGTTCCCCTTTACTCTTAGATGGTGTGGGTTGAGTTTTATTTCAATCCAAGCTCAATTGAGCTCGAATCTTCCCCTAGAAGATAACGATGGCCATCTCCCGCAGGGAAGATCATGGATGGATCATGGGCCATCCATTCGCACATTTTGGATGGACGACCATGATTAAGACAAGTAGATCTATCATTTTAACCCTTAAGAACTGCAATCTTGATCTCAATCATCCGATCCTTGATTGGACGGATGGGGAGAAAGCGCGTAGCACTGCTGATGATGTAGTGCTATGATGTGATAACTTAAGTGGCCTCTCCTGTCATGCCACATGGAAAGCGTGCTCCATGTCAGCCTTCACATGGCACCGACGTGATTAACCAATTAATTAGGTTATTTAATTAAGGAAAAATGATGGAAACTTTAAATATTCATATCTAAGTGTAGAAAAATAAGATCAATATGAAATAAATTGCATATGAATGATAATTGAATGTAGAATATTATAAAATTGATTTTGATAGATTTTGAGTAGTGTGATTTTTTGAATTAGGGTTTTATTGGAAATATAATTAGGGTAATTACTTCTAATTATTCCATTAATTAATCTCAAACTTCTCATGTATATTTAGTCCGATGACTTCTACCTCCCCTAATTTTCTCGGGATTTATTAATGGTTTAATTAGGGTAATTGCTCGATTCATTCCTAATTACTCTTCTAATGTAAATAAACCTAATTAAGTGTGTAATTAGTGGTTTAATCCTTTGATTGAGATATTTAAGGTTTGTTTAAATGAATAGGAGGTTTAGGGAATAATTTTGGGATATTTTACTTAAGCTATTCCTTAAACCCCCTCTTTCTTCCTTAATCCAAATTTAATTAAGGATTAATCCACTAATTACCTACCTAATTAATTTGATAAAATTCTAAAACCTTTCAGAACTTAACTATTTCATCTTGGGTAGGTGCTTAGGTGTTCAATAATTTAAGTACATTAAGGAAATAAAATCCAACTCACATGTGTGGGAAGGGTTATGAAATTACTTAAATTAAACCCTTTAGCTAAATTAATCATTAATCATGAGCCAATTGTATTAGGTCCCTTTCTTTCTTAGGGGCATTGCTAATTAAATTCCTTGTGTGGTTTTATGTCATATTATTGGCTCATAATTATTTGGTTAAATATGCTAAGGTGGTATATGTAAGGGGAAATTAATACACTTAATGTACACCTTAACCTAATCAAGTATAAAAATCATATAATCATCTAAAAATTAAACTAAAATGTAATACACATGTGGAATGGGTTATGATTAGCAAACCTTCTCACATTTCTCAAATTGAAATCAAAATCAAAATCAAACAATTTTTTTAAAAAAACCAGATTTGATTTGCTTTACAGAATTCTATTCCATAGGATAATCTTTAGGAATTAATCAGGGTGAATGAATTTACACTTCTTTCATCACTTTATTTCTTTTCTATCATGCTAAATGTGTATGTCATATGAAAATCATGCATCCATCCCTTTTAAAAATCAAATTAGAATGAAATGTTTCCTTTATGTCAAATTGCATTGTTTGGCTAAAATAAAAATATGAATAGCTATTATCACGATTAAATTTAAAATTATTTTCAAAACTTATAAATCAATATCAAAACTGAAAGATATGCTACTTATACTTTATTTATAAGCTTGCATGTGAATATAAAAATGTGTCTTATATTTGATTCCTTTCTTTCCTCTTAACATTGATTTGAATAAGATTTGCAAAGTGTATAGTTCTTTTAAAAGAATATAACACTTGCTTAAAATCTACTCTCATCCTCTTCCATGTTATAACTTAAGAAAGATCTTTACATTTACACACATAAATTGCATAAAAAAACTAAAAATTAAATAAACATAAACTTTGCATCTTTCTTTTTTACATTTATATCTTTTGTACATGCATATGTATTTAAGTAAAGTGATATATTAGTCTGGACAATCCCGGGGTTGTGAGAATTTAAGTAACCCTAAGAAGGTCTTGTACCTTACACCCCTGGCACTAACAATGATGCCGTACTCACTTATTCCTTTCATATATACACATGTTCATATGAATAAAGGATAAAAGAATACCCCCTTTTCTACTTAATGAAAATCACGCATCATAAAGCATCCAAAATTTCTTAAGTAATAGTACTTAGCATTCATCATTAAGGTGTGCTAAACATTCTAATTTGTATGTATAGATATGATTAGGATTCATCCATATGCATGTTGGGAAAGAAATGAAGTGATATGTGTTTTTGTGATATTAGTCCACTTTACTTAATCTTAAAATACCTTTCTTTTTGAATAGGTTTATTGGGGCAAATATAAACTTAGGATTAATTAAAACACATAATAAAATATTCACTAAAAAATCAAACATGAATCTACTTTATAAATTACTTAGGGTAGGGAAGAAAAGAGAAGTTCTCTTCTCTTTACCTTCTTTTTACAACTTAGTAATTAATTGTAGGTTCATTCAAACTTAAACAAAGCACCAAATAAAAAATCAACTAAATCAATTAAACAACTTGAATAAAACCACCACCTCTAAGTTGAATGTTTTCATGCTTAGGAAATCTAAACATTAAAGCTTAGCTAAGCATACCACACAAACCTTAAATAGCACACGCAATAGGCTAAGTCACCATTTTTAGCTTTAGGTTAGGGTGGTGCATGGCTAGATGTTTGCTTTTATTTTGTGATGTATTATTTCTAGTATAGATGTTAGTGTGTATGTGCATAGAATGAATGATAGGATGATTTAGTCTAATCATTATTTTCTACAGGGGATTGTGCTTAAGGGGCCCTGTAATAAAAATATAAATACTTTTGTTGTACAAATGCTTATACTCTTAAGCATAATCCAATAGTCCAGGTGGACTTGGTTACCCATGTATGGGGTGCTAAGTCCAATATACATGCTTGGAATTTGTATGGTTTGTTTAGCTAATCTCTATTTTGCAGGTGTTAGTTAGATTTATTTTTTATTTTTCATGTACTTTTATAATTAGTATTTTGGAATGATTGTTACTGGGGATTAGGATGAGCATTGGTCATAAGATCTCATCTTATGTACCATGTGAAGCCTTTGGAGCAACCACATTCTAACCATCCAAAATAAGGAACCAAAATAAAAAATAAGAAGGAAGAAAGAAGAAAAGAAGAAAGAAGAAGGAAGAAAAGAAGAAATGAAGACCCCATTACATGAATTCCTTGCTTAATCATAATTAATTCATTTGTAATCCGAGTTGAATAAGGGTAGAGATTGGCTATGCAATTTGTTTTTTGGATTTGTCCGGTGGTGCCGGACCACACTTGCCCTTTAATTCATTTGCGTTAGCTTTATAAAATGATTGATGTTTTGCTTAGCTTGTACATTAAGATGACATCCTTTTTCTAGTTTTTTCCTTGCTTGATGTATGGCTTGGATGACGATTAGGCTCTTAGGGAAAAATAAATTTTCTACCAAATTAATCAACTCAAAATTAAAAACAAATAACTTATAACCTCACTTAAAGCCTAAGTTAAAATCAAGATAAAAGAATTAGCAACCCCTTAGCTAGATGTTTACTTTCTTTTCTAACATCATGCATAAAAGCTTATTATTTCACTCTCGATTGGAGGGATTCTGCCTTTGTCAGAGAACTTGGCTTGGCCTGTGAGATCCATGGTGGAAACACATCTCTTTATCTTACTGATTGCCCATAATCTAATTTCTCATGCATTAAGCATAAATAATCCTATAACCTGAGTCAAATGATTATCTAAAATGAAAATAAAATATATGAAAAATTTGCATTAGATTTAAGTCATGAATTCATGCCCTACATGATCTAGTCTCTTTAGGGAGTGTGTTTAAGGACTTAGTCTCATTCTAAATAAATAATAACCTTGCTATCTTGCAAAAGCATATGACTTGCCTACATGTCTTAAAATCATAGGAGTTAGTTGGCGGCCATCCCCAGGCGATTGTAAGTCCAACAATCGGGTGGTTTATCTTCTCTTGTGGAGGTAAATCAAATACCCATTCTTGCCTTAGATTTAGGTCGTGCTTTTGGCCTCGCCAAAGCTCCCTAGATTTAGGTTCAGATGTTGCTACTCCCTGTGCAGGATATGAGCATAAATCCTCACCTCTTTGGTATTTCTATAACCTTGTATTATGGAATTATAAGCTTAGAATTCTAATAAAAATTTGACTCAAACAAATTAATTCAATTTCAAAAAAATGTAAAGCCCAACCATAGGGTAGTTTGAGATGTTTACTAGGCTTTTTAGTATCTTAAGCATCCCCTACTTATTTTCATTTGGCTTCAATAAGAACTCCCTCCTCTTGATCGATCCCACTTGACTTTCTAAAAATAAACCAATCGATTGATAGTCCTACCTTTCAAAATCTTTAGAGACAATGTTCATTTACCTTAATCGAGAATATTGTAAAGTAATATCATTCCTTAAGATGTAATTAACTATGGGGCTTGCCCATGAACTTAAAATAAACCGCTTACTTTTCCATGCAAAGTAGGAAAATAATCTCTGATACATTCCAAAGACGCATAGTCCTTAGGAGTCCTTATTAAGGTGATTAAGTCCATTATAGAGTGGTGACTTCTATCTTTCGATATAGTACACCTTTCCTCAATGCTGTACTCGATCACCCTAATGAGAACATCTATGGATCTACATGGCATCTCGATAATATGTTATATATTTTTGTTTTCATCAAAAATAATGGCAAGAATATAAAAATTTCACTACAGATTTTTTTGGTGATTCCACTGGGGATGGTTCCTCTTTCCATCTTTGGTAAATGATCGTTGTCGCTGAGTATCGATAGTAGGTTTATACTTTTGTGTGAATCTAAGACTATCTTTTTTCAATTGGCACTTAGCTTATTTCATCCTTAAGTTAAGCTAGCCAACATCTTTAGGTTTTAGGACCTCAGCTCGTGTTGGTCTTAAAACCCCGTTGGATTCGCCAATGGGTGAAAATAAAAAATTGAGTAAAAAGAAAATGATCAAAGACTTCCTCCTTACCATTTTTATGGTAAGGAAAGGTTCATTCTAAAAATAAAGATAAAATAAATCCTTTATGAAAGTCTTGCTTTTCAAAAACACTTTTTCAAAATACACTTAATGAAACATTTGCACTACATCTAACAATTAATCATAATTGTTACATGTAGGAATATTTCAAAAATAAAACCAACACTCATATTTTCTAAAAGCACAAATGAACTTCTTTACTCAATTCATTTTGATGAAGACTTCATTTTCAAAAATAAAATTTCAACAAATCATATTTTTAAAAGCATAAAATTTGAAGATGTGCCTTTCCATTCAATACTTCCAATGTGTTGGATGGATATTACATCTTCAAGGCAAACTCACAACTTTAAAATTCTACTTAACACATTTCATATGTGTGGGCTGGAATTTTCACCTTTCTGAAAAAGCACATATGAAACCTCCCCAATTAATATACACACATTTATTAAATGGAGGTTTCATTTCCAATCAAAATCAAAGATAAGTTTTCAAAAAAACACATATGAAACCTCTTTCTTTCTTTTTATAACACTTACTTGTTAAGTGTAAGTCAAGTAAAACAAAAGAAAATATTAAGTAAAATCTCTCAAATTAATGAAACCACTTAAACTGAAATCAACCTTTTATGATTAAACACTCTTTCATACTTAGAAAATTATAACAAAGCCTAGTTATGGTATACCACACAAGCCTTAATACACACACTTTAGGATTAAGTCACCACTTCTAGCTTTTTGTTAGGGTGGTGTATGGAGTGATGTGTGTTTGGTTTTATGATGTATTGTTTTAGACCCAAATCAAAATTTTTCAAAACAAATTTGAAACTTCATTCTAGCATACCACATTTGCTAAAATGAAGTCTCTGTTTTCCAAAACAAAATTTGAAACACATTTTTGGAATTTCATTTAGCATACCCAAATTTGCTAAGTGAAATCTCCATTTCACAAAAATTCAAAACACATTTGGAACTTCATTCTATCATACCACGTTTTCTAAAATGAAGTTTCCCTTTTCCAAAACAAAATTTGAAACACAATTTTGGAATTTCATTTAGCATAATCAAATTTGCTAAGTGAAGTGTCCATTTTATAAAATTCAGAAACACATTGGAACTTCATTTTGGCATACCACATTTGCTAAAGTGAAGTCTCCATTTTTCAAAACAAAAAATTAAAATAACTTTTGGAACTTCATTTTAGCATACCATATTTGCTAAAGTGAAGTCTCCAATTTCAAAACAAAATCCAACACAAAAATTTGAAACACATTTTTGGAATTTCATTTAGCATATTCAAATTTACTAAGTGAAATCTCCATTTCACAAAATTTCAGAAACACATTGGAACTTCATTTTAGCATACCATATTTGCTAAAGTGAAGTCTCCATTTCCTATCAAAATCCAAAATGAAAGAAACACTTTAGGATTTACTTAGCATACCCAAATTTGCTAAGGATCCTATTTTTCTAAATCAAAATCTCTAAAAACAAAAGAAACACATTAGGATTTTCTTAGCACACTCAAATTTGCTAAGAATCCTATTTTCAAAAAAATTTAAAAAAAAACACTTGGGTTCCTCATTTAGCATACCCAAATTTGCGAAATGGGAATTCTATTATCAAATCAAAAATGATTCACAAAATAAAGCAAACAAAGAAGAAATTTTCAAACACCTCACTGAGCATACTTAAAATTTCTAAGTTAATAAATTCCAAAAATATCAAATAAAGAAAAATCAAATTGATCATTTACTTTAACGTACCCAAATTTGTTAAATAAAGGGTCCTCAAAATAAAAATTAAAATTCAAATATGAACCTATGGAAGCATCTCTTCAAAAATATTTGAACCCATTTTCAATATATCCAAATTTATTGAAAGTGGATTCTACATCCAAAACATTCCTCTTTCCAATCAAATCTCAAAATCTATTCTAAATCATTTGAGCTCGACTTAACACTTTCAAGATGTTGTGAATGGGTTCAAATTCTAAATTCAAAATTCTAAATCAACAGGAATCTCATTCAAGTTTATTTTCAACATTGCAGATTTTCATTCGGCGTCAATTTCAATTACAGTTCAGTTTCAATTTCAGTTGATAGCAATGGCTGCACAAAGATATGTGTTTACCTTTTCCCATGGGATGGATCTGGCCCTGGATCAAGCCAGCCTTCCCCGCTCTGATTATGCCCACCTCATTCACTTTGGATGGGGTTTTGAGGGGTCCCGGATAACATATGTGGCACCCCCTCACAGGATGTCAGTGATGAGATTCCCTCACAAGAGGAAGGCGTGTCTACAACAGAGATAATGCAGGCACCCCTGGTTCTCCTGCTCGCCCAGGCTAGCACCCACTCATTAGCACCTTCCAAGGGGAAGGCTCCCCTAATCCCAGGGATTGTCTCCCCTGCTTTTGAGGTTGGGTCTAGTTCTTACTCTGCTCGCCCTTCCAAAACACAAGGGAGAAACAAGAATCGCATGATAAAGTGGTACCACACTCGCATCGCCAGGGAGATGGAGGTAGCTACCCAGTCAGTTATAAAGGATCTACCCACGATGGTTTCCCACTTCTGAACCTTCCATCCTCTATGGGAGAAGGACATGAGGATCTTGCTTCACCTCCACTAGTGGTTTAGTTTTAGCCACCAGTCTATCAAAGTAGGAGGTCATATGTTGGCCTCCATTTAGTTCTACACCAAGTTGGCAGAGCCTACAGATGATCTAAGTCTGAGGCTCTGTTTTATTTGACATATATTATCCCCCATAGCATGGGGAAGCATATTCGATAGGAGAGGGCCAGGGAGGCCCACACTATAGTTCACATCACCAGTCGGGAGAGATAGAGGTTCAGGCGCTACCTCTGCACTTGTTGATTTTTTAATCTTGCGCTACCGATCATCATAAATATTCTTATGGGGACTTCCCCATCATAGAGAGCCTATTAGAGAGTCGTGGTGCCTCACCACACCTCTACATCCACCATCGTTGTCCATAAGCATCTTCGCCCAAAGAAAGGCCATGAAGGCTGCATCTGTGGAGAAGAGGGCCCAGTTGGTGATCCATCTATGGAGCGAGAGATCCAATCCTATCTACAACACCCACTATGGTGAGGCCGAGCTCTCATGCTCGACCTTTTGCCCAGTAGTGGTGAAGAAGGAATGGAGACCTTAAAGAATAGTGGTCGTCCCTTCACCACCACCAAGTAACATAGATGGCAGAAGCATCGAGGAGAAGGTGATAGCAGTTGCACTATGATGATAGAGCCTCAAGAGTGTCACCCATGCATTCGATACCAAGAGCATTTTTTCTTCCAAAGGAGTATATCCCTCATAGGGTTGATTCTCTGACAGTAGGGGAGGTTCGATGCATCACAGTACATGATAGTGAGCCCCCACCAGTCAGCCAAAGTCATTTGTTCCAGTTCTGACAGATCATTCTCTAGATGATATTATAGCTCATTATTTCATGGAGAAGAAAGAGATCCTAGGATATGACTGGTCTGATGAGGAGAAGATCAGCTTTGATCCCAATGAAGATGATTTGCTAGGAGACTCAAAAGGGGTTTGCATGGTAGACACTAGGGGATCCTTCTTTAAAGAGCAGCAGACTATGGAAGGTGTTGAGGCTAAGCAGGAAGACATAGCCTACTCGACCCAACACCTCCTTTAGTAGATAAAATAAAAGGATAAAAAAAATAGATAGGATGGAGAAGAGGCTAGAAGATCTGTTAGCAGCTATCTTAGCACTTCAAAATCAAGCACTAGTAGTCCAACCTACTATAGCTGATACCAGTCAGCCAGAGTTGGTGCATGTCTTGGACCCAGCCAAGACTTTATCTTCTATAGAGCAAGTTAGCACCAACATGTATAGGAAGGTAGTGGATAGTACCTCCATACAAGAAAAAGATATCAGGAGCATGGTTGAGCAGCAGGTGAAGGAAGCACTGGCTCAAGCCTAAGGAGGATCATCAGTTCCAAAGGGTAGACCCTACCAGAGGAATTTGATGGAATCCTATATCCTAAGAGTTTCGTGCTACCTTTTTTCAAGAGTTTTGATGGCAGTGGAAACCCGTGGAAGCACATTGCACATTTTAGAGCTAGTTATTACAATGACAGTGGTTGAGATGCTTTACTCTTCCATCTCTTCATCAGTAGCTTAGCGGGTATAACATTTGATTGGAACGTTGAACTTCCCAATAGTTTAATGAAGACTTTTACAGAGTTGGAGCAACTCTTTATCAAGAGGTTTGCTGGAGCTCAGCAAAGGGCTACTGTTGTTGATCTTGTTATGGTTCAACAAAATCTTGGTGAGTCTCTCATTGATTACATTCTTAGATGGCATAATTTGAGTATGAAATATGAACCACAGTTGTCTGAACAGCTCACCATCGAGATTCTGCTTAAGAATATCCATGGCCTGGTCGCCTTCATGCTCAAAGGTTTCACCATCAAAACCTTTGAGAAATTAATCAATAAGGCAGCTAGCTTGCAAGGAGAAGCTAAACAGTTGCCTTCTCCAAATCTACCAATAAAGCCAAAGCCGCAGAAGGTATATGAGAAGAAACCAGGGGTAGTGATAGTAGTGGATAAAAGGAAATAACCGGCTGAAGAGAAGTTTGAGAAACCTCGTGCTCCATAGCTGATGCTTCCACCTCCTCTACCACCACCAAGGTAACCCTACCGGCTGCCACAGTAGTCTCCATGGCTGACCACCTCTTGCTTAGTCACATCATCAATAATAGTGGTACACATACCTGCTGCCAAGAAGCTATGGCCCACCTACTCTTTTGGATAAACTTAACAAGCCTTATTTATTTAAGAGGGAGGCAATCAGGAAGATCTTTAAGAATCTCTTAAAGAAGCCTAATTTTTAGCTACCCGAACTAAGAGACTGGAGGAAGTGAGAAAAAACCATGATCCTATCTTTTTCCCCTACCACCGTATGCTAGGTCATGTTTTGGAAGATTACTTCACATTTAATGATTAGCTTGAACATAGATTCAAGACCGGTGTTATAGTTATCTTGAAGGAATATCTTATGGAAAACCATCTAGTTCCATTAGGGTAATCCTTGGGGATACTTGTGATCTTTCCAAAACCAAAGAAGGTTGGGATATCTACTTATCCAAAACCTCTAAAAAGATTGTATTAAAGATCAAGAAACTTTCCTTGCAGGTGCCTAAGTCAGCTCAAACCTCCTACATCAAGGAAGGTTTACAAGTTGCTAGAGCTAACTCAGGGAAAGGAAGAGCTCAGCAATAGCAGCAGCATGCGCCAGCCTGGATTAGCCTAGTAGCACAACCACCGACTGAGTCTAGCCTCCAGTCTACTATTGCAGCTACCACAGTAGCGACTACCACCACTTTAGCTAGCTCTTCTTCTTCTTCTTCTAGTAGACATCTTATATTGGAGGATGAGGGCATCAAATCCCTCACCCCTTTTACTTTGCTAGATTTTTACTATGTACCTCCTATAAAATCTAAGAAATTGAAGGATAAAGTTAGCTTGAATTATATTTATGTCACTTTTGATGGGTTGTCTGAATCTATTCCTAATAACTCTTCAAGTATAAATAATAACTATAACATTTCTGATCTTTCTATTTTTGATTAAGAGTTAGATTTTTCTACTCTGAATACTATGGGTTCTCCTCTTGAGATAAACCTGGAATCATCTAATTCTGAGGGTCCCATAAGAGAAGCTATAAGTGAGCCTAATATTCAGGTAGAATATTTAATTACCCTGTCACAAGAGATCACCGAAGTCAACCTCCATAGTGGCAAAGTTCTACCTCATAGGGCATCACCTCAAGATAGAGGGAAACAAGTCATTGGTTTGGAGAATCGAGATAGAAGAAAATCTGAGCCCGACATATATCAATTTGTTGCTGAATGAAAAAGAAACCAATGACTTCGTTAGGCTATTGACTGAGTTTAAGGACTACTTTGCATGAAGTTATGAAGAGATGCCCGGATTATCTCCTAACATAGTAGTCCACAAACTAGCAATAGATCTAGTGCTAACTCTATCAAGCAAGCTCCTAGAAGCATGCGATTAGAAATTGAACAATGTCATTCCTGAAGTCAAGAAATTGATCAATGCTAGTTTCATTAGGGAAAAAAATACCCTACCTGGTTATCCAGTGCCATCCTAATTAAGAAGAAGAATGGTTAGATTCCCATGTGCATCAATTTTAGGGACTTAAATAAGGCATGTTCTAAGGATGAGTTTCCTCTTCCTATACCAGAATTAATGGTGGACATCACCTTATCTCATGCAATTTTCTCCTTTATGGATGGGTCATTTGGCTACAACCAAATCAAGATGGCCCCCGAGGATAAAAGAAACACTATATTTTGAACCTCGATCAGAATCTATTATTATAGGGTCATGCCTTTTGGCCTTAAAAATACTGGTGCTACATACTAATGGGTCATGACTCAAATCTTCAATGAACGCATCCATCATCAGGTTGAGTGCTACGTTGATGATCTAGTAGTTAAGAGCAGAGTAAAGGAATACCATCTCTTTGACTTGAGAGTAGTTTTCAAATGATTAAGATAATATAACCTCAAAATGAATCCTCTAAAGTGTGCATTTGAAGTAGCTTCAAGGAAATTCCTTGGGTTTGTTATCTAATACCAGGGAATAAAAGTAGATCCAGAAAAGATCAAAGCTATCTTAGAAATGCTGACTTCTAAAAGTTTAACTCAACTCAGATCTTTCCACAGATGATTGGCATATCTAAGATGCTTGATTTCCATCCTATCGGGGAGATTCAAGCCATTCTCTACACTTATCAAAAAGGATGCCAAGTTTAAGTGGGATGATAAGTGCTAACATGGCTTTGAAGATATCAACCAATATTTGTTGAAGCCACCAGTTCTAGCAGTCCCTATTCTGGGAAGGACATTCATCCTCTACACTACTACATCAGATGACTCTCTTGATGCTCTATTGGCCCAAGCCAATGACGAAGGGAAGGAGAGTGCTCTCTACTACATTAGCCGTCGTCTGATTCCTGTTGAAGCAAAGTATCCACCTATTGAGAAACATGTCCTAGCTTTGATCTTTGCATCTCAGAAGCTACGACATTATATGCTTTCTCATAAAATGAACTTGATTTCCAAATCCAATCCACTATAGTATCTCATGACATGAACAACGCTATCTAGATGTTTTTCATGATGGTTCATGATTTCCTCATAGTTTGATATCACATTCCTCCGTGGGAAAGCACTAGTGATTTCTTAGAAGACACCCACTTCGATTCTCCTTAGTGATGATCTCGATGAACAAATCATGAACTTAGAGGTTAACTACACACATGGAGATGTATTTTGATGGTGCGCTTCTTTCATAAAGGGGAAGCACCATGATCTACTCTTCTAGGAAAGGTAGGGGTAGGGATAGTTCTCTTAGCTCCACACCAGGATGTGATGAGATTCTCATACTATCTTTCTAATCTCTACACTAACAATGAATCTGAGTATGAGGCTTTGATTGCTGATCTGGAGTTAGCTATCATAGTGTGTGATAAGAGCATCAACAACTTTGGGGATTCTCAGTTGGTCATCAATCAAATTGCCGAGTCCTACAAGGTTCTCAAACCCAAGCTTCATCATTACCATGAGTATACCATGAAGCTATTAGCCCAAATCCCTGAAGTCACCATCTACAAGGTTCCCCAAGCAGAGAATGTAGTAGCAGATGCTTTGGCCAAACTTTCCAAAGAATTGGCATGTCCAGAAGATGAGTCCATTCCAATAAGGGTCCAAAATAGACAAGTCCTATTCTCATCGAGAGACTTTCTCTTGAAGAGGAGGTTGCCGTTGCCTATAAGGACAAGGAATTGGATTGGAGGCAAACATTCATAGGCTATTTAAACATCGATAAACTACCTCAAGAAAAGTCATAAGCCCATCAGGTGAAATAGAGAGCTCTCTCCTTTGCTCTCATTGTTGGCACCATGTACCGATGATCCTTTGACCAAATGTGGTTACATTATTTAGATAAACACGAAGCCCATGGTATTGTAACCGAGGTACATTCAGGTCTGTGCAGAGTGCATCAATATGATTCAAAGATGAAGATAAAGATCAATAGACTAGGATACTACTAGCCTTTGATGATTACAAACTACATGGACATATCTAGGAGATGCCATCAGTGTCAGGTACATGGTGTAGTTTTACATCAACCACCCAACATTCTACATCCTACATTGGCCTCATGGCCATTTGAGTGTTAGGGTATCGACATCGTGGGTTTGATTGATCCTCCTTCTTCCAAGGGTCATCGGTTCATTCTAGCTTCCACCGATTACTTTTCTAAGTGGGTGGAGGCAATCCTCATAGCTAGCATGTGCTTAAATTTTTTCGTGAACAATATCATATATATAGGTTTTTTGATGAATTATATTTGATAATGATACTGCATTCAAAAGCACCAAGATCAATAGCTTCTCCATAAGACACGAAATAAATTGGAGGTACTCTACTATCTACTACCACAGAGCAAAATGGCTTAGCAGAAGAATTCAACAAAACTCTCATCCAACTACTAAAGAAGACTCTTGATGATAATAAGTGGCAGTGGAATGAGTAGTTGATTAAAGCCTTGTGGGCCTACCGTACCACATACCAAATCCCAATTCAATCTACCCCATTTTCCTTCGTGTATGGGTTCAAAGCCGTTCTACCTTTAGAAGTTCAACTCCCATCACTAAGGATAACATTGGGTAGCAAGATTAGTACAGAGCAGAATGCAAAGTTGCATTTAGAAGAAAGGTTTGGTGGGAGTCACCCATGCTAGAACCTCGAGTTGTACAAGGCCAAAATGATTCAAGCTCACAACAAGCTGGTCCACCCTAGGTCTTTCCAAGTAGGAGAACTTGTGTTAGTCCTAAGGAGACCAATTGTTGTCCGTCAAAAGATGGGAGGCAAGTTTGAACCCACTTGGGAAGGCCCCTATGTCATAGAGAAGGCCTACCAAGGAGGATCTTATCAGCTCATTGTTTATAAAGGGGAACACCTGATGCTTCCAATTAATGGGCTCTATTTGATGAAATATTGCCCATAAAAATCATGTTTGAAAAAAAATCTATCAATCAATAAAAATTTCATTATAATTCATCAAAATATTCTCTTCGTTCCAAGCATTATTCGCTTGTCTCGTGAATCCACCATGACGTGTCTAAAATAGGTGTAAGAGTCCCCTAATGACATTCTATCCCTCTTTCATAACACAAACACAATCAAACACAATTCCCAAGTATGTTTAGGGTAGGTGTAAGAGAACTCAAGTGACATCCTATTCCCTTTAACACAAGCACAAAAATAAAGACATATCTTTTATTTTGGGCTACTTTGATGTGGGAGCAAGCTCCCTATGACACTCACTCATTAGCTGCTCTAGGTCAGGTTTACATGCTACCTTGCTAGTATGTCACCCCAATGATCACTTGTTTGGATTATTTGAGTCCCCGTGCTTTCTTCTTAACTTGACCATTACAAACCAATGAACACCTTGTTAGTTTGGTAGGCTTCACTATGCATCTAGTAAGCTACCTCATGTTGATTTTATTTAAGAAGATGTGAGTCCCCGAGATTTCTTCTTGAACTAATCATCATGATATAACTAAGTCAAGTATATTTTAGGATTAGGATAAGTCCCCCCAGAGGCTCCTTCCCTCTTGACTACATTTGAGTTGATATAAGTCCCCCAATGGCATTCACTCAGTAGTCGTCCTAGGTCAGATGGCACCTGTCGAGCCAAATATAGACTATCCTAGCATTCAATTTCACTATAGAAGGATATAAGTCATGGAGATTTGTCGATTGCTACAAATTAATCCAAGGCACCTTAGGTTGGTTGAGATGTCTATGCCTTGATAATGAATCACCTAGTGGATACACCACTCTTAGCAGATGTGAGTCACCGCTGAGTTGGTTACCGAATAGTTATTTGATATATGATTAGCCATGTCATCTTCTTCAGGGTTTTGGATTAAGCCCTTAGCTTCCCCTCTCCCTATGGACATTTTATTTGGATCATATCCTTTGTGACCCCATTTAGACACTACATGGGTTACTCTTGGATTCACAATCCCCATTTAGGTTAGAGAATTTGTTCACAGATGAGATTCTCCTTGGTTCAAGATAGTCTCGATATAAGCTCCTTCTTAGTTTGATCCCTTAAAAACTAATAGGGTCCTTGATAAATAAACTAAACAAACAAATAAATTATTTTCTCTTATGGAATAGGAATTCAAGCCCCTAAAGGACCCCTTTTCCCAAACAGACATTCTATCTTTAGGACAGTGTGAGCAGAACTCCCTATAGGAATAGCCTGAATACCTCAGTTGAGATAAATCCCTGGGTTGGTACTCACTCCGTAGTCACAGTTATCCCGGTAGTCATTCTGCTTTGGAAGATGTAAGGCTATGGCGCATTCTTTCTGACATAACTATTGTAAACTGACGGGAAGCCCTAGGTTGGGTTCGATTTGTTGCCCAAAGTAACCAATCACCCTAGTGGTCTTTTGTAGTGGAAGATGTGAGTCCCCGAGCTTTCTTCCCTTGAATTGATCATTGCAAACCGAAAGGCACTCCTTTGATTGGATAGTTCTCCCATCGGCCGGGAAGCTACTCGCTTTGGTTCAGTAAATCTGAGATGTCTAGGATAATATAAGCTCCTTCTCAATGTGATCCATTGCAAACCAATGGAATCCATCAAAAGAAATAATAAAATGAAATTCTTGATTATACTTGAACTGATCTAAGTCCCCCAGCGACATTCATTCAATAGTCAGCCCTAGGTTGGGTTCAATCCGTTCCCTTAGCAATCAATCACCCTAGTGGTTCCTTATTTTGGAAGATGTGAGTCCCCACACTTTCTTCCTAACTTGACAATTGTACACCATAAGACACTCCTTTGGTTGGATAGTTTTACTATGTGGTTGGTAGACTATTCACTTTGGATTGGTAAATCTGAGTTAGGCCTAGGCCACCATGGTCCCTACTCAGTGCAGTCCATCGCAAACCTATGGGATCCATAATAATTAAACAAATCTAAAAATGAAATTAATCTGGACTATCTTTGAGTTGATCTAAGTCCCCCTATGTCATTCATTCAATAGTTAGCCCTAGGTTGGGTTCAATCCGTTGCCTTACCAATGGATCACCCCAACAACCGGTCCCTACTTTGGAGGATGTAAGTATACTACACATTCTTCCTAGTACAACTACTGCAAATCGAAAGGCATCCCTTTGGTTGGTTAGTCCAACTATGTGTTTGGTAGATTACTCCCTTTGGATTGGTTAATCTGAGTTAGGTCTAGGCCTCCATGGCTCCTACTTAGTGTGATCCATCACAAACTAACAGGGTCAATTTCAAAATCCAAAATTAAAAATATAAAACAAATTCAACCTTCCTCCCTCAATGGAGTTGAACAAATAAAACAAAAATAATCAATCAATTCAAGTCAAAATATTTTGCTTCTCTTCAATGAGATGCAAGTCTTTCTAGCTCCCCACGGATCCAGAATTCCAATCCCTCAGCAGATTTTACAACCTTTCCTCCCTTGTGGATGACTTGAATTTGCCTCCCTAGTGGAGAGTTCACTTCTCTAACCCAGGTGGAGTCAAAACAAACATAATTAAACAAATAACAAATTGAATGAAATTGTTTTTTTTGTCCCTAGTAAGAATCAAATCAAACCACTCATCCCTTTATGGATGATTTGAACATGTTTCTATAATAGAAGGTTCACATACTCTATCCCAAGGATTCCTCCTTCCTCTCTTATGTCCCTGACATGAGTAGGGTCACATTGCACTAAGCTATGGATTCCTTCTATGACTTGGGTTAGGAGTAGTTCATCTCTATTAGTGCTTGTGATCGTTCGATGTTATTGATCATTTTGATCAACACCAATACGTGCAGTGTTCCTTGTCAGTCACACCACACATATTGGGTGCCTTTTGTTGACCTCAGTTTTAGGTTGAGCTCTCAACCCCTTCACCTTAGACATAGGACTTCTCTTAGACTTTAAGAGTTCCTTAGTCATAAGAAACATCTAGTGATTAGGTGGACACTCAACCTAGCCCTAGAGACTTAGAATAGTTAGCCATAGGAATAGGTCATGCCTTAGGTGTGTTAGGAAAATTTGCCTACCCTATAGCTTGAACCAAATTCCTCACTTCCTTCCTTCAAGTCAAACTTAAATCAATTCCAACTTAATAGATTTTCTCCAAACTCAAATCAATTCCAAATGATTGAAATCCATGTTGAAATAAATGATTGAAGCTTATGATTGAAATTCCAAGTCAAAAATCTTTCATAAGTCCTTTGATTCCCTCTCATGGACTTAGCTCAAATCAAATCTAAATCAATTCAAATTCAAGAAATTTTCTCACAACCCATTTATATTCTCATTTATATTCACATATATAAATGAAATATAAATTCAAATCCAAATAAAAAAAATCTTTCCTAAGTCACTTTGATTCCTTCTTATGGACTTAGCTTAAATCAAATCTAAATCAATTCAAATTCAAGGAATTTTCTCATAACTCATTTATATTCCCATTTATATTCATAAATATAAATGAAATATAAATTCAAATAATCAAAAGTCAATTCAAAACTCAAGCTCAAATTCAACCAAAATCCAACCTAAGCCTTTCAAGTCAAATATTGAACTTAGCCAAATCAAATTCAAATCAAGCCAAACCCTTAATCTTTCTTCATGATTCAATCTATCTTTCAATCATGAATCCAAATATAAACATAAACTTCAATCATAAAATCAAAAATCAATTCAAAACCCAAACTCAAATTCAACCAAAATCCAACCTAAGCCTTTTAAGTCAAATCTTGAACTTAGTCAAATCAAATTTAAATCAAGCCAAACCCTTGATTTTTCTTCATGATTCAATCAATCCTTCAATCATGAATCCAAATATAAATACAAACTTCAATCGTCAATCCAAAACTCAATTAAAAAATTAAACCTAAATCAAACCCAAATCAAACTCATGTTCATCCTTTTGAACTTGAAATTTGTCAAATGAATCAAAACCCATTTGACTTCAAACCACTTGCAAATGGATTTATATTTCAATCATAAGTCCATATGTGAGTTAAATCAAACTCAAATCAAGCTTTAACCAAGCCATTTGACCCACTTAGGTTCACTTGACCCAAAGTGACCTAAAGTAACCTTATGATCCAAATTCTAATCCTAACCAAGTTGGATTGAACTAAGCCCACCTCAGCCTCACATTGTGAGCAACAATCATCATGAGATGATCAATCACTCAAATTGGGTCAAACCAAGTCAAACCTATGGGTTGACCAAGTCAACACTTAGCCAAAATGAAATCTAAACTATCCAAAATCCACCATAGGCCAAATTGATTGAAACCTTTAATCAAAACTCATTCATGACCAATGTTTGAACTTGACCATCATTTGAGCGCTAGCCCAACTTTTCACATGACCCAAGTTGACCCAACTTGACCTAAAAAATCAAAATATGTCAAAACTTGATCTAAGCCAAATTGATTGAAACCAATGGGTCAAGCTCATTCCAAAATGATTGTTAAACTTGACTAAAGCCTCAATTGGTCAACTAGACCCAACCTAGCCCAATTGACCTTGAACCCAACTTGACCTAAAAGGTCATATTGAGCCAAAATAAAATATAAACTAAATTGATTGGAAACAAGGATACCAATCCATTTCATATGACCAATAAAACCTAAACCAACCCATTACCTAACCCAAATAGGTCAAATGGGTCAAATTGGCCAACTTGACCAATTTGACCTAAATGAAATCAAATGAACCAAATCCAAATGTAAACCAATTGAACCAAACCAATGATGCCAAAACATTTCAAATGGTAATATAAACTTGACCTAACCCTTGGTTTGACCCAATTTGACCAATCGATCAACTTGACCCAAGTTGACCCATTTTGACCTAAATGGGTCAACATGAGCCAAATCATATCAAATCAACTCCAAATTCATTGAAACTTG
Source organism: Cymbidium sinense (assembly GCA_021442155.1). Taxonomy (NCBI): domain Eukaryota; kingdom Viridiplantae; phylum Streptophyta; class Magnoliopsida; order Asparagales; family Orchidaceae; genus Cymbidium; species Cymbidium sinense. The sequence continues at coordinate 20,400,310 of CM038221.1, read as the reverse complement.
GCCCAACCCATTTTTCAATCATACCAAACATATTAAAATTGAAATCCAAGCCAAATGACCATTTTACCCTTAGGTCAAAGGGTAAATTTTGGCCAAATTCATTTGAAATTTGGTCATATCCTCTCCATGGCCACTTGGCACCTTCTTAGTGAACCAAGTGGACATTAGTGAGTGTGGTGCACCTAACCCATTGGGTTTGGGTCATCCCAACCCAGCCCAAGGTCAAAACCTACCACCCCCATGGAATTAAGCACATGAAGATCATTCCTCCTCTCATTTTCCACCTGTGCAACTTCTCCACTACCCTTCTCTGGCCAAACTGACCCATGTGCAAACCCTAAATGGCCTAACAACCCATTACATGAGGTCAATTGATCAAAAATAGCATCTCTAAGCTCGACTGTTCGATTGCTCTAGGGGGAGATATAATCCCCCTAATTTCATTTGAATTGAAGATTCTCTAATTCGATTGAGCTTTGAGAAGTCAGAGGAACCATTTCCAAGTCTCCCCAAGCTTCCTAGAGTGAGTTTGAATTTCCCATTTCTTTATTTTCTTAGACTAAAAATAGGGGAGCTCCCTCACTATTCCATCTCACTCAATACTCCAAACCAATCCAATTCACTTTGAAAGCTTCATCAGGGAACTCAATCGAGTTTACCCAAGCCTTCACACAAGTTCTCCAAGCAAAGGAAGAGTGTTCTTGATCAAGATCGAGCCCACTTGAAGGTGAACTTGGCCCATAGGAAGATCCATCCAATTTCAACACCTCAAACTTCAACAAAGTTTCATCTTTGCTAGACGAAGCTACTTCAAGGAAATTGAGTGCTCGTGATAGCCTACGACAAGGTATGCTATTAAACTGAGCATAGTTTCATCTCCTCTTGGTCCTTTGTGAAGTGAAGTCTCACCCCATGAGGATCTAGTCGTTGGATGTGTTCCCTTTTACTTTTAGATGGTGTGGGTTGAATTTTATTTCAATCTGATCTCAATCGAGTTTGGATCTTACCCTAAAAGATGGACGATGGCCATCTCCCATAGGGAAGATCAAGGATGGATCATGGGCCATCCATCCGTGCATTTTGGATGGATGGCCATGATCAAGACACGTAGATCCATTATTTTAACCATTAAAAACTGTGGGCTTGATCTCATCCATCTGATCCTTGATTAGACTGATGGGGAGAAAGCGTGTAGCACCTTCGTTGATGCGTCGCTATGATGTGATAACTTAAGTGGCCTCTCCCGTTGTGCCACACAGAAAGCGCGTGCCGCGCCAGCCTCCGCGTGGCGCCGATGGGGTTAACCACTTAATTAAGCTATTTAATTAAGGAAAAATCATGGAAACTTCAAATATTCATTTCTAAGTGTAGAAAAATCAAAAACAAATATGAAATAAATTGCATATGAAAGATAATTGAATGTATAATATTATAAAATTGATTTTGATAGATTTTGAACAATGTTATTTTCTGAATTTGGGTTTTATTGGGAATATAATTAGGCTAATTACCCTCTGATTGTTCCATTCATTAATCTCAAACTTCTCATGTGTATTTAGTGGGATGACTTCTACCTCCCCTAATTTTCTTGGGATTTATTAATGGTTTAATTAGGGTAATTGATGGATTCATTCCTAATTACTCTCCTAATGTAATGAAACCTAATTAAGTGTGTAATCAGTGGTTTAATCTTTTAATTGTGTTTATTAAGGTTTGTTTAAATGAACAGGAGGTTTTAGGAAATAATTTTGAGATATTTTCCTTAAGTTATTCCTTAAACCTCCTCTTTCTTCCTTAATCCAAATTTAATTGAGGATTAATCCACTAATTACCTACCTATTTAATCTGATAAAATTCTAAAACCTTCTAAAACTTAACTAATTCATCTTAGGTAGGTGCTTAGGTGTTCGATAACCTAAGTACATTAAGGAATTCAAAATCCAACTCACATGTGTGGGAAGGGTTATGAAATTACTTAAATTAAACCCTTTAGCTTAATTAATCATTAATCACGAGCAAATTGCATTAGATCCCTTTCTTTCTTAGGTGCATTACTGATTTAAATTCCTCGTGTGATTTTATGTCATATCATTACCTCATAATTATTTGGTTAAATATGCTAAGGTGGTATAGGTAAGGGGGAATTAATACACTTAATGTAAACCTCAACCGAATCAAAGTATAAAAATCATCTAATCACTTAAAATTAAACTAAAATGTCATACAAATATGGGAATGGGTTAGAACCAGCAAACCTTCTCACATTTCTTAAATTGAAATCAAACTCAAAATCAAACAAAATTTCTTTAAACCAAATTTGATTTGCTTTAAATAATTTTATTCCATAGGATTGTCTTAGGAATTAATTAGGGTGAATGAATTTACATTGCTTTCATCACTTTATTTCTTTCCTAGCATGCTAAATGTGCATGTCATATAAAAATCATGCATCCATCCCTTTTAAAAGTTAAATTAAAATGAAATGTTTATTTTATGTCAAATTGCATGTTTTGGATAAAATTAAAATATGAATGGTTATTATCACTATTAAATTCAAAATTATTTTCAAAACTTATAAATCAAATATCAAAATTAAAAGGTATGCTACTTATACTTTATTTATAAGCTTGCATGTGAATATAAAATTGTGTCTTATGTTTGCTTCCTTTCTTTCCTCTTAACATGGATTTGAATAAGATTTACAAGGTGTATAGTTCTTTTAAAAGAATATAACACTTGCTTAAAATCTACTCTTATCCACTTTCATGTTATAACTTAAGAAGGATCTTTACATTTACACACATAAGTTTTATAAACAAACCAAAAATTAAATAAACATAAACTTTACATCTTTCTTTTTTCTATTTATCTCTTTTGTACATGCATATGTATTTAAGAAAAGTGGTATATTAGGACAACCTCGCGGAGGTTTTTAAGTTCCCCTAAGTAGTATCTTACACCCCTTGTGCTAACCATGGAACCGTACTCACTTATGCCTTTCATACATACACATGTGCATATGAATAAAGGATAAAAGAATACCCCCTTTTCTACTTAATGAAAATCATGCATCATAAAGCATCCAAAATTTCTTATGCAACACTACTTAGCATTCATCATTAAAGCATGCTAAACATTCTCATTTATATGTATAGATATTCTTTGGATTCATCCATATGCATGTTATACATGTTCAGAAAGAAATGAAGTGATTTGTGTTTTATGATATTAGTTCATTTTACTTAATCTTAAAATACCTTTCTTTTTTGAATAGGTTTGTTTAAGGCAAATATAAACTTAGGATTAATTAAAACACATAACAAAACATTCTCTAAATAAAAATCAAACATGAATCTACTTTAAAAATTACTTAGGGTAGGGAAGGAAAGAGAAGTTATCTTCTCTTTACCTTCTCTTTACAACTTAGTAATTAATTGTATGTTAATTCAAACTTAAATAAAACACCAAATAAAAAATCAACTAAATCAATTAAACAACTTGAATAAAACCACCCCTCTCAGTTGAATGTTTTCATGCTTAGGAAATCTAAACCTTAAAGCCTAGCTAAGCATACCAAAAAAACCTTAAATAGCACACACATTAGGCTAAGTCACTATTTCTAGATTTAAGTTAGGGCAGGCATGGCTCGATGTTTGCTTTTATTTTATGATGTATTATTTCTAGTCTAGATGTTAGGGTGTATGTGCATAGAATGAATGGAAGGATGATTTAGTCTAATCATTATTTTTTATAGGGGATTGTGCTTAAGGGACGCTGTAATAAAAATATAAATGGTTTTGCTGTGCAGGTGCTTATACCCCTAAGCATAGTCCAATAGGCCAGGTGGACTTGGTGACCCATGTATGGGGTGCTAAGTCCATTGATCTCATTTTTAGAATGAGCTCTCAACCCCTCCATGTTAGGCATAAGACTTCTCTTAGATTTTAAGAGTTCCTTAGTCTTAAGACACATCTAGTGAATAGGTGGACACCCCAACCTAACCCTAGAAGACTTAGAAGAGTTAGCCATAGGAATAGGTCATGCCTTAGGGGTGTTAGAAAAATTTCCTACCCTTAACCTAAACCCTTCCTCACCTTCCTTCTTTGAAGTCAAACTCCAAATCAATTCTATTTAATTTTCTACAAATCCAAATCAATTGGATATGATTGAAATCCATGATTGAAATCTATGATTGAAACCCATGATCAAAATCCATCAAAAATTCATAAGTCCAAATTTTGCCTAAGTCCTTAAGCCTCCCTTAAGGACTTAAACCAAAATCATGATTCAAACCTATTCAAACCTTTGAGATTTTCCCATAACTCATTTATATTCTCATTTATATTCATATATAAATGAAATATAAATTCAAACCCATCAAATCAAACTCAAAAATCCAAATCAATTCATGAAAATTTTCTTAAATCCCTTTAATTTTCCATTAAAGGACTTAGCCAAAATCAACTCTAAACTTTGATCAAACCTATTCAAACCCTTGGGATTTTCTCAAAACTTATTTATATTCTCATTTATATTCAAATGAAATATAAATATAAATATAAATCCAACTCAAAAAATTAAATTCCAAATTTAAAATCATTGAAATTCCCTTAAATCCCTTAATTTTCCATTAATGGATTTAACCTAAACTTTGATCAAACCTATTAAAACTCATGGGATTTTCTTGAAACTTATTTATATCCTCATTTATATTCTCATATATAAATGAAATATAAATATAAATCAATCCAATCCAATTCAAAAATTAAATTTCAAACTAAAAATTTCTTTAAATCCTTTAAATTCCTTCAATGGATTTAACCTAAATCATGATAAAACCACTTCAAATTCTTAAATTTTTCTATAATCCATTTATATTCACATATATAAATGAAATATAAATTCAAACAATCAAAGCCACTTCCAAAAAATCAAACTCAAATCAACTCAAAATCCAATCTAAGCCTTTCAAGTCAAAATTTTGAACTTAGCCAAAATACTTTCAAATCAAGCCAAACTCTTGATTTTATATTATGGTTTAATCAATCCTACAATCATGAGCTGATATATAAATCCAAACTTCAATCATACAATCAAAACCTAAGTCAAAAATCAAACCCAAAACCCTTTCATATCCTTCCTTTGAATATGAAATTTTCAAATGGATCAAAACCCATTTGACTTCAAATTACTTGTAAATGGATTTATATTTCAATCATAAGTCTCTATACAAGATCAACCAACTTCAAATTAAGCTTCGACCAAGCCATTTAACCGACTTAGGCTCACTTGACCCAAAGTGTCCTAAAGTACCCTTAAGAGCCAACTTTTGATCCTAACCAAATCAGATTGAACCAAACTCATATATCCCTCTCATCATGATCAACAATCATAATGGGATGATCAATCAATGAAATTGGGTCAAACCAAGTCAAACTTAAGGGTTGACCAAGTCAACACTTAACATAAAATGAAACCTAACATAGCCAAAATCTACCATAGGCCAAATTGATTGAAACCATTGATCTAAGTTCACTCATGACTTATGTTTGAACCTAACCAAGCCAACATTTGAGCCTAACCTAACCCAATCGGCCCACTTGACCCAAGTTGACCCATTTTGACCTAAAGGGCCAAAATGTGTCAAAACTTGATCTATGCCAAATTGTTTGAAACCAATGGGTCAAGTCCATCCCAAATCACTTGTGGAACTTGACCAAAGCCTCAATTGGCCAACTAGACCCAACCTAGCCCAATTGACCTTAGACCAAACATGACCTAAATGGGTCATGTTGAGCTAAAATTGAACTTAACCCAAATTGATTGGAAACAAAGATACCAATCCACTCCATATGACTAACCAAACCTAAACCTACCCTTGACCTACCTCAAATAGGTCAAATGGGTCAAATAAGTCAACTTGACCCATTTAACCTAAATGAAGTCATATGAGACAAAACCAAATATATACCAAATTAAATCAAACCAAAGCCACCAAAACATTTCAAATGGTCATATGAACTTGACCCAATCCTTGGTTTGACCCAATTTAACCTAATGGTCAACTTGACCCATGTTGACCCATTTTGACCTAAATGGGTCAACATGAGCCAAACCCTATTAAATGGATTCCAAATCCAATGAAACTTGGCTGAACCTAGTTTCTCCACATTCTTAACATATCCAAAGTAAAAAAATAGCAAAATGACCATCCTACCCATGGGCTAGGCCATAGAACAAAATTTGGCCTAACCCATGGGTATTTTGGTCATACCCTCTTTATAATCACTTGAGGATTTCCTAAAAGCTCAAGGGGACTTAGTGATGAGTGGTGTACACAATCCAATGGGTTTTGGTCAGCCCATTTGTCCCCTAGACCAAACTCAACCACTTAGAGCAAAATTGAAATTTCAAATTCCCTCTTAAGCTAAATTCAAGCACATGGGAAGTTGGCAATCCATTCCTTGGATCAAACCAACCATGTGCACATTGTAAAAAACCAAAATAAACTCTCCAATCTCATCAATTGGAAATGAAGGAGGTGTTGGCCATCTGATTTCCATAGGGGTTCAAAGAAATTTTAATTCACTCTCTATCGATTGAAGCCTAGGAACCCAGAGTAACCATCTGGGAGCATTCCCAAGTTTCTTAGAGAGGATTTGTATTCCCTATTTCGTAATTTTGCACAGTGCAAAATAGGGGAGCTCAATCCATTATTAAATTTCTTCCACACTTGATCTCCTTCCAATTACTCTTGTACACTCCATCAGAGGGTCAAGTCAAACTTGCCCAAGCTTTGATTGAAGTTCCCATAGCAAAAGAAGAGCTCAATTGGACCAAAACGAAGCCCAAGTGAAGTGGTGTTGGTCTACCCATTAATCCACTCAATCCTAAGGCCTAGGAATTTTAACAGGGCCTTATCTCCACCAAACGAAGCTACCTCATCGAGCTCAGCTCTTCCCCTTGATCAAGGATGGTCTCTGTTGATCAAGGGAAGAACTTGGCTAATCTAAGTCATCCATCCGTGCATTTTAGATGGACAACTAAGCTTATTTAATATGTTTAGTAATCATATTATCTTTTATAAACAACAGGGAGATCCTCAGCCATCCAGTCTTTGATCGGACGACCGAGAATATAAGTGCATACGCCGCCGCCACCTTTGTGAGGTGAAAACTTAAGTTGTCCCCTCACGACACGACGCGTGCAGAGTGCATTGACCACCACTGCCATGCATCGCGTGGTGAGCCAAGGATTAATCAGGGATTAGTTAAGCAATTAATTAATTCCTAATTAATTCAGAGAACTTCTAAAATTCATAATTCCCTCTAGAAAAATAAAAAAAATGAAAAAATGCTATGGAAAGATAATTTCATCAAGAATATTTTAAAAATAATTTCAATGAATTTTGAATTACTCTTTTCTCTGAATTTAGGTTTCTTTAGGAATCTTAATTAGCTAATTATCCTTTAATTAGGTCATCAATTAATGTCAAATTTCTGGGGTTTTATTTTGGTGATGGCCTTTGCCTCCCCTAATTTTCTTGAGATTTATTGAGAGCTCAATTGGAGAAATTGCTTTCTAAAAATTAAACAAAAATACAAAATACATGTGGGAATGGGTTAGGAATAAAAAACTCATCTAACTTTTCAAAATTAAATCAAACTTCAAACTAAATAAAATCATTTTTTAAATTCACTTTGATTTATTCTAAATTTTCTTATTCTATTAGATTGCCTTTAGGATTTAAGTAAAGTAATTTTGTTTACATGCTTTCATTATTTTGGATTTTGCCCAACATGTTAAGTTGTATGCCATGTGATTTCATGCACTCATAATTTCATGTTTCAAAATTTAAAATGAAATTATTTACTTTATGTCAAATGTGCATCTATTGGCTACAGTAAAATATGTGTGGCTATTATCACTACTAAATCCAAATTATTTTCAAAAATACATAAATCAAATACCAAATATGAAAGTGTGCTACTTATACTTTAATTCTAAGCATGTTTAGCATAGGTTTTCTTTCTTTCTTATGTTGGTATAGTTTTGAATAGGAGTTGTTCATTTGAAAAGAACCCAATACTTACTTAATTCCATACCCTATTCATCCCTATGCTATCACCTAAGAAGGGTTGCCTATGTTTGCATGTATAAATTGCATAAGATAAAATGAATCTTTTAAACAACTTTTGCATATCCCTTTTATATTTCATTTCTTTAATATACATGTTTGTACTTAAGGAAAGTGGTATATTGGTTTGGACAACCTCGAGGTTGTGAGGCTTTAAGTAGCCCTAAGTAGGTCTTGTACCTTACTTCTCTGGTTAACAATTGCGCTGTACTCACTTATGCCTTTCTTACTTTTATGTATGTATGCAAAATTTTGGATAAGGAAAACCTTTTCTACTTAAGAAAAATCATGCATATTGAACTTATAAATTTTCTTAAATGGATTACTTAGCATGCATCATAAAGTGTGTTAACTACTCTCATTTGCATGTATAGATATGCCTAGGAAAGAAATGAAATAATGTGTGTTATGTGAATTTTTGATTCATTTTACTTAATCTTAAAATGCCTTTTTTTTAAATAAGTTTATTTATAGTTTATCAAACCTTAGGATTGATTAAAAGATGTAATCAAAACATTCATCTAAATGAAATTAAAATGTGAACTTACCTTAGAAATTTCTTAAGGTTAGGGAAGGAAAGAGAAGTTCTCTTCTCTTTTCCTCTCTTTATAACTTAGTAATTAATTATAGGTTTCACTTAAACCAAATAAAAATATGAAATAAAATCAACCTAAAATAATTAAACAACTTAAATGAAACCCTCCTCTAAGTTGAACATGTTCTTCACACTTAGAAAATTTGAACCTAATGCCCTCGCTAAGCATACCACACAAACTTTCAAAGCATATACATTAGCCTAAGTCACCACTTCTAGATTTAGGTTTGGTCGGAGCATGGTTTGATGTTATGTTTTATTTTGTGATATATATTTTAGACTAAATTTTAGGGTGTATGCTCAAAGAATGAATGGTAGGACATGCTTAGTTTAACTGTTCTTTTCTACAGGGGATTATGCTTAAGGGGCGCTATCATAAATAAAAATATGACTACTTCTTGCTTACAGGTGCTTATACCCCTAAGCATAATCAATAGGCAAGGTGGACTTAGTTACCCATGTGCGGGGTGATAAGTCCAATATACATGCTTGGGATCTGTGTGGTGTGATTTAGCTAACCTTTATTTTGTAAGTGTTAGTTAGATTTTCACTTTTCCTTTTCATGTAAAAATTTATATAATTATGGTTTTGGAATGATTTATTATGGGGACTAGGATGAACATTGGTCATAAGATCCCATCTTATGCACCATGTGAAGCCTTGGAGCATCCACCTTCCAACCATCCAAATGAAGGAACCAAAAGAAGAAAGAAGAAGAAAGAAAGGAGAAAGAAGAAAGAAGAAAAGAAGAAAGAAGAAAGAAGAAAGAAGAATAAAGCTAGAGGACCCTCATAACAATGAATTCATTTGCTTAAATTGTAATTTAATTCTTTTATAATCTGGGTTGTATAAGCGTAGAGCTCAGCTACCCATATTTCATATTTTTGGGTTTGTGTTGTGGTGCTCAACCACAAATGATCATTTATTCTTTTTGCGATTAGCTTTACAAATTGATTGATGATTTGTTTAGCTTTTGCATTAAGTGGCATGATTTTCCTAATTTATTTCTTGCTTTATGAATGACCTGAATGTGGATTAGTCTCTTTAGGAAAAAATAAATCTTTTACCCAACTTAACAATTCAAATTAAAACTAAACAACTCATAACCTCACCTAAAGCTTAGGTATAAAATCAAGATAAAAGAATTAACAATCCCTTAGTAGGATGAGCATTTCGTTATAATATCATGCACAAATGCATCTTATTTTACTTTGATTAGAGGGCTTCCACCTTTGCTAGAGAACCCAGCTTGACCTGTGAGAGCCGTGATGGAAACTCACCTCCCTTCTTGTTTATTTTGACCAATAATCTGATTTCTCATACATTAGTCATAAAAATCCTATTAGCCCGAGTCAAAATAATTGTCCAAAAATAATAATAAAATGAAATTTGAAGTGCATTAGATTTAGGTCATTTGAAGCATATCCCTTTACATGATCTAGTCTCTTTAGGAAGTGAGTTTAAGGACTTAGTCTCTTTCTAAATAATAATAGCCTAGCTATCTTGCATAAGCATAAAGACTTGCCTACATTATTTAAAATCATAGGAGGAGTTAGCTGGTGGCCATCCCTAGGTGGTTGTAAGTCCCAACTATCGGGTGATTTGTCCTCTCTTGTGGAGGAAAACCAATTACCCATTTTTGCCTTGGATTTAGGTTGTGCTTTCAGCCCTCGCTAAAGCTCTCAAGATTTAGGTTCTAAGGTTGCTTCTCCCCTTTATGTGTCATAAGCATAATTCCTCATCTTCTAGGCATTTCCTTAATCTTGTGTTAAAGAATCTTAAGTCTTAAAATTCTAATAAAAATGTAACTCAAACAAACTAAATCAATTTCCAAAATGTAACGCCCAATTTTAGGATAGTTTGAGATACTCATTAGGCTTCCTAGCATCATGGGCATCTCCTACTTATCATCTATTTTGGCTTTGATAATAACTCTTTCTTTTGATCAATCTCATTTGATCTTATAAAAATAAACCAATCAATTGATAGTTCTTCCTATTGAAATCTTCAGAGAAAATGATCATTTACCTTAATCGAGAGTTTTCTGGGATAAATCCCTTAGAATGTAATTAACTATGGGGCTTGTCAGAGGGAACTTAACAAACTCGATTAAAATAAACCCTACTTTTACTTTTCCATGTAAAGTAGGGGAAGAATCTACATACATAGATCCATCATCCTTAGGAGTCCTTATTGAGGTGATTGGTTCCATTAAAGGGTAGTGACTTCTATCTTTCGAGATAGTACACTATTTCTTTGATGATGTATCTGATCACCTGAATAAGTACATATGTAGATCTGCGTCTTACCAAGATGAACTTCTACATATATAATTTTGCCTCTCCTTTCACCACAAATTTGAAGGCGACTCTAAATGTGTGTGGGAATTTTTCACAATAGATTTTTCTAGTGACTCCGCTGGGAATAGTTCCTCTCTCATCTTTGGTAAATGATCATTATCTTTGAGTATTGATAGTGGGTTTGTACTTCAGTATGAATCCAAGACTATCCATCTTTCTGTTGGGACTTAGCTCATTTCATTCTTGAGTTGAGTTAGTCAACATCTTTAGGTTGAAGGACCACTTTTCTTGTTTGTCTTAAAACCCCCGTTGGGTTCTCCAATGGGTAAAAATGAAAAGATCTAAATAAATAGAAAAACATCTTAAAGACTTCCTCCCTATCATTTTCATGATAAGGAAAGGTTCATCCTAAAATAAATAAAATCTTTCATAAAGAACTTTGCTTTTCAAAAGCACCTTTTCAAAAATGCACTTGATAAAATATTTTCCACAAAATTTTGTCACCTTCTTTTAACAATTCCCATAAATATTACATGTAGGGATTTTCAAAATTAAAACTAATAAAATTTTCCAAAAGCACAAATAAACTTTTTCTTTCAATTCACTTTGATGAAGATTTCATTTTTCAAAATAAAATGAATAATAATCTTTTTCAAAAATCACAATCATAATCATAAAGTTTTCAAAAGCACACATGATTTTTTCTATACAATACATTCACACTTATTGAATAGAAAGTTCATTTGTAAACAAACATTAAACTTTTCAAAAGCACATATGAATTTTTCTATTTCAATGCACTCACAATTATTGAATAGAAAGTTCATTTGTAAACAAAATCAAAATTTTCAAAAAGCACAATTGAACACCTTCATTTAATAGACTTAGATTTATTAAATGAAGATTTTATTCTTCAATAATAATAAAATCATTTAGGAAATCTGACTTAAGCATATCTCTCATATGTTTCAAGATGGAATTCCCCTCTTTCAAAAAAGAAGCAACAATCACACACAAAAACTTTATATTTCAAAAAATAAGATTGCTCTCCATTCCACATACCTAAATTTGTTGAATGGAGGTCCCCTCTTTCAAAAAATTAAAATTTGAACAATCATATTTCAAAAAATTTTAAACATATAATTGGAACCTCACTTAGCATACTTAAATTTGCTAAGTAAAGTTTCCAAATTCAAAAATTTAAAATACAAAAATTTTCTAAACACATTTGGAACCTCACTTAACATACCCAAATTTGTTAAGTGAAGCCTCCAAATCCCATATTTCAAAAAATTTTCAAAACACATTTTGGAACTTCATTTAGCATAATCAAATTTGCTAAGTGAAGTTTCTAAATCTAAAATCAAAATCAATAATCATATTTTAAAATTTTCTAAACACATTTTGGAACCTCACTTAACATACCCAAATTTGTTAAGTGAAGTCTCCAAATTCAAAATCCAAAAAAATTTCAAACACATTTGGAACCTCACCTAGCATACCCAAATTTGTTAAGTGAAGTCTCCAAATCCAAAAATTCAAAATTTTCAAACACATTTTGGAACTTCATTTAGCATAATCAAGTTTGCTAAGTGAAGTTTCCAAATCAAAACATCAAAATCAACAATCATATTTCAAAATATTTTCAAAACATACATTTGGAATTTCATTTAGCATAATCAAATTTGTTAAGTGAAGTTTCCAAATCCAAAATCAAATTTCAACAATCATATTTCAAATTTTTTTTTTCAAAACACATTTTGAAATTTCACTTAGCATAATAAAAGTTGCTAAGTGAAGTTTTCAAATCCAAAATCAAAATCAACAATGATATTTCAAAAAATTTTCAAACATACATTTTGAAACTTCATTTAGCATAATCAAATTTTCTAAGTGAAGTTTCCAATTCCAAAATCAAAATAATCATATTTTAAAAATTTTCAAAGCACAATTTGGAACCTCACTTAACATACCCAAATTTGTTAAGTAAAGTCTCCAAATACAAAAATATCAAAATTTTCTAAACATATTTGGAAATTCACTTAACATACCCAAATTTGTTAAGTTAAGTCTCCAAACCCCAAAATTCAAAATTTTCAAACATTTTGAAATTTCATTTAGCATAATCAAATTTGCTAAGTGAAGTTTCCAAATCCAAAATCAAAATCAAGAATCATATTTCAAAAAAATTTCAAACATACATTTTGGAACTTCATTTAGCATAATCAAATTTGCTAAGTGAAGTTTCCAAATCCAAAATCAAAACAATCATATTTCAAAAATTTTCAAAGCACAATTTGGAACCTCACTTAACATACCCAAATTTGTTAAGTAAAGTCTCCAAATACAAAAATATCAAAATTTTCTAAACATATTTGGAAATTCACTTAACATACCCAAATTTGTTAAGTTAAGTCTCCAAACCCCAAAATTCAAAAATTTTTCAAAACACATTTTGAAATTTCACTTAGCATAATCAAATTTGCTAAGTGAAGTTTCCAAATCCAAAATCAAAATCAAGAATCATATTTCAAAAAAATTTCAAACATACATTTTGGAACTTCATTTAGCATAATCAAATTTGCTAAGTGAAGTTTCCAAATCCAAAATCAAAACAATCATATTTCAAAAATTTTCAAAGCACATTTTGGAACCTCACTTAACATACCCAAAATTGTTAAGTAAAGTCTCCAAATCCAAAAATATAAAAAAAATTTAAACATATTTGGAAATTCACTTAACATACCCAAATTTGTTAAGTGAAGTCTCCAAATCCCAAAATTCAAAATTTTTCAAAACACACATTGGAATTTCATTTAGAATAATCAAGTTTGCTAAGTAAAGTTTCCAAATGCAAAATAAAAACCAACAATCTAAAATTTCAAAATTTTCAAATAATATTTGGAACTTCATTTAACATACCTAAATTTGTTAAGTAAAGTCTCCAAATCCCAAAAATTCAAAACTTTTCAAAACATATTTGGGACTTTACCTAGCATACTCAAATTTGCTAAGTGAAGTTTCCAAAGTCAAAACAAAATTTCTCAAACACCTTTGGAAATTCTTTCCTTAGCATACCAAATTTGCTAAGGAGAAGTTTCCATTTTCTAAACCAAAAATGAAATCAAAATTTTAAACACACCATTTGGAATTTTATTTAGCATATTCAAATTTGATAAGGGAAATTTCCATTTCACAAAACCAAGTGGGATTTCATCTTTAGCATACCAAATTTGCTAAAAGATCCTACCCTTTAAAACAAAAATCAAAACTTTCCAAACAAATGAAACACTTAGGAATTTCTTAGCATACCTAAATTTTCTAATAATCTTATTTTCAAAAATCAAACAAAATGCACTTGGGTTCTTCACTTAACATACCTAAATTTTCTAAGTGAGAATTCCAAAATTTCTAAGATAAAAATAAATTTTTAAAAAGAAACAATCACTTTTACTTCACTTAGCATACCTAAATATGCTAAGTAAAGTGAAATTACAAAAAAATAATCAAACACAAACAAAATTAATTTGAACCTTACTTTAACATACCCAAATTTGTTAGAGGGAAGGCTCTCAAAATTAGAAAAATTCAAATTCAAAACATAAATGAACATATGGAAGCATCCTATCAAAAATTTTGAATCCATATTTCAACATACCTAACTTTGTTAAATTTTGGATTCATATTCAAATTCCTCTTTCAATTAATCTCTTCAAATCCATTTGAACCCCACTTAACACTTTCAAGTTGTTGGATGTGGGTTCAAAATTTCAAAATTCAAAATTCAAAATCTATGGTGACATAAAATTGATACAAGTTTATTTCTCAATGTAGATTCTTTTCAGTTAGTACAGTTTCAATTTCAGTTTACTACAAACAGTGCAATGGCCAGTTCTCAGAAGTTTGTCTTTACCTTTCCTCACGGTATGGACCTTGCTTTAGATCAGGCTGAATTCCCTTGTTTAGATCATACCCACTTGATCCACTTTGGCAAGGGATTTGAGGGGGCGAGGATCACTTGTGAGGCATTCCCCTCACCATAGTTAACCAAAAGAAGGTGATCGGGTAGAAGCCAGTCATCAAGATAGACTTATCATCTGATTCAGATGTATCCTCACTAAAGAGGAAAGCGTGAACCACGACTCATGTTAGTTCAAGAAGCAGATACCATTCTAGTAGCTCATCCTAGAGTTGCCCATGTTGCCCCAGTATGGGCTAGAACCCTACCATCTATACCCTTCAAGGGTAAGGCTCCCCTAGTTTCAGGGTTTTGCCTCCTCGACATTTGAGTACAAGTCTAGTTCACACTCCTTTCATCCTACTCGCACCCAGTGTAAGAACAAGAATCGTATGGTCAAACGGTTCCATACTCGGATAGCCAGAGAGCAAGAGGGAATAACTAGATTAGCCATGGATGAGTCTCCCATGATCACCTCACCATTGGTTATGAAAAACCAATTTCATCCTCTCTCAAGATTAAATAGAGAGGATGCTAGGAGGATCCATTCATCACCTCCTCCGTGGTGCTTGCAGCTTCTGGAGTAGGAGGTCAGCCGCTTCTATTCTACATTGCAGGCACAAGATAGGGAGGAAGATTCATCAGGAGAGGGCCCATGAAGTCCATACATCACACATTATAAAATAGAGGTTGCCGGCTTCGCCGCTTTGGTTAATTTTCCATATGAGCTACCCGCTCGACCATCAGATAGTATCCTCCTCATAAAGACCAGCCACCAAAGGAGGGTAGTTTCTGTACACAGAGAGTCAGAGGTATCTCCACCCCACCACCCAATCCCACGTCATAAAGTGTTTTAGCAACACCATTCCATCTAAAGCCATGAAGGTCGATCGTGGAAAACATAGTTGGTGATCGCTATGGCCAAGGGATCTTACCTCCTACACCACCCATTATGGTAGGGTTGAGCTCTCGCTGACCTTCTGGTGGTGTGAAGAATGACCGGCATCGTGGTCGCTCGCTTCACCAACTCGCCTATATAGGATGTGGAGATGGTTACGTATCAGATTTTCTGATGATAAGAAAGTAGTAGAGGATCATCCAGATTGTTACCTCTATTATAGCGATATTCGTGAGTATCATTCTTCTAGTGAGTACCACAGTGATTGAATCTATGCAGAGGTCGTGCTCTAGTGCATGATACATCACCGATCAGCCCAAACTATTTTTACTTGTTGAATTAGATCAATCCTTTGATAAGATAGTTGCACACTATTTTATGGAGAAGAAGGAAATCTTAGGGTACGCTTGGTCCGATGAAGAGAGAGTTAGCTTTGATCGCAATGAAGATTGATGGGGATTCAGCTTGTGTATGCATGGTTCAGACTAGGGGATTTCTTCTTAGAGAGAAACAAGCCATGAAAGGTGATGAGGTTGATCAAGGAGACACCATAGAATTAGCCCATCACCTTTGATAGCAGTTAAGGTAGAAATATAAGCAGATTGATAGGATGGCACTGCTGTAAAGACTGAAGAAGGTGTCGAAGCAAGCCTCTGATTTCCTAAGACAGCCGATGCCGCTAGTAAAGGTGCATGTCTTAGATCCGTTAAGACTACCTCTGAGCAAGGTAGCACTAGCTTATATAGGAAGGTAGTGGAAAGTACCTCCATACATGAAAAAGATCTAAAATCCATGGTTGAGCAATAGGTGAAGGAGATTTTGGCTCAAGCCTAGGGTGGATCATTGGTTCTAAAAGATAGACCCTACCCTGAGGAATTTGATGTTATCCAATATTCTAAGGGTTTTGTGCCACCTTCCTTCAAAAGCTTTGGTGACAGTGGAAATCCAAGGTAGCATATAGCTCACTTCAGGGTCAGTTGCTACAATGCAGGTGACAACAACGCTTTACTCTTTAGACTCTTTATTAGTAGCTAGCGAGTATTGCTTTGATATGTCAACCTAATGCTCAAGAAAGATATTTGTTAAGTTAGTGCAACTCTTCATCAAGAGATTTGTTGGAGTTCAGTAAGGGGTTACTATAGTAATCTCATTGTAGCCCAACAACACTCCAGTGAGTCACTTGTTGGTTATATTCTTCGATGGCATAACTTGAGTATGAAGTGTGAACGACAGCTATCTGAACAACATGCCATTGAGATTATTTTGAAGAATATCCATAGCCCAATCGCTTTCATGCTTAAGGGCTTCGCCATAAAGACATTTGAGAAGCTTCTTTACTAGGAGAGGCTAAACAATGGCCTTTTTAAGACCAGTTGCCGAAGCAGAAATCCCAAAAGGTTTATGAGAAGAAACCTGGAGCAAGTAATAGCGGTTGATAAGGGGAAGCAACTAGCTATAGATTAGTATAAGAGATGATGACCTCAATATCCCCCACATCCTTTGCCAGCACTAAGGTAGCCATACCGGCCTCCCGCAGCCTCCACGGCCAACAAAGCCACTGCCTCTACCATACCACCAGCAGTAGCAGCATGCATATCCGCCATCAGGTAGCTACAATCCACCTACTCTTTTAGATAAGTTAAATAAACCTTATTATTCTAAGAGGGAGGTAATCAGGAAAATCTTTAAGAATTTCTCAAAAAAACATGATTTTCAGCTACCCGAGCCTAGGAGACCGGAGAAAGTAGGAAAAATTCATGATCCAAACTTTTGCCCTTACCACCATATGCTAGGCCACATTTTGGAGGATTGCCTTACATTTAAGGATTGGATTGAACATAGTTTCAAGATCGGTGCTATAGTTATCCCAAAGGAATACCTTGTGGAACAACCTTCCAGTTCCATTAGGGTAATCCTTGAGGAAACAAATGACTCTACCAAAACCAAAGAAGGTTGGGACATTTCTTTGTCTAAAACCTTTAAGAAAATAATTCAAAAGATCAAGAATCTTTCCTTACAGGTTCCCGAGTTAGCTTAAACCTCCAATACCAAAGAAGGTTTGCAAGTTGCCAGTGCCAACTCTAGGAAAGTGGGAGTTTAGCAACACAAGATGTGTCAGATAACCCCTTAGCACACCGATGTACCTTCTTCAGACTTCCACAGGTGACTTCTACCATTTTAGCTAGCTCTTCTATTTCTTCTACTAGTATAACTCTTGTATCAATGGATAAGGGCATCAAATCCCTTACTCCACTTACTCTACTTGACTTCTACTTTGTACCCCCCAAATAATTCCAAGAAATTGAAGAATAAAGCTGATTTGAATTACATATGTGTCTCTTTTAATGAGTTATCTTCTTCTATTCCTAACAATAACTCTTCAAGTTTAATTAACTATAATAATTATGATCTTCCTCTTTCTGATTCAGAGTTGAACTTTCTAATTCTGAATACTATGGGTTCACCTCTTGAGATAGACATGGAATCATCTGATTTCGAGAGTCCCATAATAAAGAAAGGAGCTCAAGTGTAGAACTTGCCACCACCTTGCCTCGAGATTCATCAAGTCACCCTCCATAATGTTCTACCTCCTAGGCATCATTTTTACATGGGAAATAAGTCATTGGTACAAGATGAGAAGCCCTTCCAGTGATCCTCCACCCTTGGATATGCTTGTGGAAGACCAACCAAAAGTGGACTACAATATCCTTTCTCATCTAAGAAGGTTGCCATCTAAGCTAAGCATATATGATGCCCTTGTTTTATGCAAAGAGATGAGGGAATCACTAATCAAGGCCCTCCTTGATCCTAAAATATGCTTATTGTTGAGCCATAAATGAAGCATATTATGCAAAAAAAAGCCCAAGGGATCACCTTCACTGATGAAAAGCTTCTACTAGGGACTTGGAGCACAACTGCTCCCTACACATTACAATGACATGGATTTGCACTCAGGGTTCTCATGGATTTAGGTGCATCGGTGAACATTATGAGTCTAAAGACCCTTGCCTGTTTGAATATCGACATCTCTACACTCTGAGGAGATAGAATGATGTTGAGAGAATTCAATGGTCAAGTCCATCCCAAATCACTTGTGGAACTTAACCAAAGCCTCATTTGACCAACTAGACCCAACCTAACCCAATTGACCTTAGACCCAACATGACCTAAAGGGGTCATGTTGAGCCAAAATTGAACTTAACCCAAATTGATTGGAAACAAAGATATCAATCCACTCTATATGACTAACCAAACCTAAACCTACCCTTGACCAACCTCAAATAAGTCAAATGGGTCAAATAGTCAACTTGACCCATTTGACCTAAATGTAGTCATATGAGCCAAAACCAAATATATACCAAATTGAATCAAACCAAAGCCACCAAAACATTTCAAATGGTCATATGAACTTGGCTCAATCCTTAGTTTGACCCAATTTAACCTATTGGTCAACTTGACCCAAGTTGACCCATTTTTACCTAAATGGGTCAACATGAGCTAGACCCTACCAAATGTGTTCCAAATCCAATGAAACTTGGCCAAACCTAGTTTCTCTACATAGCTAACATATCTAAAGTGGAAAAAATAGCAAAATGACCATCCTAACCCTATGTAATAGAACAAATTTTGGCCTAGCCCATGGGTATTTGGTCATACCCTCTTCACAATCACTTGTCGCTTTCCTAAGAGCTCAAGGGTACTTAGTGATGAGTGGTGCATCCAACCCAATGGGTTTGGGTCAGCCCATTTGGCCCCTAGACCAAACCCGAGCACTTAGAGCAAAATTGAAATTTCAAATTCCCTCTTAAGCTCAATTCAAGCACATGGGAAGTTGGCAATCCATTCCTTAGATCAAATCTACCATGTGCACATTTTAAATAGCAAAAACAAACTCTCCAATCTCATCAATTAGATCAAAATGGCAAAGGATGTGTCAGTTGTCTGATTGCCATATGGGAGATATACTCCCCCTAATTCAATGAAATTTTAATTGCTCATCATTTGTGAACCCGAGCAACCATCTTAAAGCATTCCCAAGCTTCTTAGAGCAGATTTGAATTCCTTATTTCTCAGTTTTGCATAGTGCAAAATAGGGGAGCTCAATCCATTAGTGATTTTTTTCCACACTTGATCTCCTACCAATTACTCTTGTACACTCCATCAAAGGGTCAAGTCAAACTTGCTCAAGCTCTGATTGAAGTTCCTACAGTAGGGAAGAGCTCAATTGGATCAAAATAAGCCCAAGTGAAGAATCTACCCATTGATCCACTCAATCCCAAGGCCTAGGAATTTCAACAGAGCTTCGTCTCTACTAGACAAAGCTATCTCATTGATCTCGAGCGCCGGTGAGGTATGGAATTTGATCACTAAACTCAATGTGGTGTGGAGCTTTGTAAAATAAAATTTCACCTCATAGAATTTTGACCATTGGATTTGCCATTCTTTATCTCTAGATGGTGTGGCTTAAATTTTGTGATTTCAAGCTAGATCGAGTTTGGATCTTCCCCTTGATTATGGATGGTCTCTGTTGATCAAGGGGAAGATCCTGGCTCATCTCAACCGTCCATCTGCACATTTTAGATGGATGCCTGAGATTATTTAACACGTTTAGTAATTAGATTATCCTTTATAAACTGCGCGGAGATCCTCAGCAGTTCGATCTTTGATTGAATGGCCGAGAATATAAGGGTGTGTACTGTCGCCACCTTTATGAGGTGATAACTTAAGTTGTCCGCTCATGGTGCGACACGTGTAAAGTGCACTGACCGTCGCTGCCACACATCGCGTCGTGAGCCAAGGATTAATGAGGGATTAGTTAAGCAATTAATTAATTCCTAATTAATTCAGAGAACTTCTAAAATTCATAATTCCCTCTAGAAAAATCAAAAAAATAAAAGAAAAATTCTATGGAAAGATAATTTCATCTAGAATATTTCAAAAATGATTTCAATGAATTTTGAATTACTCTTTTCTCTGAATTTGGGTTTCTTTGGGAATCTTAATTAGCTAATTATCCTTTAATTAGATCATCAATTAATCTCAAATTTCCGGGGGTTCATTTTAGGGGATGACCTCTGCCTCTCCTAACTTTCTTGAGATTTATTGAGGGCTCAGTTAGGGAAATTGCTATCCCATTCTCTAATTACCCCTTTCATGTAATTACGTATAATTAGGGTATGATTAGTGGATTTATCCTATAATTAGAGTTGATTAAGGTCAGATCCAATAAGTAGGAGGTTTATAGAATAATTTAGGGGCATTTCCCCTAAGCTATTCCCTAAACCCTCTTTTCTCTCCTTAATCTACCTTTAATTAAGGGTTAATTCATTAATTATCCCCTTAATCAATTTCAAAATTCTAAAAAGTTCGAACTTAATTAATCTATCTTGGGTAGATGCTTAGGTATTTAATAGCCTAAGTTCAATTATGGAAATTAAAATCCCATTCATAAGTGTGAAAGGGTATTTTGAAATTACTTAAGCTAAAGCCCTAATTAAGCATACCACACAAGCCTTCAGAGCACACACATTAGCCTAAGTCACCACTTCTAGCTTTAAGTTAAGTGAAGTCTCCAAATTTGGAACCTCACTTAACATATCCAAATTTGTTAAGTGAAGTCTTCAAATCCCATATTCCAAAAAAATTTCAAAATGCATTTTGGAACTTCATTTAGCATAATCAAATTTGCCAAGTAAAGTTCCAAATCCAAAAATCAAAATTAACAGTCATATTTCAAAATTTTTTTAAACACATTTTGGGACCTCACTTAACATACCCAATTTTTTAAGTAAAGTCTCCAAGTCACAAAAATTCAAATATTTTTTAAAACACGTTTTGGAATTTCATTTAACATACTCAAATTTGCTAAGTGAAGCCTCCAAATCCAAAATCTAAATTAACAAACATTTCAAAAATTTCAAACAATATTTGGATTGTCACTTAACATACCCAAATTTGTTAAGTGAAGTCTCCAAATCCAAAATTTCAATAATTTTCAAACACATTTGGAATCTCATTTAACATACCCAAAATTTGTTAAGTGAAGCCTCCAAATCCCAAAAATTCAAAACTTTTTCAAAACATATTTTGGAACTTCACCTAGCATACTCAAATTTGCTAAGTAATGTTTCCAAAGTCAAAACAAAAATATTCAAACACCTTTGGAACTTCCTTTCTTAGCATACCAAATTTGCTAAGGAGAAGTTTCCATTTTCAAAAAACCAAAAATAAAATCAAAATTTTAAACACACCATTTGGAATTTCATTTAGCATATTCAAAATTTCTAAGTGAAATTTCCATTTCACAAAACCAAGTGGGATATCATCTTTAGCATACCAAATTTGCTAAAGTTGAATCTACACATTAAATCATTTCAAAAACAAAACAAAACACTTAGATTCCCCTAGCATACCAAATTTGCTAAAGGATCCTATTCTTTTCAAAAAAAAAAAAAAACAAAACAAAACAAAACATTCCAAACAAATGAAACACTTGGGATCCCCTGAGCATACCAAATTTGCTAAGAATCCTATTTTCAAAAATTTAAACAGAATACACTCGGGTTCTTCACTTAGCATACCTAAATTTTCTAAGTGAATTCCAAATTTTCCCAAAATCAAAACAAATTTCCAAAAAGAAACAATCACTTACACTTTACTTAGCATACTTAAATTTGCTAAGTAATTGAAATTCCAAAACATTAAAATGAAACAAAATCATTTGGCCCTTACTTTAGCATACCTAAATTTGTTAAAGGAAAGGGTCCTAAAAATCACCAATTCAAATTCAAAAATTCAAATGAACTAATGGAAGCATCTTATAAAAAATTTTGAATCCATATTTCAACATTCCTAAATCTGTTGAAGTTTGGATTCATATTCAAATTTCTCTTTCAATCAATCTCTTCAAATTTATTTGAACCCCACTTAACACTTCCAGGTTGTTGGATGTGGGTTCAAAGTTTCAAAATTCAAAATTCAAAATCTATGGAGCAAACTGACAAGTTCATTTCTCATTGCGATTTTTTAGTTAGTAGAGTTTTAGTTTACTACTGGTAAATGGCGTTCTAAGTTTGTCTTTACCTTCTCTCATGACATGGACCTTGCTTTAAATTAGGATGCTTTCTCCCGTTTGGATCATACCCACTTGATATATTTTGGACAGGGATTTGAGGGGGCTAGGATCACTTATGAAGGCATTCCCCTCAAAGACAAGAAAAAGAAGGTGGCGATAGATCATCGATAGATTTTCCATCCGATTGATATCTCCTCATCAAGAAGAAAGCTATGGCGCACTAGGACATTTCACAAGTCCATATTAGATCCCGCTTGTAGTTCATCTTGGAGTTGCCCATGTTGCCCTAGTGTGGGCTAGCACCCTACCATATGTACCCTTCAAGGGTATGGCTCCCCTGGTTTCAGGGCTTCTCTCCCCCACATTTGAGTATGGGTCTAGCTCACACTCCTCTCATCCTACCCGCACTCAGCATAAGAGCAAGAATCATTTGGTCAAACAGATCCATACTATGATAGCCAGAAAGCTAGAGGCAGTAGCCAAATCAGCCATGGATGAGTCTCCCATGATCACTTCATCATTGGTTATGAAAAAACCAGTTTCATCATCTCTCGAGATCAGACAGAGGATGCTAGGAGGATCCGTTCATTGCCTCCTCTAGTGGTGCACTTACAGCCAGTAGTTGCTAGGACTAGGAGGTCATATGCCAACCTTTGCTCTATTCTATGCCATGCTTAGAGTCTGGTACCTAGTTCGATCTATGATCTATTATCCCCGTAGCGTAGGGAGGCAATTCTTTCAAGAGAGGGCCCGTGAGGACCATACATCACACATTACTAGTGGAGAGCGACGGAGGTTCAGCCGTCAGTCAGCCGCTTCTGCTTTGGTTGGTTTTCTAGCTCGGCGTGCTACCCGCATCGACCATACTGATAGTATTCTCCTAATGGGGACTATCCACCACAAGAGGGAAATTTTTGTTCACAGAGAGTTGGTGGAGTCTCCACCCCACTGCCCACATCCGCCATCGCCAGTGTAGGTTTAGGTATCACCCATTCCATCTAAGGCCATGAAGGCCGCATTCGGGGAAAAATTTACCCTGTTGGTGATCTAGCTATGGCCAAGGGATCCTACTCCTCCTACACCACCCATTATGGTAGGGATGAGCTCTCATGCTCAACCTTGTGCCCCAGTGGTGGTATGAAGGGAGTGCAACCCCGGAGCATCGTGGTCATTTCTTCACAAATTCCACCCATACAGTCGGATGCAGAGATGGTGATAGTTATCATGGATATTCTAGATGATAGTTCAGTTGTAGCTGTGGTAGAGGATCATCCTAGGATTGTTACCCCTATTACAACCAATATCAATTAGGATAATCATTATTTTAGTGAGTACGCATGTGATTAACTCAATTCTGTGTGAGGTCTAATGCCTCTGCATGATAGGGATCACATCACCAAGCTATTGTATTACCTGTTAGATCAATCCTTAGATGGGATAGTTGCACACTATTTTTTGGAGAAAAAGGAGATCTTAGGGTACGCTTGGTCTGATGAAGAAAGAGTTAGCTTCAATCCCAATGAAGATGACTTAATGGGGGATTCAGCTGGTATATGATTGGTTGAGACTAGAGGTTCTCTTCTCAGGGAGCAGTAGGCCATGGAAGGTGATGAGGTTGATTAAGGAGATACTGCCAAATCAACCCATCACCTCTGACTTTAGTTAAGGCAGAAAGATGAGCAGATTGATAGGATGGCATAGTAGTTGCAGGACTTGTTGGCATGGATGTCAGTGCTTCAAAAGCAAGCCCCTCCAGTTCATCCTAGTACAGTTGATGTCAGTCAGCCTGAGCTAGTGCATGTCTTAGACCCATTTAAGACTCTACCTCCCACTGAGCAAGGTAGTACTAGTATGCATAGGAAGGTAATGTATAATACCTCCAAACATGAAAAAGATTTAAAATCCATGGTCAAGCTGTAGGTGAAGGAAGCTTTGGCTCAAGCCCGAGGAGGATCATTGGTTCCAAAGGGTAGACCCTACCTAGAGGAATTTGATGCTATCTAATATCCCAATGGTTTCATGCCTTCTTCCTTCAAAAGCTTTGATGATAGTGGGAACCTGAGGCAACATATAGCTCACTTTAGGGCCAGTTGTTACAACACATGTGGCATCAATGCTTTACTCTTTAGACTCTTTGTCAAGATTTAGTATCACTTTGATTGGTAATGCCTAGCCAAAGAAGATATTAACTGAGTTAGAGCAACTCTTCATCAAGATATTTGCTAGAGCTTAGCAAATGGTTATTGTAGGTGATCTCATTGTGGCCTAACAACACTCCGGTGAGTCACTTATTGATTATAATCTCCGATGGCATAACCTGAGTATGAAGTGTGAATCACAGCTATCTAAACAACATGCCATTGAGATTCTTTTAAAGAATATCCCTGGCCCAGTCGCCTTCATGCTTACGACTTCACCATAAAGGCATTTAAGAAACTAATTAACAAGGTGGCTAGTCTACAAGGAGAGGCCAAATAGTTACCTTTCCCAGATCAGTTGCCCAAGCAAAAATCCCAAAAGGTCTATGAAAAAAAATTGGAGCAGTAGCAATGGTTGATAAGGGGAAGTAGCCAACTAGAGATCAGTTCACGAGACCATGACCTCAGCAGCCTCCACCTCCTTTTCCACCATCAAGGCAACCATACTAGCCTCCACCGCAGCTTCCATGGCCAGGACAGCCACCGCCTCAGACATACCACCAGCAGTAGTGGAATGCATATCTGCTGCCAGGTAGCTATACCACCTACTCTATTAGATAAGTTAAACAAACCTTATTTTCTAAGAGGTAGGTAATCAAAAAAATCATTAAGAATCTCTTAAAGAAACCTAATTTTCAGCTACCAGAGCCTAAGAGACCAGAGGAAGTAGGCAAAAGCCATGATCCAAACTTTTCCCTTACCACCGTATACTAGGCCACATTTTGGAGGATTGCTTCACATTCAAGAACTGGCTTGAACATAGTTTCAAGATCGGTGCTATAGTTATCCCAAAGGAATACTTTATGGACCAACGTTCCAGTTCCATTAGGGTAATCCTTGAGGATACAAAGTGATCTTACCAAGACCAAAGAAGGTTGGGACATTTCTTAGTCTAAAACCTCTAAGAAAATAATTTAGAAGATCAAGAAGCTTTCCTTGTAGGTGCTTGGGTCAGCTCAAACCTCTAACAGCAAGGAAGATTTGCAAGTTTCTAGTGCCAACTCTAGGAAAGTGGGAGCTCAACCAAAGAAGAAGCAGTAGCAAAGTGTTAGCCAGATAGCCCCTTTAGCATCATTATCCTGTCCAGCCCGCCTTGATTTTCCACTGAAACTTCTAATTTCAGCTAGTTCTTCTCTTTCTTCTACTAGTAGAACTCTTGTATCAATGGATAAGGGCTTCAAATCCCTTACTCAACTTATTCTAATTGATTTCTACTTTGTACCTCCAAAAATTTCCAAGAAATTGAAGAATAAAGTTCATTTGAATTACAACTATGTCTCTTCTGATGAGTTATCTTCTTCTATTCCTAATGATAACTCTTCAAGTCTAATTAACTATAATAATTCCAATCTTCCTCTTTCTAATTCAGAGTTGAAATTTTCAACTCTGAATACTATGGGTTCACCTCTTGAGATAGACTTGGAATCATCTAATTCCGAGAGTCCCATAGAGAAGCTATAGGTGAGTGGGTGAACTTGCCACCACTTCACCTCCAGAGATTATCGAAGTCAACCTCTGTAGTGGCAAGGTTCTACCTCCTAGGGCAGGACCTCTAGATAGAGAGAAATAAGTCATTGATACTAATGATCAAGAAGCCTCTCCACAAGATGCTCCACCCTTGGATATGCTTATGGAAGACCAGTTGAAGGTGGACTATAATGTCCTTTCTCATCTAAGAAAGTTGCCATCTAAGCTAAGCATATATGGTGCCCTGGTCTTATCTAAAGAGATGAGAGAATCACTAATCAAGTCTCTCCTTGATCCTAAAATATGCTTAGCTCAGCTAACCACTATAGGTGAGGAAGCACACTATGCAAAAGAATCCCAAGGGATCACCTTCATAGACAAAGACCTTTTACTGGGAGACTTAGAGCTCAATTGTCCCCTATAGATTATAATCGACATGGACAGGTTTAGACTCACTAGGGTTCTCGTGAATTTAGGTGCATCAGTAAACATTCTGAGTCTAAATACCCTTTCCTATTTGAAGATTGACATATTCTATGAGGAGATAGATTGATATTGAGAGGATTGAATGATCAAGGAGAGCATGCTTTAGGTTCTATAGTGTTACCTTTGGAGATCAGTGACTGGAAGACTGAAGCCAACTTCTACATCATTAATTTGAATACTTCATTCACTACTTTGCTTGGTAGGCCTTGGATACATCAGAACAAGATCATTCCATCCTCTCTTCATTAGTGCATCAAGTTTAAGAAAGATGGAATCGAGTACCATGTCAATGGGGATGAAAAGCCATTCTCAGTTAGAGAGGTTGAGATTTATGAGGATGTGACCTACTATCTTCTTCAAAACACTTTCTCATGAACTTGGACAAAATTTAAATGCAAATGCAAAGGAAAAAAGGATGAAGCCAAAGAAAAGATAAAAGAAAATGAAAAGAAAAAAGAAAAGTCCAAGTGAGCAAGAAAGGGGAATTGAAGAAGAAGTGGATCCGCATATCACATTCCACCCATAGTTCATTCCATCATATGGACATGTTGGTATGATGGCTCAACCTCCACTAGGTAGAGGCAAAGGAAGAAACAAAGGCAATTCTAGAGGTGGGAGACCCCTTAGTTAGCCTTCAGCCAATAGAGGTCGTGTTCCAGTTCATAGGAGTACTCCTACTATTCACATAGACTTGGAATCCAACTTGGAGGATGAGTCTAATGTGATTAATATACCAGCCAACCCCTCTCAACGGGTTCCATTGGAGGTGGCTATTGATCCAGCTAGAGACGAAGACCAGTCCTCCAAGCAAAGCCAAGTATTCAAATCTAGTTTATGTGAAACTATTAAGAAATAGTTGGGAACCTTAGCTCTAACCTCACTTACATCATAAAAAGTTGAAGGTTTAGTAGTTAAGAAAGTCCCTAAGTCTTCCAATGACATGAAGTAGAAGAGGTTCTTTTTGGGTTCATCATCCTCAAGTTCAGAGCTCGATGTAGGACTTGAGGAAGATACTTTTAAAGAATTAATGGAATTTCTTTTTAACTTTTACTCGCCTTGTGTTCAAGATCTTATACAGAAAGGTTTAGTTCCTCACACTTGGTCCAAGGACAGGTTAGAATATTTCAAAAATCTATGGAACAATACAAACAGGGAAGCACAATCAAGATCAACATTAGGATTCAATATAGTGGGTCCAGTCGATGATGAAGATTACTGTCTAGTTGTTACCAACTATTTGGAGTCTGATAGGTTCTTCTCACAAATCCCAAACTCTTATGAGAATGTGTGTTTAGAAACCTTAAATAATCTAGATGATCTCTAAGTCAAAGAGGCACCGCCAAAATTTGAAGGGAGATTCATTCAACAATCGACAAGCTAAAAGAAATCAACCTCAGGACAGAAGAAAATCCTCGCTTGACATACATCAGTTCATTGCTAAATAAAGAAGAAACTAATGACTTAGTAAGGGTATTCACTAAGTTTAAAGACTACTTCGCATGGAGTTATGAAGAAATGCTCAGATTATCTCCTGACATAGTAGTCCACAAGCTAGCAATAGATCCTAGCGTTACCCTTATTAAGCAAGCTCCTAGACGTATGCAATTGGAAATTGAATAACAGGTCATTTTTGAAGTCAAGAAATTGATCGATGCTGAAGAAGACTCTTGATGATAACAAATGACAGTGAAATGGCAATTGGTTGAAGCCTTGTGGGTCTACCGCACCACATACCAAACTCCAACTCAGTCTAACCCATTTTTCTTATTGTATGGGTCTGAAGTCATTCTTCCTTTAGAAGTTCAACTCCCATCACTAAGGATAGCATTGGGTAACAATATCACTATATAGAAGAATGCAAAGTTTTGGTTAGAAGAGTTTGAAGGTTTAAAGGAGAGTCACCAATGGGCGTGCCAAAACCTTGAGTTGTACAAGGCCAAAATGATTCAAGCTCATAACAAGCTGGTCTGCCCTAGGTCTTTCCAATTAAGAGAACTTATGTTAGTCCTAAGGAGACCAATTGTTGCCCATCGAAAGATGAGAGACAAGTATGAACCCACTTAGGAAGGCCTCTATGTCATAGAGAAGGCCTACCAAGGAAGATCTTATCAGCTTATTGATTGTAAAGGGGAACACCAGATGCTTCCAATTAATGTGCTCAATCTAAACAAATATTACCCATGAAATAAATCATGATTGAAAACATTCATTAATAAAAAAAACAAAATCTGATTCCATTCATCAAATCTTCTCTTCTTTTGAAGTGTTATTTACTAGTCTTGTGAATCTACCGTGACGTGTTTAGGGTAGGTGTCAGAGTGCACCAGTACATTCTATCCCTCTTTCACAACACAAACACAATCTCCCAATGCTTTTAGAATAGGTGAAGAGAACCCAAGAGGCATCTATTTTTGTTAAGCGTGCTTGGGCGAGAGTAGTACTATGATGAGGCACCTCCTGGGAAGTCGTCGTGTTGAAAAATCTGTTGATGCCATCCATTTTATTTCCTTTTATTTTCATTTTATCTTATCATTGACATCAGAGAACTCAATGATTGACTCTGAAAACATTGTGATGGATGCTCACCAAAAAAAAACATGAGTGGGGCCACGCCGATTCGTGTTCTCTGGACGCCAAGGGAAATTTCTATAACTCATGATCATCCGATTCACCGATGATCGCAATTGAAAGATCTGCATGCACGACGAAAGATGCCATAGTGCATCTCGAGATCCGCACTGATTTCAGCTTGTTCGAAGCCTTAACATGGCATGGACAGGTTCCGTATGAGCATAATTTATAGCAAATCTCCAATCGCACCAGTACACCAAATCCCATGAAAACTCTTCAGTTAAGCATGATTAGGTGAGAGCAGTACTATGATGGGTGACCTCCTAGGAAGTCATCGTGTTGAACCATCTGTTGATGCTGCCTATTTTATTTCCTTTTATTTTTATTTTAGTTAGCATAACTAAGTTAGGTGACCCAAGCGACATCCTTTCTTAGTGAGAATTCTTATTGCCGTCTGTGGAATCATTCATAATTCCCTAGCATGTTTTAAGGTAGGTGTAAGAGTCCCCCAAAGATGTCCTATTCTTTTTAACACATGGACAACAACAAACATAAATATTTTATCTTGAGCTATTTGATGTGGGAGAAAGCCCCCTGTGGCACTCACTCATTAGCTGCTCTAGGTCAGGTCTACATGCTACCTCACTAGTATGTCACCCTAGTGATCACCTATTAGAAGATGTGCATCCCTGTGCTTTCTTTCTAATTTGATCATTACAAACCAACGAGCGCCTTGTTAGTATAGTAAGCTTCACTGCCCAACTAGGAAGTTACCTCATGATTGACTTTGCTTAAGAAGATGTGAGTATCATGCTTTCTTCTTGAGCTAGCCATCATGCTCTAACTAGGTTGAGTATATGTGAGGTTTAGGATAAGTCCCCCAGAGGCTCCTTTCCTCTTGGTTACTTATGAGTTGATATAAGTCCCCCAGTGGCATTCACTTAGTTGTCAACCTAGGTCGGATAGCACCTGTCAAGCCAAAGACATACTATCCCAGTAGTCAGTTCCACTATAGAGGATGTGAGTCCCCGAGCTTTCTTCCTAGGCTGATTATTACAAACTGACGGGCACCTTAGGTTGGTTGATGTTCGCATGTCGGGGACTCACCCGGAGTACCCACTTTGAGATATGATTCCCCATGCTTTCTCCTTAAGTTGGACACTGAATACCTATTGAATTTATGACTAGCCATGTCATTTTCTCCAAGGTGTTGAATTAAGCCCTTACCAACCCCATCCCCTGTGGGCACTCTATTTGGATCATGTCCTACCCCATTTAGGCACTACCTGGGTTACTTTTGGATTGGATAGTTTCCCTTTCCTAATAACCACCCCTATGATTGGAAAATTTATTTGACGGAAGCGCAGATTCTCCCTTGGTTAAATCTAAGATAGGTCTAGGCTAATATAAGATCCTTCTCAATTTGATCCCTCACAAACTAATAGGGTTGACAATAAACAACTAAAACCAAACTAAAACAAACAAAATATTCACTTGTGGATTAGGAATTCAAGCCTCCAAAGGGTCCCTTCTCCCAAGCAGACATCCTATCTTTAGGGCAGTGTTAGTAGAACTCTCCTTAGGAATTGCCTGACTACCTGAGTTAAGATAAATCCTTGGGTTAGTACTCACTCCGTAGTCACCCTTAGGTTAGGTTCAATCTGCTTTGCCACAAGCATGTTACCCTGATAGTCATTCTGATTTGGAAGATGTAAGACTATGTTGCATTCTTTCTAGCATGATTATCGCAAATCGACGGGCAGCCCTAGGTCGGGTTAGATTTCTTGCCCAAAGTAATTGATCAACCCAATGGTCTTTTATAGTGGAGGATGTGAGTCTTCGAGCTTTCTTCCCTTCAATTGATCATTGTAAATTGAAAGGCACTCCTTTGGTTGGATGGTTCTCCCATCGGCCTGGAAGCTACTCCCTTTAGTTCACTAAACCTAAGATAGGTTAGCCTTCTATAAGCTCCTTCTCAATGTGATCCATCGCAAACCAATGAAATCCACAAATAAGTTTAAAAAAAATGAAATCTATCTTTGACTATCTTTGAGCTGATTTAAGTCCCCTAGTGGTATTCACTCAATAGTCAGCTCTAGGTCAGGTTTGATTTGTTGCCCATAACAACCAATCACCCTAATGGTTCCTTATTTCTAGAAGATGTGAGTCCCCATGCTTTCATCTTAAGATTTGGCCATTGTGTACCAAAAGGCATTTCTCCTTGGTCGGATAGTTCTACCTTGTGGTTGGTAGACTACTCCCTTTGAATTGATAAATTTGAGTTAAGTCAGGCTTCCGTGGCCTATACTCAGTGCAATTCATCACAAACTTATAGGATCCATCATAATCAAAACAAACAAAACTAAAATAAAATTAATCTTGACTATCTTTGAGTTGATCTAAGTCCCCTAGTGGCATTCACTCAATAGTCAACTTTAGGTTGGGTTCAATCAGTTGCCTTGCCAATAGATCACCCTAGCAACTAGTCTATACTTTGGAGGATGTGAGCCCCCACACTTTCTTCCTAGTACAGCTGCTGCACACTGAAAGGCATCCCTTTGATCGGTTAGTCCTACTATGTGCTTAGTAGACTACCCCTTTTAATTAGTAAATCTGAGTTAGGTCTTAGCCTCCATGGCTCCTATTCAGTACAACTCATTGCAAACTAATAAGGTTCATCCTAAAATTCAAAACCTAGCAAAAATTTGAAAAAAATTCAACCCTCTTCCTTAGTAGAACTCAAATTAAATATTTTTCTCCTCAATGAGAATCCAATCAAACCTTTCATCTCCTTTTAGATGACTTGAACCTACTTCCCTAGTGGAAGGTTCACACTCTATCCCTTTATGGATTTCTTCTCTCTCTCTCTTATGTCTTGGACATAAGTAAAGCCTCATTGCACTGAGCTCTGGATTCTTTCTTTCCTTGGGTCTAGGATTGATAGTTTCCATTAGTGCTTATAATTTCTTCATGTTGTTGATCGATTTAGTCAACACCAATATGTGTGTTCTGGCCACACACACCTATTGCCTTTGTTGACCTATTTTAGATGAAACCCTCCATCTTAGACATAGGACTTCTCTTAGGCTTTAAGAGTTCCTTAGTCTTAAGATGCATCTAGTGATTAGGTGGACACTCCAACTTAGCCCTATAAGGCTTATAAGAGTTAGCCATAGAAATAAGTCATGCCTTAGGGGTGTTCCTACCCTTAGCTTAAACCATTCCTCACTTTCCTTCATTCAAGTCAAACTCCAAATCAATTCTATTTGATTTTATCCAAATTCAAATCAATTCCATGATTGAAAAACATGATTGAAATCTATGATTGAAAACACATGATCAAAATCCATCAAAAATTCCTAAGTCCAAATTTTGTCTAAGTCCTTAAGCTTCCCTTAAGGACTTAACCAAAATCATGATTCAAATCTATTCAAATCTTTGAGATTTTCTCATGATCATTTATATTCTCATTTATATTCACATATATAAATGAAATATAAATTCAAACCCATCAAATCAAACTCAAAAATCCAAATCAATTAATGAAAATTTTCTTAAGTCCCCTTAATTTTCCATCAGACTTAGCCAAAACCAACTCTAAACTTTGATCAAACTATTCAAACTCATGGGATTTTCTCAAAAATTATTTATATTCTCATTTATATTCTTATATATAAATGAAATATAACTATAAATCAATCAAATCAAAGGAAAACATTAAATTCCAAATTTAAAATCCTTGAAATTCTCTTAAATCCCTTAATTTTCCATTAATGGATTTAACCTAAACTTTGATCAAACCATTTCAAATTCATGGGATTTTCTCAAAAAAATTTTCTATCCTCATTTATATTCTCATATATAAATGAAATAAAAATAAAAATCAATCCAATCTAATTCAAAAATTAAATTTCAAATTAAAAATTCTCTTAAATCCTTTAAATTCCCTTTAATGGATTTATCTTAAATCATGATTAATCCACTTCAAATTCTTGAAAATTTCTCATGATCAATTTATATTCTCATTTATATTCACATATGTAAATGTAATATAAATTCTAACAATCAAAATCAATTCCAAAAATAAAACTCAAATCCATTCAAAATCAAATCTAAGGCTTTCAAGCCAAAATTTTGAACTTAGCCAAAATGCTTTCAAATCAAGCCAAATTCTTGATTTTCTCTCATGGTTCAATCAATCCTACAATCATGAGCTCATATATAAATCCAAACTTCAATCATTCAATCAAATCCAAAACCCTTTCATATTCTTCCTTTGAATATGAAATTT
This sequence comes from Cymbidium sinense, assembly GCA_021442155.1. NCBI lineage: Eukaryota > Viridiplantae > Streptophyta > Magnoliopsida > Asparagales > Orchidaceae > Cymbidium > Cymbidium sinense. The sequence continues at coordinate 20,366,334 of CM038221.1, read as the reverse complement.
TCAAATAGATCAAAACTCATTTGACCTTAAACCACTTGTAAATGGATTTATATTTCAATCATAAGTCCATATACAAGATCTATCAACTTCAAATCAAGCTTTGACCAAGCCATTTGACCCACTTAGGCTCACTTGACACAAAGTGACCTAAAATACCCTTATGAGCCAACTTTTGATCCTAAACCAAATTGATTGAACCAAACTCATATCCCTCATCATGATCAACAATCATCATGGATGATCAATCAATCAAATTGGGTTAAACCAAGTCAAACCTAAGGGTTGACCAAGTTAACACTCAACCCAAAATGAAACCTAACATAGCCAAAATCCACCATAGGCCAAATTGATTGAAACCATTGATCTAAGTTTATTCATGACTTATGTTTGAACTTGACCAAGCCAACATTTGAGCCTAACCTAACCCAATTGGCCCACTTGACCCCAGTTGACCCATTTTGACCTAAAGGGCCAAAATGTGTCAAAACTTGATCTAAGCTAAATTAATTGAAACCAATGGGTCAAATCCATCCCAAATCACTTGTGGAACTTCACCAAAGTCTCAAATGCCCAACTAGACCCAACCTAGCCCAATCGACCTTAGACCCAACATGACCTAAAGGGGTCATGTTGAGCCATAATTGAACTTAACCCAAATTGATTGGAAACAAAGATATCAATCCACTCCATATGACTAACCAAACATAAACCTACCCTTGACCTACCTCAAATAGGTCAAATGGGTCAAATAGCTCAACTTGACCCATTTGACCTAAATGGAGTCATTTGAGCTAAAACCAAATATATACCAAATTGAATTGAACCAAAGCCACCAAAATATTTCAAATGGTCATATGAACTTGACCCAACCCTTGGTTTGACCCAATTTGACCAATTGCTCAACTTGACCCAAGTTGACCCATTTTGACCTAAATGGGTCAACATGAGCCAAACCCTATAAAATGGATTCCAAATCTAATGAAACTTGACCAAACCTAGTTTCTCCACATACCCAACATATCTAAAGTGGAAAAATAGCAAAATGACCATTATACCCCTAGGCCATAGAACAAATTTTGGCTTAGCCCATGGGTATTTTGTTCATACCCTCTTCACAATCACTTGGGGCTTTTCTTAAAGCTCAAGGGACTTAGTGATGAGTGGTGCACCCAACCCAATGGGTTTGGGTCATCCCATTTGGCCCCTAGACAAAACTCGACCACTTAGCTTGAAATTCGATTTTCAAATTCCCTCCTAAGCTCAATTTGATGCACATGGGAGGTTGACATTGCACTCAAGGGATCAAATGGACCATGTACACACTCAAAATCGCCTAAACAACCTCTCCAATCTCAGCAATTGGATCAAAATGGCAAAGGATGGTTTGACCGTCCGATTGCCATAAGGGGAGATATACTCCCCCTAATTTAAAAAAAAATTTCAATACACACTCTGTCAATTGAAGCCTAAGAACCCTTATCAATCATCAAAGAGCATTCCAAAGGTCTTGAGAGAGGATTTCCTTCCCGCTTGCAAAATAGGGGAGGTAGAGTGAATTGCTAACTTCCTATACACTTGATTTCCTCAAAATTGCTCCTACACACTTATTCTAAAGAACAATCCAAGCTCACTCAAGCACACATTGGAGTTCCCATATCAAGGAGAGGATCAAATCAATCAAAGTTGAAGCCCAAGTGAAGTGGTGTTACTCCACCCATTGATCCACTAAATCCCAAGGCCTAGGAATTTCAATAGGTCTTCGTCTCCACCAGACAAAGCTATCTCATCGATCTCGAGAGCCGGTGATCACCTCTGGTGAGGTATGAAATTTTTCGATCACTTAGCTTAGGAGGTGTTGGTCCTTTGTAAAAGAAATGTTCATGGCATGTGAAATCAACCATTGTATAGGTTTTTAATTGTGCTTAGATGGTGTGGGTACAAGTTCATTCCAATCTGAGCTCAATTAAGCTCAGAATTCCCCTTAGATCATGGACGGTCCCCATTGATCCTCAGGGAAGAACTTGGCTCATCTCAGCTATCCATTCACACATTTTAGATGGACGGTTGAGATTATTTAGGACATTAGAAATATAATTATCCTTTTAAAACTGCTGGTGAATCCTTAGTCATCCGATCTTTGATCGGACGATCAAGAATATAAGTGCGTGCACCGCCGCTGCCATTTGGGATGTGACATTTAAGTCATCCCCTCATGAGAGTAAAGTGTCCGACCGCCTCACAGCCACTGAGCTAAGGATTAAGTGATTAGTTAAATGCCTAATTAATTCCTAATTAATCCATAGAACTTGTAAAATTCATAATTCTCTCTAGAAAAATTAGAAAAATAAAAGGAAAAAATACTATGGAAAGATAATTTCATTTAGAATATTAAAAAATATTTTCAATGGATTTTGAATTACTCTTTTCTATGAATTTAGATTTATTTAGGAATTTTAATTTGCTAATTATCCTTTAATTAGGTCATCAATTAATCTCAAATTTCTAGGGTTCATTTTAGGGGATGACCTTTGCCTCCCCTAAATTTCTTGAGATTTATTGAGGGCTCAATTGGGGAAATTGCTATTTCATTCTCTAATTACCCCTTTCATGTAATTAAGAGTAAATAAGGTGTGATTAGTGGATTTATCCTATGATTAGGGTTGATTAAGGTTAGATACAGTAAGTAGGAGGATTATGAAATAATTTTGGGGCATTTCCACTAAGCTATTCCCTAAAGCCTCTCTTCTCTCCTTAATCTCCTCTTAATTAAGGGTTAATTCATTAATTATCCCCTTAATCAATTTTCAAAAATTCTAAAAAGTTCCAGAACTTAATTAATCTACCTTTTTTAGGTGCTCAGCTATTTAATAGCCTAAGTATAATTAAGGAAATTAAAACCCATTTTATAAGTATGAAAGGGTGTTTTGAAAGTACTTAAGCTAAACCCCTTAGCTTAATTAACTTTTAATTGTAAGCCAAATTGCATTCGGCCTTTTCATTATTAGGTGCATTGAAAATTTAAATTCCTTCTATATTTTATGCCATCTCATTGGCTCATAATTATTTAGTTAATTCTTCTAAGGTGGTGTAGCTAAGGGTTAATTAAGCTACTTAATTCATACCTTAATCTAATCAGTGCTTAAAAATGGATTTAATTATTAAAAATTAAACAAAAATATCAAACACATGTGGGAATAGGTTAGGAACAACAAACTCATCTCACCTTTTCAAAATTAAATCAAACTTTAAATTAAATAAAAATCATTTTGAAATTCACTTTGATTTATTCTAAATTTTCTTATTATATAAGAATGTCTTTAGGATTTAAGTAAAGTGAGTTTGTTGACATGATTTCATTGCTTTGGATCTTTCCCAACATGTTAAGTTGTATTCCATGTGATTCATACATTCATAATTCCATGTTTCAAATTTTAAAATGAAATTGTTTACTTTATGTCAAATGTGCATGTGTTGGCTAAAGTAAAATATGAATGGCTATTATCACTACTAAATCCAAATTATTTTTAAAACTTATAAATGAAATGTCAAATCTGAAGGTATGCTACTTATACTTTAGTTATAAGATTTCATGTGAAATATTATAAAGGTATGCTTAGTATAGGTTCCTTTCTTTCCTATGTTGGTATAGTTTTGAATACGAATTCTAGTGAGACATAAGGTTCATTTGGAAAGGACCTAATGTTCACCTAATTTCATATCTTATTCATCCCTATGCTACCATCTAACAAGAGTTACCTACACTTACATACATAAATTGCATAAATAAAAATGAATCCATTAAACAACTTTTGCATATTCCTTTTCTATTTCATTTCTTTTATATGCATGTTTGTACTTAAGGAAAGTCATATATTAGTCTGGACAACCCCAAGATTATGAGGCTTTAAGTAGCCCTAAGTAGGTCTTGTACCTTACACCTCTGGTTAACAATGGCACTATACTCACTTATGCCTTTCTTACTTTCATGTATGTATGTGAAATTTTGGATAAGGAAAACCTTTTTTACTTAAGAAAAATCATGCATATTCAACTTCTAAATTTTCTTAAATGGATTACTTAGAATGCATCATTAAGTGTGTTAACTACTCTCATTTGCATGTATAGATATGCTTAGGGTCCATCCATATGCATGTTATATATGTTGGGAAAGAAAAGAAGTAAGGTGTGTTATGTGAATTTTGATTCATTTTATTTAATCTTAAAATGCCTTTCTTTTTGAATAAGTTTGTTTAGATTTTTTCTAAACTCAGGATTGATTAAAAGATGTAATCAAAACATTCACCTTAATGAAACTAAAACATGAACATACTTTAAGAAATTATTTAAGGTTAGGGAAGGAAAGAGAAGTTCTCTTCTCTTTCCCTCTCTGCACAACTTAGTAATTAATTGTAAGTTTCATTTAAATCAAATTAAAATATGAAATAAAATCAACCCAAAACACTTAAATAACTTGAATGAAACTCTCCCCTAAGTTGAACATGTTCTTCATACTTAGAAAATTTGAACCTAAAGTCCTAACTAAGCATACCACACAAGCCTTCAAAGCACACACATTAGCCTAAGTCATCACTTCTAGCCTTAGGTTAGGTTGGTGCATGGTTTGATGTTATGTTTTTTTTTATGATATATGTTTTAGACTGGATGTTAAGGTGTATGCTTATAGAATGAATGGTATAACATGCTTAATCTAGCTATTCTTTTCTGTAGAGGATTGTGCTTATGGGGTGCTATCATAAATAAAAATATAACTGCTTCTTGCTTGTAGGTGCTTATACCCCTCTGCATAATCTATAGGCCAGGTGGACTTAGTCACCCATGTGTGGGGTGATAAGTCCAATATACATGCTTGGGATTTGTGTGGTGTGAATTAGCTAACTTTTGTTTTGCAGGTGTTAGTTAGATTTCTACTTTTCCATTTCAAGGAAAAATTTATATAATTAGGATTTTTGGAATGATTTGTTATGGGGATTAGAATGAGCATTGGTCATAAGATCCTATCTTATGCACCATGTTAAGCCTTGGAGCATCTACCATCCAACCTTCGAAAGAAGGAACCAAAAGAAGAAATAAGAAAATAAGAAGAAAGAAATAAGAAAGAAGAAAGAAGAATAAAGCTTGAAGACCCCCATCACAATGAATTCCTTTGCTTAAATTATAATTTAATTCATTTGTAATTTGGATTGTACAAGGGTAGAGCTTTGCTACCCATATTTGATATTTTGGTTTGTGTGGTGCACCACCATTATTCTTTTTTTGTGATTAGCTTTATAAATTGATTGATGATTTATTTAGCTTTTGCATCAAGTGGCATGATTTTCCTAGTTTCTTCCTTACTTTCTGTATGGCCTGGATGTGGATTAGGCTCTTTAAGAAAAAATACCCAACTTAACAATTCAAATTAAAACTAAACAACTCATAACCTCACCTAAAGCTTAGGTTTAAAATCATGATGAAAGAATTAGCAACCCCTTAGCTGCATGAGCATTTCTTTATAATATCATGCACAAATGCATCTTATTTCACTTTTGATTGGAGGGCTTCCACCTTTGCCAGAGAACCCAACTTAACCTATGAGAGCCGTGGTGGAAACTCACCTCCTCCCTTCTCACTGATTTTGGCCAATAATCTAATTTCTCATGCATTGGTCATAAAAATTCTATTAGCCTAAGTCAAAATAATTATCCAAAATAAAAATAAAATGAAATTTGAATTGCATTAGATTTAGGTCATTTGAAGCATGTCCCTTTTCATGATCTAGTATCTTTAGGGAGCAAGTTTAAGGACATAGTCTCTTTCTAAATAAAAATAGCCTAGCTATCTTGCATAAGCATGATGACTTGCCTACAGTATTTAAAATCATAGGAGGAGTTAGTTGGTGGACACCCCAAGGTGATTGTAAGTCCAAGCTATCAGGTGTTCTGTCCTCTCTTGTGGAGGCAAACCAATTACCCATTTTTGCCTTAAATTTAGGTTATACTTTCGACCCTCACTGAAGCTCCATAAATTTAGGTTCTGAGGTTACTTCTGCCCTTTGTGGGCCATAAGCATAATTCCTCACCACTTAGGCATATCCTTAATCTTATGTTAAGGAATCTTAAGTCTTAAATTTCTAATGAAAAATGTAACTCAAATAAACTAAATCAATTTCTAAAATGTGAAGCCCAACTATAGGATAGTTTGAGATGCTCGTTGGGTTTCTTAGCATCATGAACATCTCTTACTTAGTTTTTATTTTGGCTTCTATAATAACTCCATCTTTTGATCAATTTCATTTGGTCTTCAAACATAAAAACCAATCGATTAATAGTCCTTCCTATTGAAATCTTCAAAGACAATGATCATTTACCTTAATCGAGAGTTTTCCTAAGGGATCCCGTCCCTTAGGATGTAATTAATTATGAGGGTTTTCCCATGTAAAGAACTTAATGAACCAAGTTTAAAATAAACCCTGCTTTACTTTTCCATGTAAAGTAGGGAAGAATCTTTGGCACATATGCAGACCCATCATCCTTAGGAGTCCTTATTAAGGTGATTGGTTTCATTAAAGGGTAGTGACTTCTACCTTTCAAGATGGTACACTATTTCCTTGATGATGTACCTAATCACCTAAATAAGTACATCTATGGATCTACGTGGTATCTTACCAAGATGAATTTCCATATATATAATTTTGCCTCTCCTCTCTCTAACTGATTTGAAGGAAACTCTATATTTATGTCGAAATTTTTCTCCATAGAGTCCTTATTGAGGTGATTGGTTCCATTAAAGGGTGGTGACTTTTGTCTTTCAAGATAGTACACTATTTATTTGAGACATATCCGATCACCTGAATAAGTACATTTGTGGATCTGTGTGGTGTCTTACCAAGATGAATTTCTACATATGTAATTTTTCCTCTCCTTTCACGATATATTTGAAGGAGACTTTATATGTGTATGAGAAGTTTTCATGACAAAGTCCAATATACATGCTTGGGATTTGTATGGTTTGTTTAGCTAATCTCTATTTTATAGGTGTTAGTTAGATTTACTTTTTCTTTTTCATGTACTTTTATAATTAGTATTTTGGAATGGTTATTATGGGGGATTAGGATGAACATTATCCATAAGATCTCATCTTATATATCATGTGTAGCCTTTGGAGCAACCACATTCCAACCATCCAAAAGAAGGAACCAAAAGAAGAAAGAAGAAGGAAAAAAGAAAAAAAGAAGAAAGAAGAAAGAAGAAAGAAGAAAAGAAGAAATGAAGACCCCATAACATGAATTCCTTGCTTAATTATAATTAATTCATTTGTAATCCGGGTTGTATAAGCATACCCAATTTATTTTTGAGTTTGTGCGGTGGTGCCTAACCATACTTGGCCTTTTATTCTTTTGCATTAGCTTTATAAAATGATTGATATTTTGTTTAGCTTGTGCATTAAGATGGCATCCTTTTTCTAGTTTCTTCCTTTCTTGATGTATGGCTTCGATGATGATTAGAATCTTAAGGAAAAAATAAATATTCTACCAAATTAATCAACTAAAAATTAAAAATAAATAACTCATAACTTGACTTAAAGCCTAAGTTAAAATCAAGATAAAAGAATTAGCAGCCCCTTAGTTGGATGTGTACTTTATTTTCTAACATCATGCATAAAAGCATATTATTTCACTCTTGATTGGAGGGCTTCAACCTTTGCCAGAGAACTTGGCTTAACCTCTGAGAGCCATGGTGGAAACACACCTTCTTATCTTGCTGATCTTGGCCCATAATCTAATTTCTCATGCTTTAGGCATAAAGAATCTTATAGCTTAAGTAAAATGATTGTCCAAAATGAAAATAAAACATAAGAAAAATTTGCATTAGATTTAAGTCATGAATTCATGCCCTACATGATCTAGTCTCTTTAGGGAGTGTGTTTAAGGATTATTCTCATTCTAAATAAATAATAACCTTGTTATCTTGTAAAAGCATATGACTTGCCTACATGTCTTAAAACTATAGGAGGAGTTTGTTGGGGGCCACCCCCATGCAGTTGTAAGACAGTTGGGTGATTTATCATCTCTTGTGGAGGTAAACCAAATAGCCATTTTCACCTTTGATTTAGGTCATGCTTTTGGCCCTCGCCAAAGCTCCCTAGATTTTGGTTCAGAGGTTGCTACTTCCCTTCGCAAGCTATGAGCCTAAATCCTCACCTCTTAGGCATTTCTATAACCTTGTATTATGGAATTATAAGCCCTAGCATTCTAATAAAAATTCAACTCAAATAAGTTAATTAAATTTCAAAAAAATGTAAAGCCCAACCATAGGGTAGTTTGGGATGTTTACTAGGCTTCCTAGTATCATAAGCATCCCCTACTTCTTTTCATTTGGCTTCGGTAAGAATTCCCTCCTCTTGATCGAACCCACTTGACTTTCTAAAAATAAACCAATCGATTATGATAGTCGTACCTTTCAAAATCTTTAGCGACGAAGATCATTTACCTTAATTGAGAGTATTCTTAAGGAATCTCATTCCTTAAGATGTAATTAACTATGAGGGCTTGCCTCCATAGGGAACTTAATGAACTTGGTTTAAAATAAACCCTACTTTACTTTTTCACGTAAAGTAGGGGAAGAATCTCTGGTACATTCTGAAGACCCATAGTCCTTAGGAGTCCTTATTAAGGTGATTAGGTCCATTATAGGGTGGTGTCTTCTATCTTTTGAGATAGTACACCTTTCCTTAATATCGTACCTGATCATCCTAATAAGAACATCTATGAATCTATGTTGCATCCTGACAAGACATTTTATATTTTTATTTTTATAATAGATGAAGGCAAGAATATAAAAATTTTATCACAGTGCTTTTGAATGCAGTACCATTGTCTGATATAATTCATCGAGGCACCCCAAACCTATATACAATATGGTTCTTAAAAAACTAAAGCACATGCTGAGCTGTGACCTCTCTGAGTGGGATTTCTTCCGCCCACTTGGAAAAGTCAGTGGTAGCTAAGATGAATCGATGACCCTTGGAAGAAGGAGGATCGATCGGACCCACAATGTCGATACCCCAACACTCAAATGCCCATGAGGCCAAAGTAGAATGTAGAATGTTGGGTGGTTGATGTAGGACCACACAGTGTACCTGACATTGATGGCATCTCCTAGCCACGTTCATGTAATTTATAATCATCGAAGGCAATAACATCCTTGTCTCTTGATCTTTGCTTTCATATTTGGACTAGATTGATGTGCACCACATAGACCTGAATGTACCTCAGTCACGATCCTATGGGAATCGTGTCTTTTCAAACAATATAACCTCATTTGATCAAAAGACACAATACAAGGTGCCATCCATAAGAGCATAGGAGAGAGCTCTCTATTTCACCTGATGGGCTTATGATTTCTCTTGAAGTAGTTTGCCAGTGTTCAAATAATCTAGCTCCTCATCTTTATTGACAATGGCAACCTCCCCTTCAAGAGAAAGTCTCTCAATGAGTTTAATATCAATAAGGGATAGGACTTGTCTATTTTGGACCTTTATTGGAATGGACTCATCCTCCAGACATGCTAATTCCTTGGCAAGTTTGGCCAAAGCATCTGCTACTGCGTTCTCTCCTCGAGGGACCTTGTAGATGGTGACTTCAAAGATTTAGGCCAACAGCTTCATGGTATACTCGTGGTAGTGACGAAGCTTAGGTTTGAGAACCTTATTAGACCCGACAATCTGATTGATGAACAATCAAGAATCCCCGTAGATATTGATGCTTTTGACACACACTATAATGGCTAACTCCAGATCAGCAATCAAAGCTTCATACTTAGCTTCATTATTGGTACATGGATTGGAGAGATAGTATGAGATTCTCATTACATCACGGTATAGAGTTAAGAGAACTATTCCTACCCTTGCCTTTCCTAGAAGAGTAGATCATGGTTCTTATCCTTTATGAAAGAAAGCCGCACCATCAAAATATATCTCCCAATGATGATTGTTAACCTCCCCTAAGTTTATAATTTGTTTGTCAGGGAGATTGGCTAAGCAGAGAATCTGTAGGAAGTGGGTGTGATGCTAAGAAATCCGGTTGTGCTTGTCATTTAACCGCACGGAGGGGTACGAATGTGATATCAAACTATGAGAGAATCATGGACCAATGTGCTAAACATCTAAATAATATCAGCCGTGTCATGAAATATTACAGTGGATTGATTCTTGAAATCAAGTTCACCTTATGAGAAAGCATATAGTGTCATAGATTTTGGGATACAAAGATTAAAGCTAGGAAATTTTTCTCAATATGTGGGTAGTTCACTTCAACAGGAATCAGATGATGGCTGAGGTAGTAGAGAGCACTCTCCTTCCCTTCATCATTGGCTTGGGCCAACAAAGCGCCAAGGGAGTCATCTAATGCAGTAGTGTAAAGGATGAGTGGCCTGCCCGGGATGGTGGCCTCTAGAACTCGCGGCTTCACCAAATACTACTTGATGTCTTTGAAGGCATGCTGGCAGTTGTCATCCCACTTGAACTTGGCATCCTTTTTGATAAGTGCTAAAAATGATTTGCATCTCCCCGATAGGTTGGAGATCAAGCGTCTTAGATACGCCAACCGCCCTTGGAAAGATCTTAGTTGAGTTAAACTTTTGGGAGGTGGCATTTCTAAGATAGCTTTGATCTTTTCTAGATCTATCTCTATTCCCCAGTGTTACCAACAAAACAAAGGAACTTCCTTGAAGCTACTCCAGATGCACACTTCAAGGGGTTCATTTTGAGGTTAAGTTTTCTTAACCATTTGAAAATTACTCTTAAGTTAAAGAGATGGTCTTCCTTTTCTTTGCTTTTAACTGCTAGATTATCAACATATCATTCAACTTGATGATGAATGAGTTCATTGAAGATCTGAGTCATGGCCTGTTGGTATGTGGCACCAACATTTTTAAGGTCGGAAGGCATGACCTTATAATAATAGATTTCGATCGGGGTTCAAAAAAGCAGTGTTTCTTTCATCCTCAGGGGCCATCTTAATTTGGTTGTAGCCATATGACCCATCCATGAAGGAGAATATTGCATGAAATGAGGTGATGTCCACCAATAATTCTGGTATTGACTAAGGTTCCTAACTGCTGCCTGATAGTTTCACATAAATCTAATTTAAATACATTTGTGCTTTGCTTGGAGGCCTGGTCTTTATGGCTGTCTAGCTCGAGTGTATCCTCCAATGAAACCCGTTGAAAGGGGTTGTGGTATATTAATCACATGAGACTCATCCTCAAGTTGGATTTCAAATTTATGTGAATAGTAGGGGTACTCCTGTAAACTAGAACATAACCCCTATTGGATGGCTACTAACTAGGGGGTCTTTCACCTTTGGAACTGCCATTATTTCTATCTCTGCCTCTACCTGGTGGAGGTCGAGTCATCCTACCCACATGTCCATATGATGGAATGAACTATGGGTGGAATGTGATATGAGGCTCCTTGATGTCCTTTTCTCGTTCACTTGAACTTTCATTTTTCTTTTCTTTCTCCTTTTATTTTTATTTTTCTTCTTTTTCTTTTTCTTTTGCATTTGAATTTGACCAAGTTCATGAGAAAAAGGTATTTTGAGAAAGATAGTAGGTCACATCCTCATATATCTCATCATCTCTGATTGAAAATAGCTTTTCATTACTTTTGACACAATACTCGATCCCATCCTTTTGAAATTTGATGCATTGATGGAGGGAGGATGGAATCATCTTGTTCTGATGTATCCAAGGCCTACCGAACAAAATAGTGAACAAAGTATTCGAATCAATTATGTAGAATTTGGTTTCAGTCTTCCAATCACCTATCTCCATAGGTAACACTATGGAGCCTATAGCCCTCTCACCTTGTTCATTGAATTCTCTCAACATCGTCCTATCTACTCAGAGTGTGGAGATGTTAATCCTCAAGTAGGTAAGGGTCTTTAGACTCATAATGTTCACTGATGCACCTGGATCAACAAGAACCCTAGAGAGTCTGAATCTGTCCATGTCTACTATAATGTAAAGGAGATGGTTGTGCTCCATGTCCCCAGAAGAAGGTCTTCATCTATGAAAGTGACTCCCTAGGCTTCCTTGGAATAATGTGCCTCCTCTCCAACAGCAGTCAACTGAGCTAAGCATATGTTAGGATCAAGAAGAGCCTTGATTAATGATTCCCTCAACTCTTTGGATAGGATAAGGGCATCATATATGCTTAACTTAGATGGCAACTTTCTTAGGTGAGAGAGGATATTATAATCCACTCTGATCCTTCCACAAGCATATCCATGGGTGGAGCATCCTATGGAGGGGCTTCTCGATCATCTAAACTAATGATTTATTTCCCCTTATCTTGAGGTGTTTCCCTAGGAGGTAGAACCTTACCACTACGGAGGTTGACTTGGATCGCTCTTATGGCAAGTTAAGGTTCTACCGCATGGCTCACCTACAGCTTGTCCTATGAGACCCTCAGAATCAGATGATTCCAAGTCTATCTCAAGAGGTGAACCCGTATTATTTAGAGAAGGAAAGTCCAACTCTGAATCAGAAAGAGGAAGATCAAAATTATTATAATTATTGCTTAAACTTGGAGAGCTTTCTAAGAGAGTAGAGTTAGACAACCCATCAGAAGTGACACAGATATAATTCAAACTAGCTTTATTCCTTGATTTCTTGGATTTTGAAGGAGGTACATTGTAGAAGTCAAGTAAAGTAAGTGTGGTGAGAGATTTGATGCCCTCATCCACCAATACAAGATGTCTACTAGAGGAAGAGCTAGCTAAAGTAGGTTTCATCAAGAAATGCAACTATGGACCGGAGGCTAGGCTCGACGGTGGTTGCGCCACTTGGCTATCCTGTGGGTGTGTACGCCGGAGCTCCTTTCCCCAAGTTCTCAACTTGCAAACCTTCATTGATGTTGAGGTTGAGCGTGCACTGCAAAGGAAATTTTTATGATTTTGGAAATAATTTTCTTAGAGGTTCGGGATAAGGAGATATCTCAACCTTCATTGATTTTGAGAGAATCACAATTATCCCCAAGGACTACCCTAATGGAACTGGATGGTTGTTCCATAAGGTATTCTTTTGGGATAACTATGGTTCCAATCTTGAAGCTATTCTCAAGCTAGTCTTTGAATGTAAAATAATCCTCCAAAAGATGGCCTAGCATGTAGTGGTAGGGGAAAAAGTTAGAATCATTACTCTTGCCCACTTCCTCCGCCTTCTAGGTCTGTAGTCGAGTCGCTCTTTAAGAGGTTCTTAAATATTTTCCTAACTACCTCCCTCTTAAATGAATATGGTTTGTTTAGTTTATCCATAAGAGTAGGTGGGTGGTAGTTACCTGGTGGCAGGTATGTTTACCGCTATTATGGATGTGACTAAGGAGGAGGCGACGGAGGCTGTAGAGGCTACTGTAGTGGTCAGTAGGATGGCCTCGGTGGTGGTAGAGGAGGTGGAAGTGATGGTTATGGAGCTCGTGGTCTCTCATACTGCTCTATGGCCGGCTGCTTCCCTTTGTGCTGTCATTGCTCCTGGTTTCTTCTCGTAAGCTTTTTATGGATTTGGCTTTATTGATTGGTCTAAAAAAGGCAACTATTTGGATTCTCTTTATAAGCTATCCACTTTGTTGATCAGCTTCTCAAATATTTTGATTGTGAAACCTTTGAGCATGAAGGTGACCGAGCCATGAAAATTCTTTAATAGAATCTCAATGGAATGTTGTTCAGACTATTGCAGTTTGCATTTCATACTCAAATTATGCCATATAAGAATATAATCAACAAGGGACTCACCAGAGTGTTGTTGAGCCACAACAAGATCACCTACAGTCACCCTTCACTGAGCTCCAATAAACCTCTTAATGAAGAGTTGCTCTAACTTAGCAAAGGTCTTCACTGAACTATTAGGGAGTTCTGTGTACCAATTAAAGGCTATTCTTGCTAAGCTACTGACAAAGAGAAAGAAGAGTAACGCACCACTGCCACCGGCGTTGCAATAACTGACACTAAAGTGAGCTATGTGCTGTCGTGGGTTCCCGCCATCAAGTTTGAAGAAGGTGGAAAAACCCTTAGATACTAGATGACATTTTCCTGGGGACTCTTTGGAACCGATGATCCTCCTTGTGCTTGAGCCAATGCTTCTCTCACCTTCTACTCAACCATGGTTTTAATGTCCTTTTCATGTACGGAGGTACTATCCACTACCTTCCTATATAAGCTAGTGTTGACCTGCTCTACTAGGGGTGTAGTATTGGCTTGATCCAAGACATGTAATAGCTTAGATTCTGCATAGTAGGATGCACTGCTTGGTTCAAGTGCCAAGACTACTAAAATCCTCAAGCTTCTTTCCATCCTATATTCATTTTTTTAGTTGAAGAGGTGTTAGTAGGTTGTCATCGCTCATCTCCTTCCAATGTTGATCATGAAGAAGAGAACCCCAGAACCCCACCCAATCCTCTAACATCATCGGATCAAAATTGATCATCCTCTAAGTCCATCATATCCTAAGATCTCCTTCTTCTCCACTAGATACTGAGCTATATTGTCATTTAGGGATCGGTCCAGCTGAATAGATACAAAAGATTGAGGCTAATTAGTAATAGGATCACTATCATGAACATATATACATCTAACCTCTGCTACTACTGGAGAGCTAACCCTATAAGGGCTACGCTCACTAGATGAAAGATGCTCCTGGATGTCACTAGATCTAGGTGGAGTAGTACTCCTAGGAGGATCTATGGCCATGGAGGCAACTGAACTGTCCCCTCCTCCCTCAGCTAATACTATCTCCATAGCCTGCTGTGTGGTGGTGGTGATGAAACAACTATGATACTCCGAGGCGCCATTCCATCCTCACCACAACTGGGGTAGAAGGTCGAGTAGGAGAGCTCGACCTCACCATGTAGGCAATGTAGATGGAATGGGATCTCTTGTCCATAGCCAGATCACCAGTGGGGCTCTCTTCTCCCCAGATGCAGCCTTCATGGCTTTTGGTGAAATAGTAGATGCTAAAACTGGAAAGACAGTGGGTGTGGAGTAGAGTAGTGTGGTGGAGGCACCACCGACTCTCTCTGACTAGGAGCTCCTCTCCTATGATGGGTTGTACCTGTCAGTAAGATGCTGTTAGTATGATTGATGCAGGTAGCACACCAATCAAGAAAGTCCACGAGAGCTGAGGCTGACAGCCTGCTATATCTATGTCTCTCCCTGCTTGTAATCTACACTGATGTATGGGCCTCCCGGCTCATCTATGTCTACCCACACTGGGGATGATAACTAAATCAAATTGAGCCCTAACTCGATGATTCATGCTCGCCACTGTAGAATAGATCTAAGGCTGACGTATGACCTCCTCCTCTCACTGATAGGAGCCTCAAAGTGAACTACAGGTGGAGGTGAGACTGAAATTCTCTTAACATCCTCTTTATAAAAACTAGAGAGGGGATGGAACTTGTTCTCTATGATGAGAGGAGACACTATCCTAGGTGCCTCCTCTGCCACAGACTGAGTGGCTGCCTCTAGCTCCCTCGCTATGTGAGTATGATACCACTTGATCATGCAGTTCTTATTTTAGTGTTGAGTCTTAGTGGGGAAAGTAGTGCAGAAACTGGACCCTACCTTGAAGGTAGGGGAGGCTATCCCTAGAATCAGGAGAGCCTTCCCCATGGAAGGAGCTAATGAGTGGGTGCTAGCCTATACTGGGATAGCAAGGGGAACAACTGGGTGCACTGGTGCTATAACTGCTACTAGTACTGTGGGAACTACCATAACCTTCCTCTTCAGTGAGGGAATCTATGAATCAGATGGCATCTTAACCTAGATGACCAGCTTCTACCCGGTCATCACGCTCCTACTGACTATTGTGAGGTTGGTCCCCCCACATGCAATCCTAGCCCCCTTAAAGCCTCGATAAAAATGGATGACGTGGGCAAAGTTAGACTGCGAGAGGCTAGCCCGATCCAAGGCCAAATCCATCCTGAAAGAAAATGTGAACCCATACTTCTGTGATGCCATTGAACTGAACTGCACTGAACTGAACTGACTGAAAGTTTGCAATGTTGAAAAATAAGTTTGAATCAAATTTATGCTTTATTAATTTTTGAATATTGATTTAGAATTTAAACCCACACTCAACAACTTAAAAGTGTTAAGTGGGGCTCAAATGAATCTGGAAGAGAGATTTTGAAATTGATTAGAAAGAAGATTTTTTTGAATGTAGAATCCATTTTAAATGAATTTGTGTATGTATGGGTTCAAATATTTTTGAAGAGATTGATGCTTCCATAGGTTCATATTTGAATTTGATTTTTGAGTTTGAGGACCCTTCATTTAACAAATTTGAGTATGTTAAAGTAAAGGTTCAATTGATTTTGTTTTGAATTATGATTTTTGGAATTTACTCACTTAGTAAATTTGGGTATGCTAGGTGAGGTGTTTGAAAACAATTTTCTTCTTCTTTTCCTTATTTGTGAATCAAGGGTGAAGTTGAAAAAGGGATCTTCACTTAGCAATTTTGGGTATGCTAAATGAAGAATCCAAATGTTTTATTATTTTTGAAAAGAGGATTCTTTTACTTAGCAAATTTGGGTATGCTAAATAAAGGATCCAAATGTCTTTTATTTTGATAATTTTGAAAAAAGGATTATTAGCAAATTTAAGTATGCTAAAAAATTCAAATGTGTTTTATGTTTTGATGATTTTGAAAAGAGGATTCTTAGCAAATTTAGGTATGCTAAGGAAATCCAAATGTGTTTTATGTTTTGATGTTTTTGAAAAGAGGGTTCTTTACTTAGAAAATTTAGGTATGTTAAATACAGGATCCAAGCGTGTTTTGATTTTTATGATTTTGATTTTTGAAAAGAGGATCTTTACTTAGCAAATTTAGGTATGCTAAATAAGAGACCCAAATGTGTTTCATTTTTGTGATTTTGATTTTGAAAAGTGGAACTTCACTTAGCAAATTTGGGTATGCAAAATGAAAGATCCAAGTGTTGTATGATTTTTGAAAAGAGGATTTTCATTTAGCAAATTTAGCCATGCTAAATGACAGATCTAAATGTTGTTTGGATTTTGAAAAGATGATTACTAGTTTTGTTTTGAAAATGAAATTTTTATTCAAAAAATTGAATGTGGATCTTCATTTGTAATTTTTGAAAACATAATTTTGAGTTATATTTTGAAAATGAAATCTCCATCAAAATAAATTGAGTGAAGATGTCCATTTGTGCTTTTTAGAAAACATGATTATTGATTTTATTTTTGAAAGTGAAATCTTCATCAAAATAAATTGAGTGAAGATGTTCATTGGTGCTTTTGGAAAATATGATTATTGATTTTATTTTTGAAAGAAATCTCCATCAAAATTAATTGAGTGAAGATGTTCATTTGTGCTTTTTTAAAAAATATGATTTTGAATTTTATTTTGAGAATGAAATCTTCATCAAAATAAATTGAGTGAATATGTTCATTAGTGCTTTTGGAAAATTTGATTTCTGATTTTATTTTTTTGAAAATGAAATACTCATTCAATAAATTGAATGAGGAAGTTCATTTGTGCTTTTTGAAAAGAATGATTATTGATTTTATTTTTGAAAATGAAATCTTCATTCAATAAATTGAATGAGGAAGTTCATTTATGCTTTTTGAAAAGAATGATTGTTGATTTAATTTTTGAAAAGATCCTACATATACAATCATGAAGATTATTAGATAAGGTTGATTTATGAAAATTTTTGTGTAAACATTTTTTTATGTGTATTTTGAAAAAGTGCTTTTTGAAAATTGATATTTTTATAAAGGATTTATTTTTCATTATTTTTCATTATTTTTATTAAATTTTTATTTTCATCTATTGGGAAACCCAATAGGGGTTTTAAGACCTACATGGAGTGAGGTCCTAAAACCTAAAGGATGTTAGCTAGCTTAGCTTAAGGATGAAATAAACTAAGTTCCAACGAAAAGAAAGATAGTCTTAGATTTACATAAAGTATAAACCAACCATCGATACTTGGAGACAATGATCATTTACCAAAGATGGAGAGAGGAACCTTCCCCAGTGAAGTCACCAGAATAATCTACGGTGAATTGTTTATTCTCATCTTCATCTATCTTTTGAAAAGGGCTAAATGAAAACAAAAATAAAATATCACTTCTTGGTTGTTGGGATACCACGTAGATCCGCAGATGTTCTTACTAGGGTGATTGGGTATGACATTGAGGAATGATGTACTATCTTGAGAGATAGAAGTCACCATCATACAATGGACCTAATCACCTCAATAAGGACTCTTAAGGACTATGGGTCTTCGAATGTACCAGAGATTCTTTCCCTACTTTATATGAAAAAGTAAAACAAGGTTTATTATAAATTAGGTTCATTAAATTCCTTATGGAGGCAAGCCCTCATGGTTAATTACATCCTAAGGAATGAGATTCCTCAGGAATAATATCGATTAAGGTAAATGATCATTATCTTCAAAGATTTCAAATATAGGACTATCAATCAATTAGTTTATTTTTAGAAGATCAAGTGGGATTGATCAAGAGGAGGGAGTTATTATCGAAGCCAAAGGAAGATAAGTAGGAGATGCTTGAAGCATAGTAAGCACCCCAAACTATCCTATGGTTGGGCTTCATATTTTTGAAATTAAAGTGATTTATTTGTTTGAGTTGAATTTTAATTTAGAAATTTAGGGCTTACAATTCCACAACACAAAGTCATGAAAATGTCTAAGAGGCGAGGATTTATGCTTGTAGCCTGTAAAGGGAAGTAGCAACCTATGAACTTAAATCTAGGGAGCTTTGGAAAGGGCCAAAGCATGACCTAAATCTAAGGAAAAAATGGGTAGATGGTTTACCTCCACAAGAGAGGATAAACCACCTGACTGTTTGGACTTACAACCACCTGGAGGTGGCAACCAACTAACTCATCCTATGATTTTAAATACATGTAGGCAAGTCATATGATTTTGCAAGATAGCTAAGCTATTATTTATTTAAAAAAGAGATTAAGTCCTTAAACACACTCCTTAGGAGACTAGATCATGTAGTGCATGATTTAATGACTTAAATCTAATGCAAATTTTGTTATGTTTTATTTTTATTTTTGGATAATTAATTTAACACAGGCTATGGGATCCATGTGCTTAATGCATGAGAAATTTGAGCATGGGCCAAAATCAGCAAGAAGGAGGTGTATTTCCACCATAGCTCTCAAAGGTTAAGCCAAGTTTCCCGGAACAGGTGGAAGCCCTCCATAAGCAAGAGTGCAACAAGATGTTTTTTATGCATGATGTGAAAACATATAACATCCAGCTAAGGGGTTGCTAAATCTTTTATCTTGTTTTATAACCTGAGCTTTAGGTGAGGTTATGAGTTATTAATTTTTAACTTTGAGTTGATTAATTAGATAGAAAGTTTATTTTTCCCTAAGAGCCTAATCGCATCTAGGCCATTCATCAAAGCAAGGAAGAAACTAAGAAAACAAGCCATCTTAATGCACAAGCTAAACAAACATCGAACAATTTATAAAGCTAGCGTAAAAGAATAAGAGGCATTTGTGGTTGGGCTCCACTGCACAAACTCGAAACAAATTGGGTAGCCAAGCTCTACCCTTATACAACCCGGATTACAAATAAATTAATTATAATTAAAAATGAATTCATGTCATGGGGGTCTTCATTCTTCATTTCTCCTTTCTTCTTTTCTTTCTTCTTTCTTCTTTTGGTTGGTTGGAAGGTGTTTGCTCCAAAGGCTTCACATGGTGCATAAGACATAGTCTTATGACCAATGTTCATCCTAATCCCCCATAACATTCATTCCAAATCTAATTGTAAAAATTACATGAAAATAAGAAATGTAAATTTAACTAAATCCTGCAAAATAAAGATTAATTAAACAAACCACACAATCCCAAACATGTAAATGAAAAAATTGGACTTAGCACCCATACATGGGTAACTAAGTCTGCTTGGCCTATTTTGGATTATTCTTAGGGGTATAAGCAACCTACATAGTAAAAAGCATTTATATTTTTATTACAGCGCCCCTTAAGCACAATCCTATGCAAAAGATAATGGTTAGACTAAGATCGCCCTATCATTCAGTATACACACATACACCCTAACATCCAAACTAAAATATCACATCATAAAATAAAAGAAAACATCAAACGATGCACCGCCCTAACATAGGACTAGAAATGGTGGCTTAGCCTAATGTGTGTGCCACTTAAGGCTTGTGTGGTATGTCTTAGCTAGGCTTTAAGTTTAGAGTTTTCTAAGTATAAAGAGTTCAACTTAGAGGGTGATTCCATTTAAGTGATTTAGTTTATTTGGTTGATTTTATTTGATGATTTGATTTGTTTTGAATAAACATGCAATTAATTACTAAGTGTTGTAAAGAGAGGAAAAGAGAAGAGAACTTCTCTTTCCTCCCTACCATAAGTAATTTCTAAAGTAAGTTCGTTAATGATTTTTCTTTAGTGAATATTTTATTATGTGTTTTAATTAATCCTAAGTTTAGATTTTCCATAAACAAACCTATTCAAAGAGAATGACATTTTAAGATTAAGTAAAGTGAATTACTATCACAAAACATAACACTTTATTTCTTTCCAACATGTGTAACATCCATATGGATGAACCATAAAGATATCTATACATGCAAATGGAAATGTTAGCACACCTTCATGATGAATGCTAAGAGATGTTGCTAAAGGAAATTTGGAATGTTTCATGATGCATGATTTTGTTAAAAAGAAAAGAGAGGGATTCTTTTATCCATTATTCAAATGCACATTTACATGCATGAAAGATATAAGTGAGTACGACGCCATTATTTTCTACACCAGGGGTGTAAGGTACAAGACCTACTTGGGGCTACTTAAAGCCTCGCAACTCCAGGGTGTCCACTTTTCTTAAATACATGTGCATGTACAAAAAGAAATGAATGGAAAAAGAATCATGTAAAAAATTCTTATGTGTTTGTTTGATTTTGTTTACTTAATTTACATGTACAAATGTGAAGATCCTTCTTAAATGATAACATAAGAATGAATAAGAGTGGATTTAAACAAGTGTTGAGTTATTTTCAAATGAACTATACACTTTGCAAATTCTATTCAAAACTATGTTAAAAGAGAAGAGAAGGAAAGTCACATAATGCACATCTTATATTATAGTCACATGCAAGCTTATAAGTAATTATAAGTAGCATCTCTTTATGAGTTTTAAAATAATTTTTTAGATTTAGTAGTGATAATAGCCATTCATATTCTTACTTTAGCCAAAACATGCAATTTGACATAAAGGAAACATTTCATTTTATTTTATTTTTCAAAAGACATTAATGCATGATTTTCATATGCATACAACACTTAGCATGCTAGGAAAGAAATAAAGTGGTATAAGAATGTAATTTCATTCACCTTAATTAATTCCTAAAGACAATCCTATGGAATAAGATCATTTAAAGTGAATCAAATTGTTTAAAGAAATTTTTGGTTTTGTTTTTAATTTGATTTGAATTTAGGAAATGTGAAAATGTTTGTTGATCCTAACCCATCTCCCACTTGTGTGTGTTGTTTTAGTTTAATTTTAAGAACCATTAGATTGATTTTTATATTTTATTTAGGTTAAGATGTACATTAAGTTCATTAATTACCCCTTACTACACCTCCTTAACATAACTATTCAAACAATTGTGAGCCAATATATGATATGCAACCCCAATGAATTTAAATCAGCAATGAACCCTAAGAAAGAAAGGGCATAATGCAATTTTCTCACAATTATTGATTAATTAAGCTAAGGGGTTTAATTAAGTACTTTCATAACCCTTCCCACATATGTAGGTTGGATTTGATTTCATTAAGTTTACTTAGGTTATTGAACACCTAAGTATCTACCCAAGAGAGAATTTATTAAATGATTAAATCTCTAGATTAATTTTTAACTTTCGAGCTTAGTTAATTAAGCTGTTTAATGAAATGATTAAATCATTAATCAATTTAAAAATTAATTAAGTTTTCATTCAAATGAAATAGACTTAGGGGGAAAGATTTAGAAAAGGCATCTTAACTCCCTAAGTATAACCACTATTCCAAGGTGGTTAACAAATGTAATTAATGAATTTATCATTATTTAATAGGCTAATTAATCATTTAATTGATTAAGGGAGTGATTAGAGATGAAATAAGCAATTACTTAAATTAATCCAATAATAAATTCCAAGAAAATCATGGTAGGTAGAGGTCATCCCACTAATTAACCTTAGGGAATTTGGAATTAATTATTGGAATAATTAAGGAGTAATTAACATAATTACATCCCCAATAAAACTCAAATTAAGAAAATACCACTATTAAAAATCAATTAAAATTAATTTTAGATTATTCCCCTTTTAATTATCTTTAAAATCATTTTTTGGATTTTTCTATATTTAATTATAAATATTTAAAATTTTTGTAATTAATAGGTCATTAAATCCCTAATTATATAACTAATCTCATCGATGCCACATGGACCACTGATGTGGCATGCGTTTTCCATGTGGTGTGATGGGATTGGTTATTTAAGTTTCACATGTGATCGGTAGGTAGCCTTTTCTCTTAGATCATTCGATCAAAGATCGGACGATCTGGATTAAATTCATAATTTCTAAAGGGTTAATCATGGATCTAATGTGTATTAATTAGAACTGTCCATCCAAAACACACAAGGATGGTCCATGATTCATCCCTGCCCTCAGTTGTGGGAGATGACAATCGTCCATCCCTTAGGTCTTGATCCAAGCTCACTTGAGCTCAGATTGAGCTAAGATCGAACCCACACCATCAAGAAGTAAGAAGGAGAAGATCCAATGGTCAATTTCACTTGAGATGATACTTCCCTTCATAAAAGGACCAAAGAAAATCTTGCTTAAGCTTAGTTTTGATTCATACCTCGCTAGAGGCTATCACCGAGGCTCCCAACCGTCGAGGTAGCTTCGTCTAGTAGAGATGAAGCCTTGTTGAAGGTTTGAAGGCTTGAGATCAATTGGATCCTTCTATTGGCCAATATGAGCTTCAAATGCTTGATTCTTTGGTCTAGACCCCTTTTACCTTGGCTTGAACACTTGGAAAATACCTTGGGTAAGCTCTATTGGGTCATTTGATGGTGTTTGCAAGAGCAATAGGAGTTTGGTGGTAAATTGAGCAAAGTGGAATTTCCAATGAGCTCCCCTATTTTGGCTTTGAAGAAATCCAAAAATAGAGAATTCAAATAAGCTTTTGAAACCTTAAGAGAGATTGGCAATGCTTCCTTTGAGTTCATATCACTCAATCAAATGTCAAAGATTTAAAATAAAGTGGAATTAGGGGAGTATATCTCCTCCTATAAGGATTGGACTGTCGAGCTTATCTCTTCTATTTTGATCAAATTGATCATAATGAGTGGGTTTGTTAGGTCATTTTAAGCTCCACATGGTTTAGTTTTGGTTGAGGAGTGGAGTGGTGAAGTTTTCATGTGCTCATTTGAGTGGATGAGTGATTCCATGTGGAGAATTTCCTATTGGGTGGTCAGTTTTGGCCTTGGGGTTGGGTTTGGCTGACCCAAACCCATTGGGTCATGTGCATCACACTCATTAGTGTCCACTTAGAGGGTGCCAAGTGGCCATAAAAAGGATTTGACCAAATTCCAAGTAGAATTGGCCATAGTTTACCCCTTGAACTAGGGATAAAATGGTCATTTGGCTTTGATTTTAATTTGGGTAGATTTAGAATAGTTTGAAAATGGGTTGGGCTAACTTTTAAGGAATTTGGAGTTGATTTGATATCATTTGACTCATGTTGACCCATTTAGGTCAAAATGGATCAACTTGGGTCAAGTTGACCAATTGGTCAAATTATGTTAAACTAAGGGTTGGGTCAAGTTCATATGACCATTTGAAATGTTTTGGCATTATTGGTTTGGTTCAATTTGGTTTATCTTTGGTTTTGGTTCATTTGATTTCATTTAGGTCAAATGGGTCAAATTGACCAGTTTGACCCATTTGACCCAATTGTGTTAGGTCATGGGTTGGTTTATGTTTGGTTGGTCATTTGAAATATTTTGCAAACTTTGGTTTCAATCAATTTTAGTTTCCTAAGTTTCAAGTCAATTTTACCTTTTTGGTCAAGTTGGGTTCATGATCAATTGAGCTAGGTTGGGTCTAGTTGGCCAATTGAGGCTTTGGTCAAGTTCAATAAGTGGTTTAGAATGAATTTGACCCATTGGTTGCAACTAATTTAGCTTAGATCAAGATTTGACATATTTTGACTTTTTAGGTCAACTTGGGTCAAGTGGCCAATTGGGCTAGGTTAGACTCAAGTGATGACTTGGTCATGTTCAATCATTGATCATGAATTAGTTTTGATCAATAGTTTCAATCAATTTGTCCTAAGGTGGATTTTGGCTATTTTGGGTTTCATTTTGGCTTAGTGTTGACTTGGCCAACCATTAGGTTTGACTTGGTTTGACCCAATTTGAGTGATTGATCATCTCATGATGATTATTTCTCATAATGTGAGGCTTAAGTGGGCTTAGTTTAATCCAATTTGGGTAGGATTAGAATTTGGCTCAAAAAGATACTTTAGGTCACTTTGGGTCAAGTGAGCCTAAGTGGGTCAACTGACTTGATGAAGGCTTGATTCAAGTTTAGTTGAACTCATATATAGACTTATAATTGAAATATAAATCCATTTGCAAGTGATTTGGAGTCAAATGAGTTTTAATTCATTTGACAATTTCAAGTTCAAAGAATGAACATGAGTTTGATTTGGGTTTGAGTTTTGAATTTAGTTTTGGTTTGATGATTGAAGCTTGTGTTTATAGTTGATTTGAGATTGAGGTTGATTTGGATTTATGATTTGAGGTTGATTATGATTTGAGGTTTGACTTGAAAGAAAAGAGTAAGGATTTGGTTCAAGTTATAGGGTAGGCAAGTTTTCCTAACACCCTAAGGAATAACTTATTCCTATGGCTAACTCTTCTAAGTCTCTAGGGTTAGGTTAAGTATTCACCTAATCACTACAAGTGTCTTAGGACTAAGAAACTCTTAGTGTCTAAGAGGAGCCCTATGTCTAAGATGGAGGGGTTGAGAGCTCATTCTAAAAATGAGGTCAACAAAGGGAACCTAATAGGTGTGGCGTGACTGACAAGGCATATCGCACATATTGGTGTTGACCGAGATGATCAACAACACCGAACGATCACAAGCACTAACAAAAATGATCTACTCCTAACCCAAGGTGTAGAAGGAATCAAGAGCTTAGTGTAATCTGACTCTACTCATGTCAACAACATAAGAGAGTGAAGGAGGAATCCACTAGGGATTGAGTACATAAACCTTCCACTAAGGAAAGAGGTTCAAGTCATCCACTGGGAGATGAGAGGTTTGATTTAATTTGAGTCTCACTGAGAAAAAATTAATTTGATTTGTTGATTTAGGATTTAGTGTTCCACTAAGGATGAAAAGGTGAACTCTCCACTAAAGGAGCAAGTTCAAGTCATCCACTAAGGAGAAGAGGTTATGAAATCTGTAGAGGGATTAGAATTCAGGATCCACTGAGGGAACCAGAAAGACTTGCATCTCACTAAGAAGAAGCTGATGATTTGTTTGATTGATTAATTATTTATTTGGACCCCACTAGGGAGGAGGGTTAAACTTATTTCAAATTTTACTCCACTAGGGAGGTTGATTGATTTATTTCAAAAAAAATTTTAAATGTTGAGGTGAATCTTATTGGTTTGCGATGGATCGTACTGAGTGGAGCCATGTTGGCCTAATCCTACCTCAGATTTACCAATCCAAAGGAGTAATCTACCAACCACATAGTAGGACTAACCAACCAAAGGGATTGCCTTTCAATTTGCATTGGTTAAGTTAAGAAGAAAGCGTGGAGACTCACATCTTCCAAAATAAGAAACCACTGGGGTGATCGGTTGCTTGTGCAATAAATCAAACCTGACCTTGGGCTGACTATTGGGTGAATGCCGCTGGGGGACTTAAATCAGCCCAAAGATAATCAAGATTAGTTTCATTCTTAATTTATTTTTGATGGATCCCATCGATTTGTGATGCACTGCATTGAGTATGGGCCATGTTGACCTTAATCTAACAAAGATTTATCAATCTAAAGGGAGTCGCTTCTCGGTCAAGGGGAGAACTATCCAACCAAAAGGGATGACTTTTGGTTTACAGTGACTAAATTTAGGGAAGAAAGCTTGGGGGCTCACATTTTCCACTACAAAAAGATCACTAGAGTGGCATGTTAACTCGACCTAGGGCTGCCCATTGATTTGCGACAGTCATGTTAGAAAGAATGTGTAGTAGGCTTACATCTTCGAAAGCGAAATGACTACTGGGTAACCTGCTTGTGACAAATAGATTTAACCCAACCTAAGGGCTATTACGGAGAGAGTGCTGACTCAAGGAATTATCTCAACTCAAGCATCATCAAGCAATTCCTTTTGGGAGTTCTGTTGACACTGCCCCAAAGATAGGATGCCTGCTTGGGAAAGGGGCCACTGGGGCTTGAATTCTAATCCATAAGTGAATAATTTGTTTTGTTTTGTGGACCCTATTATTTTGTGAGGGATCATACTGAGAAGGAGCTTATATTAGCTTAGAACTATCTTAGTTTTACTAAACCAAGGAGAATCTTGCATCTCGCATTCTCCAATCATAGGGCTACGGAAAAGGGACCAATCCAAAAAGTATCCACAGGTAGTGTCTAAATGGGGTCGCAAAGGATGTGATCCAAAAAGAATGTTCGCAAGGAAAGAGGCTGCTAAGGGCTTTATCCATAATCCTGTAGAAGGTAATTTGCATAGGTATTCGGTGGTCAACTCAAAGAGAATGCTCGGGGACTCACATTTTCCAAGAGTGGTGTATCCACCGAGTGAGTTGTTGTTAGCATAAAAAACATCAAGATACCTAAGGTACCTGTTGGTTTGCGACAATCAACCTAGGAAGAAATCTCGGGGACTCACATCCTCCCTCAGAAATTGCGAGATAGTCTATCTTACAGGTGCCATCGACTAGGGGTATTGAGTGAATGCCACTGGGTTATATCAGCTCAAGAGTAGTTAAAAGGAAAGGATCCTTTATCCTAAGTTTCAAATATACTCAACCTAGTCAGTGCATGGTGGTTAGTTTAAGAAGAAAGAGCAGGGACTCACATCTTCTTAAATCAACATGAGGTAGCTCTTGATTGGCGGAAGCCTACCAAACTAACAAGGTGCTTGTTGCTTTGCAATGGTCAAGTTAGGAAGAAAGTGCGGTGACTCATATCTACCAGAAAAATGATCACTAGGGTGATGGACTAGCAAGGTAGCATATCAGCCTGACACAGAGCAGTTAATGAGTGATTGCCACAGGGGGCTTGCTCCCACATCAAAATAGCTCGAGCTAAAATATATGTGTTTGTTGTTGTGTTTATGCTTGAGGGAATATGATGCATCTTGGGTTGTCTCACACCTACCCTAAACACGTTACAGAATTTGATGAAATGATACCATAGATGGCAATTGAAATCCCATTCACTTGGGTTCTCTTACACCTAACTCAATTGTGCTAATCAAAATAGGATGCCTTATGGGCTCTATCATACCTATTCTAGTAGCGCCAAGGAATTGTGTTTAATTGTGTTCATGTGGTGAAACAAAGATAGGATGCCTCTTAGGTTCTTTGACACCTAGCCTAAACACATCATGGCAGATTCACAAGATAAGCAAACAACACTTCGATTGAAAAGAAGATTTTGAAGAATTGGAATGAAATTTTGTTCTTTTGATGATAATTGTTTTCAAACATGTTTTTATGGGTAGTATCTATTCAAATGGAGCCCATTAATTGGAAGTAATGGGTGTTCCCCTTTACAATTAATGAATTGATAAGATCCTCCTTGGTAGGCCTTCTCTATGACAAAAGGGCTTTCCCAAGTCAGTTCAAACTTACCTTCCATCTTTCGATGGGCAATAATTGGTCTCCTTAGAACTAAAATAAGTTCTCTTACTTGAAAAGCTCTAGGGCGGACTAGCTTGTTGTGAGCTTGAATCATCGTGGCTTTATATAACTTGAGGTTTTGGCACGCCCATAGGCGTCTCTCCACCAAACCTTCGAGCTCTTCTAACCATAACTTGGCATTCTTCCCTATAGTGATTTTACTACTCATTTCTACCCTTAGTGATGGGAATTAGACTTCTAATGGTAGAACAGCCTCAGACCCATACACTAAGGAGAATGGGGTAGATTAAGTTGGAATTCTGTATGTGGTGCAGTATGCCCGCAAAACTTCAACTAGCTCCTCATGCCACTGGCACTTATTATCATCAAGTGTTTTCTTTGGTATATAGATGAGAGTTTTGTTGAATCCTTATGCTAGGCCATTTGCCCTTGGGTAGTTGATGGTGGAGTATCTCCAAACTATACTGTGTCTTCTGGAAAAGTTATTGATCTTGATGCTCTTGAATGCAGTACCATTATCGGATATAATTCATTGAGGCACCCCAAACTTATATACGATATGGTTCCTGAAAAATTGAAGCACATGCTGAGTTGTGGCCTCTATGAGTGGGATTGCTTCTGCCCACTTAAAAAAGTAGTCGGTGGCAACTAAGATGAGCTGATGACCCTTGGAAGAAGGAGAATCAAGAGGACCCACAATGTCAGTACCCCAACACTCAAATGGCCATGAGGCCAAAGTACGATGTAGAATGTTGGGTGGTTGATAGGACCACCGTGTGCACGATCTTGTTGCATCTCTAAGTTCATGCTCACATCAAGGCCAATAGTATCCTCATCTTCAGACCGATTAATGGGCTCCACATAGACCTGAATGTACCTCGATCATGATCCTATGGGCTTCGTGTTTGTCTAAACAGCGTAATCACATTTGATCAAAAGACCGTCAATACAATGTGTCATCCACGAGAGCATAAGAGAGATCTATCTATTTCATCTGATGGGCTTGTGATTTCTCTTGAGGTAGTTTGCCTATGTTCAAATAATCTATGAACGGTTGTCTTTAATCAAGCTCCTCATCCTTTTCAGCAACGACAACCTCCCCTTCAAGAGAAAGTCTCTCGATGAGTTCAACATCAATAAGGGATAGAACTTATCTATTTTGGTCCCTTATTAGAATGGACTCATCTTTCGGATATGCCAATTCTTTGGCAAGTTTGGCCAAAGCATCTGCTACTACATTCTCTCCTCAAGGGACCTTGTAGATGGTGGTTTCAGGGATTTAGACCAACAGCTTCATGGTGTACTCATGGTAATGACAGAGCTTAGGTTTAGAACCTTGTAGGACCCGACATTCTGGTTGATAACCATTGAGAATCCCCATAGATGTTGATGCTTTTAACACACACTGTAATGGCTAACTCTAGACTGAAAATCAAAGCCTCATACTTGGCTTCATTGTTGGTGCATGGATTGGAGAGATATTATGAGATTCTCATCACATCGCGGTATGGAGTTAAAAGAACTATTCCTTCCCCTACCTTTCCTAGAAGAGTATATCATGGTTCTTGTCCTTTTTGAAAGAAAGTCACACCATCAAAATACATCTCCCAGTGTCAACCTCCCTATTGTACTTCGTTCGGTTACGTATTGCTAGCGAGGAATTGAAAAGTGGGTGTGTTGCTAAGAAATCCACTAGTGCTTGTTCTTTTACTACATGGAGGGGTACAAATGTAATATTGAACTATAAGAGAATCATGAACCAATGTGCCAACCATCCAAATAACTTTGGCCATGTCATGAGATACTGTAGTGGATTGATTCTTGAAATCAAGTTCACCTTATGAGAAATCATGTAGTGCCATAGCTTTTGGGATGCAAAGATTAAAGCTAGGCAATATTTCTCAATATGTGGGTAGTTTTCTTTAGCAAGGATCAGATGATGGTTGAGATAGTAGAGAGCATTCTCCTTCCCTTCATCATTGGTTTGAACCAACAACGTGCCAAAGGAGTCATCCAATGCAGTAGTGTAGAGGATTAGTGGCTTACTCAAAATAGGGGCTGCTAGAACTGGAGGCTTCACCAAATATTGCTTGATGTCTTCAAAAGAATGCTGGCATTTGTCATCCCACTTGAACTTAGCATTCTTTTTGACAAGTGCTGAAAATGGCTTGCATCTCCCAAATAGATTGGAGATAAAACATCTTAGATATGCTAACCACCCTTGGAATGATCTAAGTTGAGTTAGACTTTTAGGGGGTGGAATTTCTAAGATAGCTTTGATCTTTTTTTGGGTCTATCTCTATTCCTTGGTGTCGGACAACAAACCCAAGGAACTTCCATGAAGCTACTCCGAATGCACACTTAAGGGGGTTCATTTTAAGGTTAAATTGTCTTAACCATTTGAAAACTACTCTCAAGTCAAAGAGGTGGTCTTCCTTTTCTTTGCTTTTGACTACTAGATTATCAACATAGCATTCAACTTGATGATGAATGAGTTCATTGAAGATCTGAGTCATGGCTCGTTGGTATGTGGCACCAGCATTTTTAAGGTCGAAAGGCATGACCTTATAACAATAGATTCCGATCGAGATTCAGAAAGTAGTGTTTCTTTCATCCCCGGGGGCCATCTTAATTTGGTTGTAGCCAGATGACCCATTCATAAAGGAGAATACTGCATGAGATGAGGCGATATCCACCATTAATTTTGGTATAGGAAGTGAAAATTCATCCTTAGGACATGCCTTATTTAAGTCCCTGAAATCAACACATATCTGAATTTGACCATTTTTTTCTTGGCGCGACAACGGGTAGGGTATTTTTCTTCCCATAAAAACCTCGATCGGTTTATTTCAAAATGACATATTATTCAATTTCTAATCACTTGCATCTAGGAGCTTGCTTGATAAGGTTAGAGTTAGATTCTATTGTTAATTTGTGGACTGCTATGTCAAGAGATAATCTAGGCATCTCTTCATAGCTCCATGCAAAGTAGTCCTTAAACTCAGTCGATAGCCTAACTAAGTCATTAGTTTCTTCTTCATTCAGCATAGAACTGATGTATGTAGGGCGTGGATCTTCTTCTATCTCGAGGTTGATTTCTTTAAGCTTATCGATAGTTGAATGGATTTCTTCTTCAAATTATGGAGGTGCATCTTTGATTTAAAGATCATCAGGATTATGGTGTTTTATTTTCATCTTCATATCTAAAAAATAATTAAAAATGAAGACAAAAATAAAAATGCTTTGGTTAGGACACCACGTAGATCCCCAGATGTTCTTATTGAGGTGATCGGGTATGACATTGAGGAATGATGTACTATCTCAAGAAACAGAAGTCATCATCCTAAAATGGACCTAATCACCTAATAAAGACTCCTAAGGACAATGGCTCTTCGGATATACCAGAGATTCTTCCCCTACTTCATGGAAAAGTAAAACAAAGTTTATTTTAAACTGGGTTCGTTAAATTTCCCATGGAGGCAAGCCCCCATAGTTAATTACATCTTAAGGAATGAGATTCTTTAAGAATACTCTCAATTGAGGTAAATGATCATTGTCTCCAAAGATCTCAAAGATAGGACTATATCAATAAATTGGTTATTTTTGGAAGATCAAGTGGGATTAATCAAGACGAGGGAGTTATTATTGAAACCAAAGAGAAATAAGTAGGGGATGCTCACGATGCTAGGAGACCTAGCGAGCATCCCAAACTATCCTATGATTGGGCTTTATATATTTGAATTTGAAGGGATTGTTTGTTTGAGTTAAATTTTTTTATTAGAAATTTAGAGCTTATAATTCCATGATACAAGATCATATAAATGCCTAAGAAGTGAGGATTTATGCTTCTAGCCCACAAAGAGAAATAGCTATCTAAGAACCTAAATTTAGGGAGGTTTGGTGAGGGTCAAGGAACGACCAAAATCTAAGGCAAAAAAGGGCATATGGTTTATCTCCATAAGAGAGGATATACTATTCGACTGTTGGACTTACAACCTCTAGGGGGTGACCGCCAGCTAACTCCTCCTATGATTTTAAATACATGTAGGCAAGTCTTATGCTTTTGCAAGATAGCAAGGATGATGCTTATTTAGAAAGAAGACTAATCCCTTAAACACACTCTCTAAGAGACTAGATCATTTAGGGCATGAATAAATGACTGAATCTAATGCAAATTATGTTATATTTTATTTTCATTTTTGGATAATTTATTTGACACAGGCTATGGGATTCATATGCCTAATGCATGAGAAATTGGTTATGGGCCAAAATTAGTAAGAAGAAGGTGTGTTTCCATCATGGTTCTTAAAGGTCAAGCCAAGTTTTCTGGCAAAGGTGGAAGCCCTCCATAAGCAAGAGTGAAGCGAGATACTTTTTATGCATGATGTGAAACATATAATATCCAACTAAGGGGTTGCTAAATCTTTTATCTTGATTTTATAACTTAGGCTTTATGTGAGGTTATGAGTTATTAATTTGTAATTTTGAGCTAATTAATTGGATAGAAAATTTATTTTTCACTAAGAGCCTAATCGCATCTAGGCCATTCATCAAAGCAAGGAAGAAACTAGGAAAAACATGCCATCTTAATGCACAAGATAAATAAACATCAAATAATTTATAAAGCTAGTGCAAAAGAATAAAAGGCCTTTTGTGGTAGGGCTCCACCACACAAACCCAAAAACAAATATGGGTAGCCAAGCTCTACCCTTATACAACCTAAATTATAAATGAATTAATTACAATAAAAAAAATTCATGTTATGGGGGTCTTCATTTTTCTTTCTTGTTTTCTTCTTTTCTTCTTTCTTTATTTTATTCTTTTCTTCTTTCTTCTTTTTAGTTGGTTGGAACGTGGTTGCTCCAAAGGCTTCACATGGTGCATAAGACATAGTATTATGACCAATCTTCCTAATCCCCCATAACATTCATTCCAAATCCTCATTTCAAAAATTACATGAAAATGGGAAAAGTAAATCTAATTAAAACTTGCAAAACAGAGATTAGCTAAACACACCACTCATCCCAAGCATGTATATGAGTAAATTGGACTTAGCACCGTACACATGGGTAACCAAGCCCACGTGTCCTATTTTGAATTATGCTTAGTGGTATAAGCAACCTACATAGCAAAAGTATTTATATTTTTTATTACAGCGCCCCTTTAGCATAATCCTGTGTAGAAGATAATGATTAGACTAACATCGTCCTATCATTTCAGTCTACACACATACACCCTAACATCCAGCCTAAATTATAGGATAAAATTAGGCATCAAACCATGCACCACCCTAACATAGGATTAGAAATGGTGGCTTAGCCTAATGTGTGTGCCATTTAAGGCTTGTGTGGTATGTCTTAACTAGGCTTTAAGGTTGAAGTTTCTAAGTGTGCAAGTATTCAACATAGAGGGTGGTCTCATTTAAGTGATTTAGTTAATTTATTAATTTTATTCGATTATTTGATTGAGTTTGAACGAACCTATATTTAATTCCTAAAGGTTGTAAAGAGAAGAAAAGAGAAGAGAATTTCTCTTTCCTCCATACCTTAAGTAATTTCTAAGGTAGATTCATTAGTGATTTTTTAGTGAATATTTTATTATGTATTTTAATTAATCCTAAGTTTATATTTTCTTTAAATAAACCTATTCAAATAAGAAAGATATTTTAAGATTAATTAAGGTGAATTACTATCACAAAACACACAACCATTTATTACTTTTCAACATGTGTATCAAGCATATGAATGTATCCCAAGCATAGCTATACATACAAGTGCAAAGTCTAGCACACCTTAATGATGAATGCAAAGAGATGTTGTTCAAGAAAATTTGGATATTTCATGAATGCATTATTTTATTAAGTAGAAAGAAAGGGATTCTTTTATCCATTAATCAAATGCACACTTACATGTATGAAAGACATAAATGAGTACGATGCCATTGTTTTCTACATCAGGGGTGTAAAGTATAAGACCTACTTGGGGATACTTAAAGCCTCATAACCCTGGGATGTCCAAACTAATATACCACTTTTCTTAAATACATGTGCATGCATAAAAAGAAAGCAAATGGATGAAGAATCATGCAAAAGGTTTATGTTCATTTGTTTGATTTTTGTTGTTTAATTTACTTGTGCAATGTGAAGGTCCTTCTTAATTCATGACATGGGAGTGCATAGGAATGAATTGAAGCAAGTGTTATGTTCTTTTCAAATGAACTATATACTTTGCAAATCCTATACAAACCCATGTTAAGAAAAGAGAAGGAAGTCACATAAAGTACATTTTAAGCTATATTCGCATGCAAGCTTATAAATACTTATAAGTAACATACATTCATTTATAGTCTTTGATTTACAAGTTTTTTTGAAAATAATTTTTGATTTGATAGTGATAATAGCCATTCATATTCTCACTTTAACTAAAACATACAATTTGATATAAAGGAAACATTTCATTTTAATTTGATTTTTCAAATGGTATGAATGCATGAGTTCACATGGAAAAAATATTTAACATGCTTGGAAGAAATAAAGTGATGTAAGCATATAAGTTCATTCATTCTAATTAATTCTAAAGACAATCCTATGAAATAAGATTATTTAAAGTGAATCAACATTTTTTAAAGAGATTTTTTTTTATTTTTGTTTTGAGTTTGATTTAGGTGAATTGAGAAGGGTGTTTGCTGGTCCTAACCCATTTCCCTCATGTGTGTAGTTTTTTATTTTAGTTTTTAGAACTATTAAATTGATTTTATATTTTGTTTAGGTTAAGGTGTAAATTAAATCCATTAATTACCCCTTACTTACGCCTCCTTTACATAATTATTCAAACAATGTGAGCCAACATATGATATTTAACCACATGGAATTTAAATCAGCAATGCTCTTAAGAAAGAAAGGGGCCTAATGCAATTGGCTCACAATTATTGATTAATTAAGCTAAAGGGTTTAATTAAGTACTCTCATAACCTTCCCACACATGTGAGTTGGAAATGATTTCATTAAATTTACCTTAGGATTTTGAATACCTAAGGAACTACCAATAAAAGATGATTAGTTCAGATTGATTTTAAAAATTTTATTAAGCTAATTAAGTATATTATTAGTGGATTAATCCTTAATTAGGTTTGGATTTAGAAAGAAAGGGGGTTTAGGGAATAACTTAGGGAAAATACTCCAAACCCATTCCATAAACCTCTTTTTCACTTAAACAATATTTATGTTAATTCAGTGATTAAACCATTGTTCACATGCTTAATTACCCTTAATTACATTAATAGGGTGATTAGGGATTCATTAATTGATTTCCTTAATTAACTCTTTAATAAATTCCAAGAAAATTAGGGTAGGTAGAAGTCATCCTCCTAAATATGTCTCAAAAGTTTGGAATTAATTAATGAAATAATTAGGGATAAATAAGGTTATTAAATTTTTAATTAAATCTCAATTAAGGAAATCCATATTCAAAATTAATTAGAAATAATTTTATTGGATTCCCCTCTGAATTATCTTTAAAATGAGCTCTTATTTATATTTGTTTGATTTTTCTACACTTAATTATGTATTTTTGAAGTTTCACTGATTAAGGGGTAATTAAATAGCCCTAATTAATTAACTAATCCCATCGGCACCATGTGGGTTGCTGATGCGGTGCGCACTTTTCATGTGGCTCGGTGGGATTGGTTATTTAAGTTGTCACATCCTATGCTGCATTAACCGGTGGCACTACACATTTTCTCCTTGGACCATCTAATCAAAGATCGGACGGTCAGGATTAGACCCATAGTTTTTATGGATCAAATCATTAGATCTAATGCATTTAATCAGGACCGTCCATCCAAAACATGCGGGATGGACGGTCCATGATTCATCCCTACCCTCGCCTGTCGGAGATGGAGGCCGTTCGTCCTCCATAGTTTGATCCAAGCTCACTTGATCTTGGATTAGGCTAAGATTCAACCCACATCATCTAGGAGTAATAATAAACACATCCAATAGTGGAATTCAATTGGGATTACACTTCCCTTTTTAAAGGACCAAGGATTTTCTATGTTATGCTTAGTTTTGGTTCATACCTCACTAGAGGCTATCACCGATGCTTCCAACCGTTGAGGTAGCTTTGTCTAGTGGAGATGAAGCTCTATTGAAGGTTTGAGGGCTCAATTTGGATCTTCCAATTGACCAAAGCTCCCATCAATGGCTTGCATCTTTGGTAAAACTCCTCCTTCCTGTGGCTTGGATTCTTGGGAAATGATTTGGGTGAGCTCGTTTAGGTCCCCTGATGGTACTTGCAAGAGAAATTGGCCTTTGGTGGAGTGATGAGTGAGTTGGAAATTCTTCCTACCTCCCCTATTTTTGGCTTAAGAAAATCGAGAAGGAGAAGTTTGAATGAGCTTTAGAAACCTTGGGAAAGCTTGAGGAAGCTCTGTTTGGGTTTCTAGAGTTCAACCAAATGCTATGGATGTCAAATGATTTGGAATGAGGGGGAGTATATCTCCCATTACTTGAATGGATGGTCATGAGTCTACATGCCATTTTGATCAAATTGATCTCATGGAGTGGGTTGTTTTGGTTGTTACAAGCTCCACGTGATTCAGTTTTTGCAGGGGAGTGTAGTGGAGGATTTTCCCATGTGTTAAATGAGAGTATGGAGTGATTCCATGTGCTCATTTTCCATTGGTTTGTCAGTTTTGGTTTTGGGTTGGGTTTGGCTGACCCAAACCCATTGGGTCAAGTGCACCACATCCCTTGGTGTCCAAATGGACCACTAAGAGGATGCCAAGTGGTCTTGAGTTGGAATATGATCAAATTCTAAGTGAATTTGATCATAGGTTACCCTTTGACCTAGGGGTAAAATGGTCATTTGGCTTTGATTTTGATTTGGGCATATTCAGAATGATTGAAAAATGGGTTGTGTCAATTTTCAATGAATTTGGTGTTGATTTGATATCATCAAAATGGATCAACTTGGGTCAAGTAGACCAATTGATCAAATTGGGTCAAACTAAGGGTTAGGTCAAGTTCATATGACCATTTGAAGTGTTTTGGTATCATTGGTTTCATTCAATTTGATTTATATTTGGTTTTGGTTCATTTGATTTCATTTAGGTCAAGTAGGTCAAGTTGACCAATATGACCCATTTGACCTAATTGGGTTAGGTTATGGGTTTGTTTAGGCTTGGTTGAACATTTGAAATGTATTGCAAGCTTTGGTTTCAATCAATTTTGGTTTGGTTTAGTTTCAAGTCAATTTGACCTTTTAGGTTAAGTTGGTTTCATGGTCAATTAGGCTAGGTTGGGTCTAGTTAGGCAATTGAGGCTTTGGTCAAGTTCAATAAGTGATTTAGAATGAATTTGATCCATTGGTTAAAATCAATTTGACTTAGATCAAGATTTGACACATTTTGAATTTTTAGGTCAACTTGGGTCAACTTGGGTTAAGTGGCCAATTGGGCTAGTTTGGCTCAAATGATGACTTGGTCAAGTCCAATCATTGATCATGAATTGGTTTTGATCTATGGTTTCAATCAATTTGGCCTATGGTGGATTTTGGCTAGTATGGGTTTCATTTGGGTTAAGTGTTGACTTGGTCAAAAGCTAGGTTTGACCTAATTTGAGTGATTGATCATCTCATGATGATTGTTGCTCACAATGTGAGGCTTGGATAAGCTTAGTTCAATACAATTTGGGTGGGATTAGAATTTGGCTCAAAAAGGTACTTTTAGGTCACTTTGAGTCAAGTGAGCCTAAGTGGGTCAATTGACTTGATCAAGGCTTGATTCAAGTTTGGTTGAACTAACATATGTGCTTATGATTGAAATATAAATCCATTTGCAAGTTGTTTGGAGTCAAATGAGTTTTGATTCATTTGACAATTTTAAGTTCAAAGGACGAACATGGGTTTGATTTAGGTTTGAATTTTGAATTTAGTTTTGGTTTGATGATTGAAGTTTATGATTAAATTTGGCTTGTGATTGAAGGATTGATTGTTTGAAGAGAAACTACGAAGGTTTAAATTGATTTGAGTTTAATTTGGTTCAGTTCAAGAATTTGACTTGAATGGGTATGGTTGGATTTAGATTAGATTTGGATTTGGGTTTTTGAATTTGATTTTGATTGTTTGAATTTGGATTTCATTTATATTTGTGAATATAAATTAGGATATAAATGGGTTATGAGAAAATCTCTTGGTTAAGATGAAATCAAAGTGACTTAGGAATGATTTTAGATTTGGACTTGAGTTTTGGATTTAGTTTTGGTTATTTGAACTTATATTTCATTTATATTTGTGAATATAAATTAGAATATAAATGAGAATATAAATGGGTTATGAGAAAATCTCTTGAGTTTAAATTGATTTGGATTTTTGGAATTGATTTGAATGATTTGATAAAAGTCATTTAAGTTGGAATTTGATTTGAATTTAGGTTGGTTTGGATTTGAAGTTTGATTTGTAAGAAGAAAGTGAGGATTAGGTTTAAACTATAGGGTAGGCAGGTTTTCCTAACACCCTTGAGGTATAACCTATTTCTATGACTAACTCTTCTAAGTTTCTAGGGTTAGATTAAGTGTTCACCTAATCACTAGAAGTGTCTTAAGACTAATTAACTTTTAATGTTTAAGAGGAGTCCTATGTCTAAGTTGGAGAAGTTGAGAACTCACTCCAAAAGTGAGGTCAACAAAGAGCGCCCAATAGGTGTGGTGTGACAGGCACCACACATATGTAGATGATCAACAACATTTGATCACAAGCACTAACAATGGTCTACCTTGAAGGAATCAAGATTTTAGTGCAATGCGACTCTACTTATGTCAAAAACATAAGAGAGCAAAGGAGGAATCAATAAGGATTGGGTATGTGAGCTTTCCACTAGGGAAAAAGGCTCAAGTTATCCATTGGGGATAAGAGTGGATTTAGAATTTGGAATCCAATGGGGATTAAAGATGTGAACCTCCCACTAGAGGAACAGGTTCGTGTTGGGCTGAATTGGCTCCACTAGTGAGATTAGAAAGATTTGCACCTCGTTGAGGAGAAGCTGATTGATTTGATTGTTTAATTTGACTCCACTGGGAGGAGGGTTGATTTTGTTTTAGATTTTAAATTTTGAATCTTGAGATGGACCACGGTTTACTTATGGATCGTGCAGTAAAGCCATATACTGCCAACCTGCATTTACCAATCAAAGGGTAGTCTACCAACCACATGGTATCACTAACTAAAGGGGTGGTCTTTCTAAAGCAATGCACTAGGAAGAAAGTGTAGTAGACTTATATCCTTCAAAGTAGGGATCAATTGCTGGGGTGATCAGTTGGCAAGGCAACAAATTGAACCCAACTTAGGGCTGACTATTGAGTGAATTCCACTGGGGATTTAAATCAGCTTAAAGATAGTCAAGGTTAGTTTCATTTTTTTAAATTATTTTTGATGAATCCCATTATTTTATGATGGACTGCACTAAGTAGGGGCCATGTTGGCCTTGGTCTACTTCAGGTTTACTAATCCAAAGGGGTTGTCTACCAACCACATAGTAGGACTATCCAACCAAAGGGGTGCCTTCTGATTTGCAATGGTCAAGTTAAGATGAAAGCGTGAGGACTCATATCTTCTAAAATAAGGAACCACCAGGGTGTTCGGTTGCTTGTGCAAAAATCGAACCCGACCTAGGGCTGAATATTGAGTGAATGCTGCTGGGGGACTTAAAGCAGCTCAAAGATAGTCAAGGTTAGTTTCATTTTTTTTATTATTTTTGATGAATCTCACTGGTTTGTCATGGACTGCACTGGGGCCATGTTGGTCTTAGTCTACTTCAGGTTTACCAATCCAAAGGGGTAGTCTACCAACCACATAGTAGGACTATCCAACCAAAGGGGAGCATTTTAGTTTACAATGGTCAAGTTAAGAAAAAAGCACGGGGACTCAAATCTTTTAAAACAAGGAACCACTGGGGTGATCGGTTGCTTGTGTACAAATCGAACGCGACTTAGGGCTTCCTAGCAGGGGGATTAAATCAGTTCAAAGATAGTCAAGATTAATTTCATTTTTTTATTATTTTTGATGGATCCCATCAATTTGTGATGGACTGTACTAAGTAGGGGCCATGTTGACATTGGTCTAAAATAGATTTATCAATCTAAAGGGAGTAGTTTCTCAACCGAGGAGAGAACCATCCAACCAAAGGGGTGCCTTTTAGTTTGCAATGGTTAATTCAAGGAAGAAAGCATAAAGACTCACATCTTTTCTGAATAAAAGACCACTGGGGTGACACATTAGTAAAGTAACATGTCAACCTGACCTAGGGTTGCCCGTCGATTTGTGACAGTCATGCTAGAAAGAACGCGTAGTAGGCTTACATCTTCCAAAATGAAATGACTGTTAGGGTACCCTTCTTGTGGAAATACATATTGTACCTGACCTAAGGGTAACTACGAGAGAGTGCCAATCTGGGGACTTATCTCAACTCAAGCGTAGTTAGGCAATTCCTATAAGGAGCTCAACTAACAGTGCCCTAAAGATAGGATGCCTTCTTGGGAAAGGAGCCACTAGGGACTTGAATTCCTAATCCACAAGCAAATAAATTTATTTATTTATTTATTTT
This sequence comes from Cymbidium sinense, assembly GCA_021442155.1. NCBI lineage: Eukaryota > Viridiplantae > Streptophyta > Magnoliopsida > Asparagales > Orchidaceae > Cymbidium > Cymbidium sinense. The sequence goes on along the minus strand of CM038221.1, from coordinate 20,325,749 downwards.
GATTTGTTTATCATGAACCCTATTAGTTTATGAGGGATCATACTAAGAAGGAGCTTATATTAGCCTAGACTTATCTTAGACTTACTGAACAAAGGGAGAATCTATGCATCTGCTGAATGAATTCTCCAACCACAGGGGTGGCTACTAGAAAAGGGGGACTGTCCAATCCAAAAGTAACTCAGGTGGTGTCTAAATGAGGTCACAAAAGATGTGATCCAAATAGAGAGCCCGCAGAGGAAGGGGCCACTAAAGGTTTTATCCAAAACCCTGAAGAAGATAATTTACATAGGTATTCAGTGGCCAACACAAGGAGAAAGCACAGAGACGCACATCTACCAAGAGTGGTGTATCCACCGGGTGAGTCATTGTCAGCATAACGAACATCAACCAACCTAAGGTGCCCATCAATTTGTGAAATCAGCATAGAAAGAAAGCTCGGGGACTCACATCCTCCTGTAGCAGAATTGATTGCCGGGATAGTCTATCTTCGGCTCTACAAGTGCTATCTGACCTAGGGAGACTACTGAATGAATGCCACTGGGGGACTTATATCAACTCAAAAGTAGTCAAGAAGAAAGGAGCCTCTGGGGGACTTATCCTAAGCCTCAAATATACTCAACCTAGTCAGTGCATGATGGCTGGTTCAAGAAGAAAGCTTGTAGACTTACATCCTCTTAAACAAAGTCAACAAGAGGTAGCTTATTGGCTGGGCAGTGAAGCCTACAAAACTAACAAGACCCTCATTGGTTTGTAGTGGTCAAGTTAGGAAGAAAGTAGAGACTCACCTGGGACAAGTGACCAGGTAAGCATATCGGTCGACTTAGGCTAATGAGTGAGTGCCACATGGGGCTTTCTCCCACATCAAAATAGCTTGAGACAAAAGATATGTGTTTATTTTTTTGCTTGTGTTAAAGGGAATAGGATGCCGCTCAGGTTCTCTTATACCTATCCTAAACACTTTATGGCGAATTCGCAAGATAATCAAATAACACTTCGAATGAAGAGAAGATTTTAATGAATTGGAATGAAGTTTTGTTCTTTTGATGATAATTATTTTCAAACATAATTTTATGGGTAATATTTCTTCAAATAGAGCCCATTATTTGGAAGCATCGAATGTTCCCATTTACAATCAATAAGTTGATAAGATTCTTTTTGGTTGTCCTTCTTTATGAAAAAAGGGCCTTCTTAAGTGGGTTTGAACTTGCCTCCCATCTTACGATGGGCAACAATTGGTCTCCTTAGAACTAAGATAAGCTCTCCTACTTGAAAAGTTCTAGGGTGGACCAGCTTGTTGTGAGCTGCAATCATTTTAGCTTTGTATAACTTGAGGTTTTGGTAGGCCCATAGGTGTCTCTCCTCCAAACCTTCGAGCTCTTCTAACTGCAACTTGACACTCTGCTCTGTAGTGATTTGACTACCCATTGTTATCCTTAGTGATGGGAGCTGAACTTCTAATGGTAAAATGACTTAGATCCATACACTAAAGAGAACATAGTAGACCGAGTTGGAGTTTTGTATGTGGTGCGGTATGCCCACAAGCTTCAACTAACTGCTCATGCCACTGTATTTATTATCATCAAGTATCTTCTTTAGTATCTGGATGAGAGTTTTGTTGAATGCTTATGCTAGGCCATTTTCCCTGGGATAGTACATGGTGGAGTATCTCCTATCTACACCATGTCTTCTAGAGAAGTTGATGATCTTGGTGCTCTTGAATGCAGTACCATTATCAGATATAATTCATCGAGGCACCCGAACCTATATACGATATGGTTCCTGAAAAATTAGAGCACATGCTGAGTCGTTATCTCTCTGAGTGGGTTTGCCTCCGTCCACTTGGAAAAGTAGTTGGTGGTAGCTAAGATGAACCGATGACCCATGGAAGAAGGAGGATTTATAGGACCCACAATGTCGGTACCCTAACATTCAAATGGCCATGAGGCCAATATAGGATGTAGAATGTTAGATGGTTGATGTAGGACCACACCATGTACCTAACACTGATAGCATCTCCTAGCCATGTTCAGGCAGGCTGTAATCATCGAAGGCCAGTAGTACCCTAGTCTCTTGATCTTTGCTTTCATCTTTGGATCGGATTGATGTGCTCCACATAGACCTGAATGTACATCAGCCATGATCCTACGGGCTTCATGTTTTTCTAAACAACTTAACCACATTTGATCGAAGGACTGTCGGTACAAGGTGCCATCCATGAGAGCATAGGAGAGAGCTCTCTACTTCATCTGATGGGCTTGCGACTTCTCTTGAGGTAGTTTGCCTATGTTCAAGTAATCCATGAATGGTTGCCTCCAATCTAGCTCCTCATCTTTATTGGAAATGATAACCTCCCCTTTAAGAGAAAGTATCTCGATGAGTTCATCGTCAATAAGAGATATGATTTGTCTATTTTAGACCCTTATTGGAATGGACTCATCTTCTAGACATGCCATTTCCTTGGTGAGTTTTACCAAAGCATCTACTACTGCTTTCTCCTCGAGGAACCTTGTAGATGGTGACTTCAGGGATTTGAGCCAACAGCTTCATAGTGTACTCGTGGTAGTGACGAAGCTTAGGTTTTAGAACCTTATAAGATCCAACAATCTGGTTGATGACTAGCTGAGAATCCCTATAGATGTTGATACTTTTGACACAACTGTAATGGCTAACTCTAGACCAGTAATCAAAGCCTCATACTCGGCTTCATTGTTGGTGCATGGATTGGAGAGATAGTATGAGAATCTCATTACATCACGGTCTGGAGTTAAGAGAACTATTCCTACCCTGGCCTTTCTTGGAAGAGTAGATCATGGTTCTTCTCCTTTATGAAAGGAAGATGCACCATCAAAATACATCTCCCAATGGCCTCCCCTAAGTTCATGATTTGTTTGTCGGGGAGGTCATCACTATGCAGAGAATCAGCAGGCAGTGGGTGTGCTGCTAAGAAATCTGCTAGTGCCTATCCTTTCACTGCACGGAGGGGTATAAAGATGATATCAAACTATGAGAGAATAATAGACCAACATGCTAACCGGATAATGTGGAGATACTACAGTGGATTAGTTCTGGAAATTAAGTTCACCTTATGAGAAAGCATATAGTGTCATAGCTTTTGGGATGCAAAGATTAAAGTTAGGTAATATTTATCAATAGGTGGGTAGTTCGCTTCAGTAAGGATTAGATGATGGCTGAGGTAGTAGAGAGCACTCTCCTTCCCTTCATCATTGGCTTGGACCAATAATGCATAGAAGGATTCATCTAATGCAGCAATATAGATGATGAGTGGCTTGCCCGGGATAGGGGCTGCTAGAACTAGCAGCTTCACTAAATACTGCTTGATATCTTCAAAGGCATGCTAGCACTTGTCATCCCACTTGAACTTGACATCCTTTTTGCCATGTGCTAAAAATGGTTTGCATCTTTTCGATAGGTTTGAGATAAAGTGTCTTAGATATGCCAACCGCCCTTGGAAAGATCTGAGTTGAGTTAAACTTTTAGGTGGTGGCATTTTTAAGATAGCTTTAATCTTTTCTGGATCTATCTCTATTCCCTGGTGTCAGACAACAAAACCAAGGAACTTCCTTAAAGCTACTCTGAATGCACACTTTAAGGGGTTCATTTTGAGGTTAAATTATCTTAACCATTCAAAAACTACTCTCAAGCTAAAGAAAAGGTCTTCCTTTTCTCTGCTTTTGACTACTAGATCATCAACATAACATTCAACTTGATGATGAATGAGTTCATTGAAGATCTGAGTCATGGCCCATTGGTATGTAGCACTAGCATTTTTAAGGTCGAAAGGCATGGCCTTATAATAATAGATTCTGATGGGGGTTCAAAAATTAGTGTTTCTTTCATCCTTAGGGGCCATCTTGATTTGGTTGTAGCCAGTTGACCCATCCATGAAGGAGAATTATGTATGAGATAAGGAGATGTCCACCATTAATTATGGTATAGAAAGAGGAAACTCATCCTTAGGACATGCCTTATTTAAGTCCCTAAAGTTGATGCATATGCAAATTTGGCCATTCTTTTTCTTAACTGGTATGACATTGGCTAACCAGGAAGGGTATTTTTCTTGCCTGACTAAACCAACATTGATTAGTTTCTTGACTTCAGAAATAACATGTTGTTTGATTTCTAATTGCAAGTGTCTAGGAGCTTTCTTGATAGGGTTAGCATCATGGTCAATTGCTAGTTTGTGGATTACTACGCCAGGAGATAATCTGACCATTTCTTCATAGCTCTATACAAAGCAGTCCTTAAACTCAATCAATAGCCTAACTAAGTCATTGATTTTTTCTTCATTCAATAACAAACTGATGTATGTCGAGCGTGGATTTCCTTCTATCCTGAGGTTAATTTCTTTAAACTTGTCAATTGTTGAATGGATTTCTTCTTTGAATTTTGGTAGTGCATTTTTTATTTTGAGAACATCAAGATCATTTGATGTTTCTAAACACACATCCTCATAAGAGTTAGCTTGGTTTGAGAAGAACCTATCTGATTTGACTGGGCCCACTATACCAAATCTTTATCATGATCTTGATTGTGCATCTTTACCTCTGTTGTTCCATAGATTTTTAAAGTATTATGATCTGTGCTTAGACCATGTATAAGGAATCAAATCTTCTTTGCAAGATTAAGAGCACAAGGTCGATCAAAATGAAATTCCATTAATTCTTTTTATGAAGTATCCTCAAGTTCTACATCAGCTTCTAGACTTGAGGATGATGATCCCAATACAAATCTTTTCAGGTTCACATCAATGGAAGACTTACGGGATTTCTTAACTACTAAACCTTCAACTTTTTTGAGAGGAAAGTGAGGTTAGAGCTAAGGTTCATAACTATTGCCTAATAGTTTCACATAAACTTTATTCGAATACATTTGTGCTTTGCTTGGAGGCCTGGTCTTCATCACTATCTGGCTCGAGTGTCACCTCCAATGAAACCCACTGAGAGGGGTTGGCTGGTATGCTAATCACATGAGATTCATCCTTGGAGCTGGATTCCAAGTCTATGTGAATAATAGGGGTACTCTTACGAACTGGAATATAACCCCTGTTGATTGGCTGCCAACCAGGGGGTCTTCCACCTCTGAAACTACCTCTATTTCTGCCTTACCTTGCCTAGTGGAGGTCAAGTCATCCTACCCATATATCTATATGATTGAATGAACTGTGGGTGGAATGTGATATGCGACTCTACTTCTTCCTTAAGGTCCTTTTCTCGTTCACTTGAACTTTCATTTTTTTTTCTTTTTCTTTTTCTTCTTTTTATTTTTCTTTTGCATTTGAATTTTGACCAAGTTCATGAGAAAAGGTATTTTAAGAAAGATAGTAGGTTGCATCTTCATATATCTAAACTTCTCTGACAGAAAATAGATTTTCATCACCTTTGACATAGTATTTGCTTTCATCCTTTTAGAACTTGATGCACTGATGGTGTGAAGATGGAATTATCTTATTCTGATGTATCCAAGTCCTACCGAGCAAAGCAGTAAATGAAGTATTCGAATCAATGATAGACCTTAGCTTCAGTCTTTCATTTATCAATTTCTAAAGGTAAGAAACCTTCCCGCCTTGTTCATTAAATCCTCTCAACTTCATATGATCTCCTCGGAGTGTAGATATATCAATCCTCAAGTAGGCAAGGGTCTTTAGACTCATAATGTTCACCGATGCACCTGGATCAACAAGAACCCTAGAAAGCCCAATGTCCATCTCCATGTCGAAGGTGAAGGTGATTCTTTGGGATTCTTCGGAATGATGTGTCTTTTCTCCAATAATGATCAACTGAGCTAAGCATATATCTAGATCAAGAAGGGCCTTGGTTAATGATTCCCTCATCTCTTTAGATAAGACAATGATATCATATATGCTTAACTTAGATGACAACTTTCTTAGGTGAGAGAGGACATTGTAATCCACTTTGGGCTGATCCTCCACAAGCCTCTTCATGGGTGGAGCATCCTATGGTGGGGCTTCTTGCTCGCCGATACCAATGACTTTTTTTCCCTTATCTTGAGGTGCTGCTCTAGGAGGTAGAACCTTGCCACTATGGAGGCTAACTTCAGTGAACTCTTGTGGCAGTTTAGTGGAAGGTTCTACCTGCTCGTTAGGCTCACCTACAGCTTCTCCTCTAGGACCCTCAGAATCAGATGATTCCAAGACTATCTCAAGAGGTGAAGCCATAGTATTCAAAGAAGGAAAGTCCATCTCTGAATCAAGAGGATGACCAGAGTTATTATAATTATTTAGACTTGAAGAATTTTCTAAAAGAGTAAAGTCAAACAACCCATCAGAAGTGACACGGATGCAATTCAAACTAGCTTTATTCCTCAATTTTTTGGATTTTGAAGGAGTTACATAGTATAAATCCAGTAAAGTAAGTGGGGTGAGGGATTTGATGCCCTCATCCGTTGATACAAGATGTCTACTAGAAGAAGAGCTAATTGAAGTAGAAGTGTTCACTGAAGTAGTAGCTATAACCTTGGACTGAAGACTGGGCTTGGTCGGTGGTTGCGCTACTTAGCTATCTCGGGCTGGCATGGGCTGCTGCTAAGCTCCCCCTTTCCCAAGTTGTCTTTAGAAACTTGCAAAGCTTCCTTGATGTGGGAGGTTTGAGCTACCTCAGGCACCTACAAGGAAAGTTTCTTGATTTTTGACACAATTTTTTTAGAGGTTCGGGATAAGGAGATATCCCAACCTTCATTAGTTTTGAGAGGATTGTAGGTATCCCCAAGGATCACCCTAACAAAATTAGATGGTTGTTCCTTAAGGTATTCCTTTGGGATAACTATGGTGTCTGTCTTGTAGCTATGCTCAAGATAGTCCTTGAATGTAAAGCAATCCTCCAAAATATGGCCTAGCATGCGATATAAGGGCAAAAGTTAGGATCATTGCTTTTTCCCACTTCCTTCGGTCGTCTAGGCTCGAGTAGCTAAAAGTCAAGTTTCTTTAAGAGATTCTTAAATATTTTTCTAACTACCTCCCTCTTAAATGAATAAGGTTTGTTTAGTTTATCCAAAAGAGTAGGTGGATGGTAGCTACCTGGCGATGGGTTTGTGTACTGCTGCTATGAATATGGATGAGGAGGAGTCAGCAAAGGCCATGGAGGCTACTATGGCAGCCGGTAGGATGGCCTCAGTGGTGGTAGAGGAGGTGGAAGTGACGGCTGTTGAGCACGAGGTCTCTCATACTACTCTCTAGATGGCTACTTCCCCTTGTCTACTGCTGTCACTGCCTCTGGTTTCTTCTCATAAGCTTTATGTGGCTTCGGCTTTGTTGATTGATCTAGAAAAGGCAACTATTAAGCTTATCCTTATAAGCTAGCTTCCTTCTTGATTAGCTTCTCAAATGTCTTGATGGTAAAACCTTTGAGCATGAAGGTGACCGAGCCATGAATATTCTTTAGTAGAATTTTAATGACATACTATTCAAATAGCTGTTGTTCGTATTTCATACTAAAATTGTGTCATCTAAGATTATAATCAATGAGGGACTCACCAGGTGTTGTTGAGCCACAATGAGATCTCCTATAGTCACCCTTTGCTGAGCTCCAGCAAACTTCTAAATGAAGAGTTGCTCCAACTCAGCAAAAGTCTTCACTGAACTGTTGGGGAGTTCAACGTACCAATTGAAGGCTATGCCTGTTAAGATGCTAATAAAAAGATGAAAGAGTAACGTATCACTGTTACTAGTGTTGCAACAACTGGCCCTGAAGTGTGCTATGTACTGTCGTGGGTTCCTGCTTCCATTAAAGCTCTTGAAAGAAGGTGGCACAAAACCCTTAGAATACTGGATGACATCGAATTCCTCTGGGTAGGGTATACTCTTTGGAACTGATGATCCTCCTTGAGCTTGCATTAACTCTTCTCTCGTTTGCTGCTCAACCATGAGTTTAATGTCCTTTTATTATACGGAGGTACTATCCACTACCTTCATATACAAGCTTGTGATGCCCTACTCTATCGGAAGCAAACTCTTAGGCTAATCCAAGACATGCAACAACTCAGGCTGACTTGTTTCTGCAATAGTAGGATGCACTATTGGGGCTAAGTTCTGAAGTGCCAAAATTACTGCTAGCAAATCTTCAAGCTTCTTCCCCATCCTATCAATTTTTTCATCCTTTTTTCTTTAGTTGCTGAAGAAGGTGTTTGGTTTAGTAGGATATATCATCCTGCTCGGCTGCATCACCTTCCAGATTCTGCTGACCATGAAGGAGATAACCCCTGGTATCAATCATATGTACTCCTGCTAAATTCTCTAATAGATCATCTTCATTAGGATCAAAACTAACCTTCTCATCCTTTAGGTCAGACCAGACATATCTTAGAATTTTCTTCTTTTCAAGTAGATACCGGGCTACAATATCATCGAGATAATGGTCAAACTATGCAAGCACAAATGATCATGGCTCACCAGTGGTGGGATCACTATCATGAATAGAAAGACATCTAACCTCTGCTACTACTGAGCACCAGGAGGGATGCCATATCACCGATCTATGGAGTAGTACTCTAGGAGGATCTAATGGAACAATCTCCAACCAGATGGAACACCAGGTCATCATTCCTCTTCACCCAATTGAAGGTTGAGTAGGAGAGCTCGACCTTGCTTCAGTTGGTGGTGTAGATGGAATGGGATCTCTTGGCCATAGCCGGATCACCAGTGGGGTTCTCTTTTCCCTGGATGCTACCTTCATGGCTTTTGCTGAAACAATGGATAATGGAACCTACACTAGAGATGGTGGATGCGGAGTAGAGCAGTGTGGTGGAGGCACCACCAACCCTCTCTATGTAAGAGCTCCTCTCCTATGGTGGGTAGTACCTGTCAATATAATGTTGTCAAAATGATCGGTGTGGGTAGCGTGCCGATTGGGAAAGTCCATGAGGGTTGAGGTCACCGACTCCATACCTCAATTAGTAATCAGACCGACACCGGCCTCCTGGCACTCTCCCGATGCTCCTACGCATGGGGATGACCAACTTAAATCAAATTGGTCCTCAGACTCTAACCATCCATAATCCCTGCCTACTAGGAGGAGAATTAATCTAAGGCCGACATATGACCGTCTTCTGTCTCTAGTAGGAGCCTCAAAGTGAACTATATGTGGAGGCAAAACTGAGATCCTCCTAATATCTTCCTCTCCATCAGATCCAGAGAGGGGGTGAAACTTGTTCTCTGTTATAAGAGGAGAGACTATCCTGGGAAACTCCTCTACTACAGACTGGGAAACTGCCTCTGGCTCCTCTATATATATGGTCATGATGCCACTTGATCTTCTAGCATCGATTATGACACTGGGTCCTGCTAGGAGGAGTAGTACGATAATTAGACCCTTCCTCGTAGGTGGGGGAGACTATCCCCTTGGAGGAAGCCAATGAGTGGGTGCTAACCCGTACTGGGTAGAAAGTGGAACCACTGAACACACCGGCATCAGAATCGCGCATCGCTATGGAACCGCCACACCTTCCTCTTGGAGAAAACTCTAAGTCGATGGCATCTCATGAATGACCGCCACTACACTCCTCCACTGCCAGGAGGGTGGTCCCATCACAAGTGATCTTAGCCCCCTCAAAACCTCAGCCAAAATGAATGAGGTGGGAAAAATCTAATAAGGCGTCGACCAAATCCATCCCAAAAGGAAAAGTAAACACGTACTCGCCATTTAAACCGAATCAAGGAAATTGATCAAACTGGTCAAACTGCAATTTGGAAAATAAACCTGAATCAAATTTCTGCTTTAATTTGTTTTTTAGAACTTGAACTCACACTCAATAATTTGGATATGTTAAGTGGGGTCCTTCGAATTTGCAGAGAGATTTTGAGTTTAGAATTGGAGGAGAGATTTTTGAATTTAAGATCCATTTTTAACAAATTTTTGTATATTGAAAATGAGTTTAAATATTTTGAAGAGATTGATGCTTCTATTGGTTCATATTTGAATTTAATTTTTGATTGTTTGGGGACCCTTCATTTAACAAATTTGAGTATGTTAAAGTAAAGGGTCAATTGATTTTGTTTTGATATGTGATTTTGGAATTTACTCACTTAGCAAATTTAGGTATGCTAGGTGAGGTGTTCAAAAATAATTTTTGTTCTTTTTGTTTTCTTATTTGTGAATTATGTGTGAATTCTAAAAATGGAATCTTTACTTAACAAATTTGTGCATGCTAAATGGAGAATCCAATGTTTTGTTGTTTTTGAAAAGAGGATCTTTACTTAGCAAATTTGGGTATGCTAAATAAAGGATCCAAATGTATTTTGTTTTTAATAATTTTTGAAAAGATAATTATTTACTTAGCAAAGTTAGGTATGCTAAATAAAAGAAATCCAAATGTGTTTTGTTTTGATTTTTTTTAAAAGAGGATTCTTTACTTAACAAATTTAAGTATGCTAAATAAAAGAAATCCAAATGTGTTTTGATTTTTCAAAAGAGGATTCTTAGCAAATTTTGGTATGCTAAAGAAATCAAAATGTGTTTTATTTTGATTTTTTGAAAAGAGGATTCTTTACTTAAATAATTTAGGTATGATAAATAAAAGAAATCCAAATGTATTTCATGTTTTGATGTTTTAATTTTTTTTGAAAAGAGGATTTTCACTTAGCAAATTTGGGTATGCTAAATAAAGAATCCAAATGTATTTCATGTTTTGATGTTTTGATTTTTGAAAATAAGATTCTTAGCAAATTTAGGTATGCTAAAGAAATCCAAATGTGTTTTTTGTTTTGATTTTTTGAAAAGAGGATTCTTTACTTAGCAAATTTAGGTATGGTAAATAAAAGAAATCCAAATGATTTCATGTTTTGATGTTTTGATTTTTTTTGAAAAGAGGATCTTCACTTAACAAATTTGGTATGTTAAATGAAGATTCCAAATGTGTTGTGATTTTAATGTTTTGATTTTTGAAAAATGATAACTTTACTTAGCAATTTTGTGTATGCTAAATAAGATTCAAATGTATTTTTGATTTTGATGTTTTAATTTTTGAAAATGGATCTTCACTTAGCCAATTTGTGTATGCTAAATGAAAGATCTAAAGGTGTTTTATTTTTCAAAAGATGATTGTTGATTTTGCTTTTGAAAAGATAATTATTGATTTGATTTTGAAAATGAAATCTTCATTCAATAAATTGAATGAAGATGTTCATTTGTGCTTTTTAAAAAATATGATTGTTGATTTTATTTGTGAAAAGATAATTGTTGATTTTGTTTTGAAAAAGAAATCTTCATTCAATAAATTGAATGAAGATGTTCATTTGTGCTTTTTAAAAATATGATTGTTGATTTTGATTTTTTTTGAAAATGAAATCTTCATTCAATAAATTGAATGAGGATGTTCATTTGTGCTTTTTTAAAATATGATTTTGGATTTTATTTTTGAGAACATCCTACATATAATAATTATGAAGATTGTTAGGTGAGGTTGATTTATAAAACAATTTATGCAAAACATTTTATTATGTGCATTTTGAAAAAGTGTTTTTGGGAATTGATGTTTTTATAAATGATTTATTTTTCTTTATTTTTTGGAATGAACCTTAGCTTACCATAGAAATGGTAAGAAGGAAGTCTTTAGTTATTTCTTTTTATAAAATTTTTATTTTCATCTATTGGAAAACCCAACAGGGGTTTTAAGACCTACATAGAGTGAGGTCCTAAAACTTAAAGGATGTTGGCTAGCTTAGCTTAAGAATGAAATAAACTAAGTTCCAACAAAAAAGAAAGATAGTCTTGGATTCATATAAAATACAAACCCACTATCGATACTTGGAGACAATGACCATTTACCAAAGATGGAGAGAGGAACCTTCCCTAACAGAGTCGCCAAAAAATATGTGGTATTTTATTTTCATCTTCATATATAAAAATGAAGAAAAAAATAAAAATGCTTTGGTTAGGACACCACGTAGATCCGCATGTATTCTTATTAGGGTGATGGGGTGTGACATTGAGGAATGATGTACTATCTTGAGAGATAGAAGTCATCGTCCTACAATGGACCTAATCACCTAATAAGGACTCCTAAGGACAATGGGTCTTCATATGTACTAGAGATTCTTTCCCTACTTTACATGCAAAAGTAAAGCATGGTTTATTTTAAACAGGGTTCGTTAAGTTCCCCATGGAGGCAAGCCCCCATAGTTAATTACATCTTAAGAAATGAGATTCCTTAAGAATACTCTAGATTAAGGTAAATGATCATTATCTCCAAAGATTTCAAAGATAGGACTATCAATCAATTGGAAGTGGGATTAATCAAGAGGAGGGAGTTATTATTGAAACCAAAGGGAAATAAGTAGGGGATGCTCATGATGCTAGGGGACATAGCGGGCATCCCAAACAATCCTATGGTTGGGATTTATATTTTTGAATATGAAGGGGATTGTTTTTTTAGTTGAATTTTTTTATTAGAAATTTATGGCTTATAATTACATGATATAAGATCATAAAAATTCCTAAGAAGTGAGGCTTTATGCTTGTAGCCCGTAAAAGGAAACAACAATCTTAGAACCAAAATCTAGGGAGCTTTGGCGAGGGCTAAGGATGACCTAAATCTAAGGCAAAAATCGGCATATGGTTTACCTCCACAAGAGAGGATAAACTATCCAACTGTTAGACTTACAATCGCTAGGGGTGGCCGCCAACTAACTACTCCTATGATTTGAAATACATCTAGGAAAGTCTTATGCTTTTGCAAGATAGTTAGGATGTTGCTTATTTCGAAAAAAGACTAAGTCCTTAAACACACTCCCTGAGGGACTAGATCATGTAGGGCATGAATAAATGACTTAATCTAATGCAAATTTTATTATGTTTTATTTTTATTTTTGGACAATTTATTTGACACTGGCTATGAGATTCATATGCCTAATGCATGAGAAATTGGTTATGGGCCAAAATCAACAAGAAGGAGGTGTGTTTCCACTATGGCTCTTAAAGGTCAAGCCAAGTTCCCTGGTAAAGGTGGAAGCCCTCCATAAACAAGAGTGAAGCAAGATGCTTTTTATGCATGATTTGAGTGCCTAAGGGGTTGCTAAATCTTTTATCTTGATTTTATAACCCAGGCTTTAAGTGAGGTTATGAGTTATTAATTTTTAATTTTGAGTTGATTAATTAGATAAAAAATTTATTTTTCCCTAAGAGCCTAATCGTATCCAGGCCATTCATCAAAGAAAAGAATAAACTAGGAAAAATATGTCATCTTAATGCACAAGCTAAATAAACAACAAACAATTTATAAAGCTAGCGCAAAAGAATAAAAGGCCTTTGTGGTCGGGCTCCACCACATAAACTAGAAAAGAAATATGGGTAGTCGAACTCTACCCCTAGACAACCCATATTACAAATGAATTAATTATAAAAAGAATTTCATGTTATGGGGTCTTCATTCTTCTATCTTCTTTTCTTCATTTCTTCTTTCATTATTTTCTTCTTTTCTTCTCTTCTTCTTTCATTATTTTCTTCTTTTCTTCTTTTCTTCTTTCTTCTTTTTGTTTGGTTGGAATGTGGTTGCTCCAAAGGCTTTACATGGTGCATAAGACATAGTCTTATGACCAATGTTCATCCTAATCTCCCATAACATTCATTTCAAATCCTAATTTCAAAAATTACATGAAAATGGGAAAAGTAAATCTAACAAAAACCTGCAAAATAAAGATTAGCTAAACACACCACACATCCTAAGCATGTATATGAGTAATAAATTGGACATAGCACCCCATACATGGGTAAACAAAGCCCACTTAGCCTATTTTGGATTATGCTTAGGGGTATAAGTAACCTGCACAACAAAAGTATTTATATATTTTATTACAGCGCCCCTTTAGCACAATCCCCTGCAAAAGATAATGATTAGACTAAAATCATCTTGTCATTATAATCTATGCACATACACCCTAACATCTAGTCTAAAATATTACATTACAGAATAAAATCAAGCATCAAACCATGCACCGCCCTAACATAGGTCTAGAAATGGTGGCTTAGCCTAATGTGTGTGTCATTTAAGGCTTGTGTGATATGTCTTAACTTGGCTTTAAGGTTGAAGTTTTCTAAGTGTGAAAGTATTCAACTTAGAGTGTGATCTCATTTAAGTGATTAGTTTATCTATTAATTTTATTTGATTATTTGATTTAGTTTGAATGAACCTATATTTAATTCCTAAAGGTTGTAAAGAGAAGAAAAGAGAAGATAATTTCTCTTTCCTCCCTACCTTATGTAATTTCTAAGGTAGATTCATTAGTGATTTTTTTAGTGAATATTTTATTATGTGTTTTAATTAATCCTAAGTTTAGATTTTCTCTACATAAACCTATTCAAATAAGAAAGGTATTTTAAGATTAATTAAGATGAATTACTATCACAAAACACACAACCATTTTTTTTCTTTCCAACAAGTGTATCATGCATATGAATGTATCCCAAGCATAGCTATGCATATAAGTGCAAAGTCTTAGCACACTTTAATGATGAATGCAAAGAGACATTGTTTAAGAAAATTTGGATATTTCATGAATGCATGATTTTATTAAGTAGAAAGAAAGGGACTCTTTTATCCATTAATCAAATGCACATTTACATGTATGAAAGACATAAATGAGTATGATGCCATTATTTTCTACACTAGGGGTGTAAGGTACAATAATTGGGGCTAGCTAAAGCCTTGCAATCCTGGGATGTCCAGACTAATATACCACTTTTCTTAAATATATGTGCATGTAGAAAAAGAAATAAATGGATGAAGAATCATGCAAAAGGTTTATGTTCATTTGTTTGATTTTGGTTATTTAATTTACATGTGCAATGTGGAGGTCCTTCTTAATTCATGTCATGGGAGTGCATAGGAATGAATTGAAGCAAGTGTTATGTTCTTTTCAAATGAACTATACACTTTGAAATTCTTATACAAACCCATGTTAAGAAAAGAAAAGGAAGTCTCATAAAGTACATTTTAAGCTATATTCACAAGCAAACTTATAAATACTTATAAGTAGCATACATTCTTTTATAGTCTTTGATTTACAAGTTTTTTTTAAAATAATTTTTGATTTGATAGTGATAATAACCATTCATATTCTTACTTTAGCCAAAACATGTAATTTCACATAAAGGAAACATTTCATTTTAATTTGATTTTTTGATTGGTATGAATGCATGAGTTCACATGGAAAATAACATTTAACATGCTTGGAAAGAAATAAAGTGATGTAAGCATGTAAGTTCATTTACCCTAATTAATTCTAAGAATAAGATTATTTAAAGTGAATCAACATTTCTTAAAGAGATTTTTGTTTGTTTGTTTTGAGTTTGATTTAGGAGAAGTGAAAGGGTGTTTGCTGGTCCTAACCCATTTCCCTTATGTGTGTAATGTTTTTGTTTAATTTTTAGAAACATTAAATTGATTTTATGTTTTGTTTAGGTGAAGGTGTAAATTAAATCCATTAATTACCCCTTACCAACATCTCCTTGACATAATTATTCAAACAATTGTGAGCCAACATATGATATAAAATCATGTAGAATTTAAATCTATAATGCTCCTAATAAATAAAGGGGCCTAATGCCACAATCATTGATTAATTAAGCTAAAGGGTTTAATTATGTACTCTTATAACTTTCCCACACATGTGAGTTGGAAATGATTTTCTTAAATTTACCTTGGGCTCTTAAACACCTAAGGATCTACCCAGCAAAGGAATGATTAAGTTTAGATTGATTTTGAAAATTTTATTAAGCTAATTAAATATATTACTAGTGGATTAATCCTTAATTAGATTTGGATTAAAGAAGGAAGGGGGTTTAGGGAATAACTTAAGGAAAATACCCCAAACCCATTCAATAAACCTATTTTTCACTGAATTTTTTTTACCTCCCTTATTTTCAACTTAAGGAAACTAAGAAGGAGAAGTTTCAATGAGCTTTAAAAACCTTACAAAAGCTTAGGGAAGCTTTGTTTGGGTTCCTAGAGTTCAATCGAATGTCAAGGATGTCAAATGATTTGGAATGAGGGGGAGTATACCTCCCCCTACTTGGATCGGACGGCCATGAGTCTACATATCATTTTGATCAAATTGATCTCATGGAGGGGGTTGTTTTGGCTGTTACAAGCTCCATGTGATTCTATTTTGGTAGGGGAGTGTAGTGGAGGAGTTGCCCATGTGTTAAATGAGAGTATGGAGTGATTCCATGTGCTCATTTTCCATTGGGTGGACAGTTTTAGATTTGGGTTGGGTTTGGCAAACCCAAACCCATTGGGTCATGTGCACCATATCCCTTGGTGTCCAAATGGACAACTAAGATGATGCTAAGTGGTGTTGAGTAAGAATATGATCAAATTCCAAGTCAATTTGACCATAGGTTACCCTTTGACCTAGAGGTAAAATGATCGTTTGGCTTTAATTTTGATTTGGGCATATTTCATGATTGAAAAATGGGTTGTGCCAATTTTCAATGAATTTGGTATTGATTTGATATCATTTGGCTCATGTTGACTCATTTAGGTCAACTTGGGTCAAGTTACCAATTGGTCAAATTAGGTCAAACCAAGGGTTAGGTCAAGTTCATATGACCATTTGAAGTATTTTGGTATCATTATTTTAGTTCAATTTGGTTTATATTTGGTTTTGGTTCATTTGATTTCATTTAGGTCAAATAGGTCAAGTTGACCAATTTAACCCATTTGACCTAATTGGGTTTGGTTATGGGTTGGTTTAGGCTTGGTTGAACATTTGAAATGTATTCCAAGCTTTAGTTTCAATCAATTTTGGTTTGGTTTTGTTTCAAGTCAATTTGACCTTTTAGGTCAAGTTAGGTTCATGGTCAATTGGGCTAGGTTGGGTCTAGTTAGCCAATTGAGGCTTTGGTGAAGTTCAACTAGTGATTTAGAATGAATTTGACCCATTGGTTGCAATCAATTTGGCTTAGATCAAGATTTAACATATTTTGACTCTTTAGGTCAACTAGGATCAACTTGGGTCAAGTGACCAATTGAGCTAGGTTTGGCTCAAATGATGACTTGGTCAAGTCCAACCAGTGATCATGAATTAGTTTTGATCAATGGTTTCAATCAATTTGACCTATGGTGTATTTTGGCTAGTTTGGGTTTCATTTGGGTTAAGTGTTGACTTGGTCAAAGGCTAGGTTGGACTTGGTTTGACCTAATTTGAGTGATTGGTCATCTTATAATGATTATTGCTCACAATGTGAGGCTTAGATGGGCTTAGTTCAATCCAATTTGGGTAGGATTATAATTTGGCTCAAAAAGGTACTTTTAGGTCACTTTGGGTCAAGTGTGCCTAAGTAGGTCAATTGACTTGATCAAGGCTTGATCCAAGTTTGGTTGAACTCACATATGGACTTATGATTGAAATACAAATCTATTTGCAAGTGGTTTGGAGTCAAATGAGTTTTGATTCATTTGACAATTTTAAGTTCAAAGGATGAACATGGGTTTGATTTAGGTTTGAATTTTGAATTTAGTTTTGGTTTGATGATTGAAGTTTATGATTGAATTTGGCTTGTGATTGAAGGATTGATTATTTGAAGATAAAATCCAAAAGTTTGAATTGACTTGAGTTTGATTTGGTTAAACTCAAGAATTTGACATGAAAGGGTATGGTTAGATTTAGGTTAGATTTGGATTTGGGTTTTTGAATTTGGTTTTGGTTGTTTGAATTTATATTTCATTTATATTTGTGAATATAAATGAGGATATAAATGGGTTATGAGAAAATCTCTTGAGTTTGAATTGATTTGGATTTGATTTGAGCTATGTCTATAAGATGAAATCAAAGTGACTTAGGAAAGATTTTAGATTTGGACTTGAGTTTTGGATTTAGTTTTGTTTATTTGAATTTATATTTGTGAATATAAATGAGAATATAAATGGGTTATAAGAAAATATCTTCAGTTTGAATTGATTTGGATTTTTGGAATTGATTTGAATGATTTGAAAAAGTCATTTAAGTTGGAATTTATTTTGAATTTGGAGTTGGTTTGGATTTGAAGTTTGATTTGTAAGAAGAAAGTGAGGATTGAGTTTAAATGTAGGGTAGGAAAGTTTTTCTAACACTCTAAGGTATAACCTATTCTTATGGCTAACTCTTCTAAGTTTCTAGGGTTAGGTTAAGTGTTCACCTAATCACTAGAAGTATCTTAAGACTAAGGAACTCTTAATGTCTAAGAGGAGTCCTATGTCTAAGATGGAGAAGTTGAGAGCTCACTCCAAAAGTGAGGTCAATAAGGATCATCTGAAGTTTCTAAACACACCTCCTCTAAAGAGTTAATGTGGTTTGAGAAGATTCTATCAGACTCTAGATGATTGGTAATAACTAAGCAGTAATCATCATCATCGACTAGACCCACTGTACTGAATCCTTGTCCTGATCTTGATTGTGCATCCCTGCCTTTGTTGTTCCATAGCTTCTCAAAATACTCTGATATGTGCTTGGTCCATGTATAAGGAACCAAACTTTTCTTTACTAGATTAAGAACACAAGGCGAGTACCAATTAAAAGGTAATTCCATTAAATCTTTATATGAATTATCCTCATGTTCCACATCAGCTTCTGGACTTAAGGATGATGATCCCAATAGAGATCTCTTTGGTTTGACATCCATGGAAGGTCTGGGGGCTTCCTTAACTACTAAACCTTCAACTTTTTGTGAAGAAAATGTGGTTAGAGTTAAAGTTCCCAACTTATGCTTGATGGTTTTACATAAACTTGATTCGAATACATTCGTGCTTTGCTTGGATGCTTGGACTTATTCACTGTTTGGCTCAAGTGTCACCTCCAATGAAACCAACTGAGAGGGGTTGGTTGGTATGGTAATCACATGTGACTCATCCTCTAAGCTGGATTCAAAGTCTATGTGAATAGCAGGGGTACTCCTGTGAACTAGAACATGGCCCCTATTGGATGGTCACCAACCAAGGGGTCACCCACCTCTGGAACTGCCTCTGTATCTACCTCTACCTCTACCTCTACCTAGTGGAGGTGAGTCATGCTACCCATATGTCCGTATGGTGGAACAAACTATGGGTAGAATGTGATATGCGACTCTACCTCTTCCTTGGTGTCCCTTTCTGGTTCACTTGTACTTTTCTTTTTCTTTTCTTTTTTTTTCTTTTCCTTTTTCTTCTTTTTCTATTTCTTTTTCTTTTATTTTTGAATTTTGACCAAGTTCACGAGAAAAGGTGTTTTAGGAAGATAGTAGGTCGCATCTTTATATATCTCGACCTATCTAATTGAAATTGGCCTTTCATCTCCTTTAACATAATATTCGATTCCATCTTTTCAAAACCTAATGCACTGATGGAGGGAGGATGGAATCATCTTGTTCTGGTGTATCCAAGGTCTACCGAGCAAAGTAGTGAACGAAGTATTCAAATCAATTATATAGAACTTGGTTTCAGTCTTCCAGTCACCTATTTCCAAAGGTTACACTATGGAGCCTAAAGCCCTCTCTCCCTATTCATTGAATCCTCTCAACATCATCCTATCTCCTCGGAGTGCAAAGATGTCAATCTTCAAATAGGCAAGGGTTTTTAGACTCATAATGTTCACCGATGCACCTGGATCAACTAGAACCCTAGAAAGTCTGAATATACCCATATGCACTGTGATGTAGAGGGGACGATTGTGCTCCATGTCTCCCAGAAGAAGGTCTTCATCGATGAATGTGACTTCTTGGGCTTCTCTTGAATAATGTTCCTCCTCTCCAACAGTGGTCATCTGAGCTAAGCATATCTCTGGATCAAGAAGAGCCTTGATTAATGATTCTCTCATTTCTTTAGATAAGACAAGGGCATCATATATGCTTAACTTAGATGACAGCTTTCTTATGTGAGTGAGGACATTGTAATCCACTTTGGGTTGATCCTCCATAAGCATATCCATAGGTGGAGCATCCTGTGGAGGGGCTTCTTGTTGGTACTAATGACTTATTGTCCCTTATCTTGAGGGCTGTCCTAGGAGGTAGAACCTTGCCACTATAGAATTTAACTTTGGTGATCTCTTATGGCAGTTTAGTGGAAGATTCTTCCTGCTCGTCAGGCTCACATACAACTTCTCCTATAAGACCCTCAAAATCAGATGATTCCAAGTCTATCTCAAGAGGTGAACCCGTATTATTCAGAGAAGGAAAGTTCATCTCTAAATCAGAAAGAGGAAGATCCTAATTGTTATAATTATTTAGACTTGGAGAGTTTTCTAAAAGAGTAGAGTCAGATAACCCATCAGAAGTGACACATGTAATTTAAACTAGCTTTATTCCTCGATTTCTTGGATTTAGAAGGAGGTACATAGTAGAAATCTATAAGATGTTTATTAGAAGTGAGGTTAAGGGATTTGATGCCCTCATCCACTGATATAAGATGTCTATTAGCAGAAGAGCTAGCTGAAGTAGAAGTGTCTGCTGAAGTAGTAGCTGTAACGGTGAACTGTAGGCTGGACTCGGTCGGTGGTTGCGCTACTTGGTCATCCCAAGAAAGTATGGCCTACTGGTGCAGCTTCTGAGCTCCCACTTTTCCCAAGTTTTCTTTGGTAACTTGCAAACCTTTCTTGATGTTGGAGGTTCGAGTAACCTTAAGCACCTACTAGGAAAGTTTCTTAATTTTTGAAACAATCTTTTTAGAGGTTTGGGATAAGGAGATATCCCATCCTTCTTTGGTTTTGAGAGGATCACAGGTACCCCCAAGGATTACCCTAATAGAGTTGGATGGTTGTTACACTAGATAATCTTTCAGGATAACTATTGCACCTGACTTATAGCTATGCTCAAGCCAGTTCTTAAATGTAAAGCAATCCTCCAAAATAAGGCATAGCATGCGGTGGTAGGGACAAAATTTAGGATCATTACTCTTGCCCACTTCCTCTAACTTTTTAGGCTCGGGTAGCTAAAAATCAAAATTTTTTAAGAGGTT
The DNA here is from genome assembly GCA_021442155.1 of Cymbidium sinense. Taxonomy (NCBI): domain Eukaryota; kingdom Viridiplantae; phylum Streptophyta; class Magnoliopsida; order Asparagales; family Orchidaceae; genus Cymbidium; species Cymbidium sinense. Next base: position 20,304,815 of record CM038221.1, on the reverse strand, counting down.
CTTAGAAATTTTCCTGACTACCTCCCTCTTAAATAAATAAGGTTTATTTAGTTTATCCAAAAGAGTAGGTGGATGATAGATAGCTAGGGGCGGGTATGTGTACCGCTGCTGTGAATATGAATGAGGAGGAGGCGACGAAGGCCATGGAGGCTACTGTGGTGGCCAATAGGATGGCTTAGGTGGTGTTAGAGGAGGTGAAAGTGATGGCTGTGGAGCTCGAGGTCTCTCATACTGCTCTCTGGCCAGTTGCTTTCCCTTGTCCAATGTTGCTACTTCCCCTGGCTTATTTTTTGCAACTTTGGCTTTGATGATTGATCTTGAAAAGGCAACTGTTTGGCTCCTCCTTGTAGACTAATCGCATTATTGATTAGTTTCTCAAATGTCTTGATGATGAAACCTTTGAGCATGAAGGCGACCGGGCCATGAATATTCTTTAGTAGAATTTCAATGGCATGTTGTTCAGACAACTATGACTCGTATTTCATGCTCAAAATGTGCCATCTAAGATTATAATCAATGAGGGACTCACTATGGTGTTGTTGTGCTACAACGAGATCACCCATAGTCACCTTTTGTTGAACTCCATTAAACCTCTTAATAAAGAGTTGCTCCAACTCAGCAAAAGTATTCACTGAACTGTTGGGGAGTTCAACGTACTAATCAAAGACTATGCCTACTTGCTGACAAAAAGATGGAACAATTTATCGCCACCGATGTTACAGCATGGCAAATGCTATGTCTTTGGTGAGGGTTCCTGCTGCCATCAAAGCTCTTGAAAGAAGGAGGCACGAAACCCTTAGGATATTGGATAGCATCAAATCCCTCTAGGTAGGGTCTACCCTTTGGAACTGATGATCCTCCTCAAGCTTGCGCCAGTGATTCTCTCACTTATTATTCAACCATGAGTTTAATATCTTTTTTCTTGTATGGAGGTGCTATCCACTACCTTCCTATACGAGCTAGTGCTACCCTACTCTACTAGAGGTGAACTCTTGGCTTGATCTAGGACATGCAACAACTCAGGCTGACCGGTCTCCATAATTGTAGGATGTGCTGCTGGGGCCTGATTCTGAAGTGCCAAAACTGTCGCTAGCAAATCTTCAAGCCTCTTTTCCATATTTGTTAATCTGCTCATCCTTCTGTTTGAGTTGTTGAAGGAGGTGTTAGGTCGAATATGTTGTGTCATCTTGTTCGACCGTAACACCTTCCAAACTCTAGTGATCTCGAAGAAGGGAACCCCTAGTATCAACCATATGCACCTCTACTGAGTCTTCCAACAAATCATATTCCTTGGGATCAAAGATAACCTTTTCTTCCTCTAGGTCAGACCAATCATACCCTAAGATTTTCTTCTTCTCAATAAGATATTATGCTATGATATCATCTAGGGAGTAGTCAAACTACACAGTACAAATTATCGTAGTTGACTGGTGGCGAGATCCTGTTCATGAACAGAGATACATCTGACCTCCCCTAACACTGAAGTGCTAACCTTGTGAGGGCTACACTCATTGGAGGATACATGATCATGACTGTCACCTGATTTATGTGGAGTGCTGCTCCTGGGAAGATCTATCACCATGGGGACAATAGTACTATCTCCTTCTCCCTCTGCTGCTGCTATCTCCATGATCTGCTAAGGTGGTGGTGGTGATGGAATAACTATGATACTATGAGGTCATCACTCCCTTTTCACCGCAATTGAAGTAGGAGGTCAAGTAGGAGAGCTCGGTCTCACCTCAGTCAGTGGTGTAGATGAAATGTGATCTCTTGGTAGTAGCCTAATCACCAGTGGGGCTTTCTTTTCCCCGGATGCTAGCTTCATGGCTTTAGACAGAACTATGGAAGATGGAACTTGCACTGGAGATGGCAGACATGGAGTAGAGCAGTGTGGTGGAGGCAACACCAACTCTCTCTGTGCGGGGGCTCCCCTCTTGTGGTGGGTGTACTAGTCATTATATCTTGTAGATGATGGCGTGGATAGCACCTTCGGGGAAATCCATGAGGGTTGAAATCGGCATACCTTCTCCTATCTCTACTAGTAATATGGACTGATACATGGGCCTCCCTGGCCCTCTCTTGTTGGATGTGCTCGCCTATGCTGTGAGGGATGATTGATCATAGATCAAATTGAGCACCAGACTCTGACCATCTGTATGCCCTACCAACTTGGCATAGTACTGTCCTAAGGCTGGCATACGACCTCCTCCTATCTCTGGTAAGAGCCTCATACTGAATTGTAAGCAGAGGTGACACTGTGATACTCTTAACATCTTCCTCTCCATCAGATCTAGAAATAGGAAGAAACTTGTTTTGTGTAATCACAGGAGAAACTACCTTGGGTGATTCTTCTACTGGATCCTGAGAGACTGCCTCCATCTCCTTAGCGATGCGCACATGATGCCGCTTGATCTTGCGGCATCTATTGTTGCACTGAGTCATGCTGGGAGGAGCAGTACAGGAATTAGACCTTATCTCGTAGGTAGGGGAGACTATCCCTGAAGCTAGGGTAGCCTTCCCCTTGGAAGAAGCCAACGAGTGGGTACTAGCCCCTGGATAGTAATGATGGGAATGCACCTGGCACAACACTGGGGACTTCCAGCCTTCCTCTCGGTGAAACTTAGAATTTAAAGCCATCTCAATATGGATGGTAGCTTCTTCATCCTCACTTACAATTGTAAGGGCTACCCTCTCACAAGCAATCCTGGCCCCCTCAAATCCTCGGTCGAAGTGTATCTGATGGGCAAAGTCAGTCTACGGCAGGCTGGCCTGATTCAAGGCTAAATCCATCTCAAAAGAAAAAGTGAACACATACTTCTGAGCATCCATTAGCACTGAACTGAACGGAGTAAAAGCTGACTGAAACTAAGTTAAAATTCTACAATTGTTGAAAATAAACTCAAATCAGATTTTTTATTTTTGCTAACCTTTTTAAATTTTGATTTAGAATTTGAACCCACACTCAACAATTTGAATATTTTAAGTGGGGTTCATTGATTTTAGGAGAGAGATTTTGAATGTATTGAAGGAGAGATTTTTTATTTTAGAATCCATTTTCAACAAAATTGTGTATGTTGAAAAATGGGTTCAAATATTTTGAAAATATTTTTTATGCTTCCATTGGTTCATATTTGAATTTGATTTTTATGATTGGGGACCCTTTATTTAACAAATTTGACTATGTTAAATAGAGGGTCAATTGATTTTGTTTTTTTATTTGATTTTGGAATTTACTCACTTAGCAAATTTGGGTATGATAGATGAGATGTTTGAAAACAATTTTCTTCTTTTGCTTGTTTGCTTATGATGTGAGAATTTAGAAATGAAATCTTTACTTAGAAAATTTGTGTATACTAAATAAAACCCATATCTAATCCTTTTATTTTTGATTTTGAAAAATGGGATCTTTACTTAGCAAATTTGGGTATGCTAAATAGAAAATCCAAATGTGTTTGATTTTGAAAAGAGGATCTTTACTTAGCAAATTTGGGTATGCTAAATAAAGTCCAAATGTGTTTTGTTTTTTAAAAGAGGATCTTTACTTAGTAAATTTGGGTATGCTAAGTAAAAAATCCAAATGTGTTTCATTTTGAAAAGAGGATCTTTACTTAGCAAATTTGTGTATGCTAAATAAAGCCAAAATATTTTTAGTTTGATTTTTGAAAAATGGGATCTTTACTTAGCAAATTTGGGTATGGAAAATAGAAAATCCAAATGTGTTTAACTTTTGTGTTTTGATTTTAAAAAGAGGATCTTTACTTAGCAAATTTGGGTATGCTAAATAGAAAATCCAAATGTGTTTACTTTTTGTGTTTTGATTTTTGTGTTATTTTTGAAAGGAGGGATTTCTATTTAACAATCATGATGTGCTAAATGGAATCCAATTTATTTTTTTCAAAATTTTTTTTTGAAAAATGAAACTCTCATTTGACAAATTTGGGTATGTCAAATGGAATTCCAATGTATTTTGAATTTTACAAAATAGATTCCATTTAAAAAATTTGGGTATGTAAAATGGAAGTCAATTTTATTTCATGTTTCAAAGATGTGTGTGATTTATTATTTTTTGAAAAGATGAAAATTCCAACTTAACACATATAAAATGTGTTGAGTGGAGTTTCAAATGGTGATTTTGTTTGAAGATAAAGCCTCCATCCAACAAGTTTTGATATATTGAATGAAGAGGCATATCTTCAAATTTGTATTTTTTGAAAAGGAAGAAACTCTAACTTCAACATATGTAAGATATGTTGAAATGGAGTTTCAATTTTATGATATGATTTTTATTTGGAAATGAAATCTTCATTCAATAAACTTGGGTACATTGAATGAGGGTGTTCATTTTCAAATATGTGCTTTTGAAAATATGATTTTGATTTTGTTTGAGAATGAAATCTTCATTCAATAATTTTGGGTATATTGAATGAGGATGTTCATATGTGCTTTTTGAAAAGATGATTTTTTATTTTGATTGAAAATGAAATCTTAATTCAATAAATTTAGGTATATTGAATGAGGATATTCATATGTGCTTTTTGAAAGATGATTTTTTATTTTAGTTGAAAATGAAATCTTCATTCAATAAATTTTGGTATATTGAATGAGGATGTTCATATGTGCTTTTTGAAAGATGGACTTTTGATTTTGTTTGAAAATGAAATCTTCATTCAATAAATTTGGGCATATTGAATGAAGATGTTCATATGTGATTTTTGAAAGATGATTTTTGATTTTATTTGGAAATGAAATCTTTGTTCAATAAATTTAGGTATATTGAATGAGGATGTTCATTTGTGCTTTCTGAAAAGTTAATTTTTGATTTTGTTTGAAAAATGAAATATTCATTCAATAAATTTGGGTATATTGAATGAGGATGTTCATTTGTGCTTTTTGAAAAGATGATTTTTGATTTTATTTGAAAATAAAATTTTCATTCAATAAATTTGGGTATATGTAATGAGGAAGTTCATTTGTGCTTTTTGAAAAGATGATTTTTGATTTTGTTTGAAAATGAAATCTTCATTCAATAAATTTGGGTATATTGAATGAGGATGTTCATATGTGCTTTTTGAAAGGTGATATTTTTATAAAGGATTTTTTTCTATATTTGTTTTGAATGAACTTTACCTTACCATAGAGAAGGTAAGAAAAATATCCTTAGTTATTTATTTTTATTAAATTTTATTTTCACGTACTGGGTAACCCAATAGGGCTTTTAAGACCTACATAGAGATAGGTCCTAAAACTTAAAGGATGTTGGCTAGCTTAACTTAAGAATGAAATGAACTAAGTGTCAATGAAAATGAAGGGTAGCCTTAGACTCATATGAAATATAAATCCACTATCGATACTTGGAGACAATGATCATTTACCAAAGATGGAGAGAGGAACCATCCCTGGTGAAGTCACCAGTAAAATCTGTGGTGTTTTTTTTCATCTTTAGTAAAAGAAAATAAAATAAGCTATTTGGACACTACGTAGATCCGCATATGTACTTATTAGGGTAATCATGTATGACATTGAGGAATGATGTACTATCTCGAGAGATAGAATTCATCATCCTACAATAGACCTAATCACCTAATAAGAACTCTTAAGGACAATGGGTCTTCGAATGTACTAGAGATCTTTTCCCTATTTTACATGAAAAAGTAAAGTAGGGTTTATTTTAAACTGGGTTCGTTAAGTTCTCTATAGAGGCAAGCCCCCATAGTTAATTACATCTTAAGGAATGAGATTCCTTAAGAATACTCTCGATTAAGGTAAATGATTGTTGTTCCCAAAGATTTCAAAGATAAGACTATCAATCAATTGGTGGTTATTTTGTAAAACTGTGATCGATCAAAAGAGTTATTATCAAACCAAAGGAGATGAGGGGGATGCTCATGATACTAGGAAGCCTAGTGAGCATCCCAAACTATCCTATGGATGGGCTTTATAATTTTTAAATTTGAGAAGAATTATGTGTTTGAATTGAATTTTTATTAGAAATATAAGGCTTACAATTCCACAACACAAGATTGTGGGAATGTCTAAGAGGTGAGGATTTATGCTTGTAGCCCACAAAGAAAAACAACAACCTCAGGTCCTAAATCTAGGGAGCTTTGGTGAGGGCCAAAGCACGTTGTTAATCTAAGGCAAAAAATAAGTATATGGTTTACCTCCACAAGAGAGGATAAATCACCTGACTATTGGACTTACAACAGCTTGGGGGTGGCTGCCAACTAACTCCTCTTATGATTTTAAATACATATAGTCAAGTCTTATATTTTGTAAGATGGTTAAGCTGTTGTTTATTTAGAAAGAAGACTAAGTCCTTAAACACACTCCCAAAGAGACTAAATCATGAAGGGCATGAATAATGGCTTAATCTAATGTAAATTTTGTTAAGCTTTATTTTAAGTTTTGGACATTTTCATTTGACACTGGCTATGGAATTCATATGCCTAATGCATGAGAAATTGTTTATGGGGAAAAATTAGAAAGAAGGAAGTGCATTTCCACCATTGCTCTCAAAGGTCAAGCCATTTTCTCTAGCAAAGGTGGAAGCCCTCCATTAGCATGAGTGAAGCAAGATGATTTTATGCATGATGTGAGACATACAACATCCAGCTAAGGGGTTACAAAATCTTTTATTATCTTGATTTATGCCCTAGGCTTTAGGTGAGGTTATGAGTTATTTAATCTTATTTTGAGTTGATTAATTAGATAGAAAATTTACTTTTCCCTAAGAGCCTAATCGCCTCCAGGCCATTCATCAATCAATGAAGAAACTAGGAAAATCATGCCATCCTAATTGCACAATCATAAATAAAACATCAATCAATTTATAAATGATGCAAAAGAATAAGAGGCCAATGTGGTCAGGCTCCATCGCACAAACTTGAAAAGAAATGGGTAGCCGAGCTCTACCCTTATACAACCCAGATTATAAATGAATAATTATAATTTAGAAAGAATTTAGGTTATGGGGTCTTCATTCTTCATTCTTTATTCTTCATTTCTTCATTTCTTCCTTTCTTTCTATCTTTCTTTCTTTCCATCTTTTGGTTGGTTGGATTATGGCTGCTCTAAGGACATTACATGGTGCATAAGACTTGGTCTTATGACTAATGTTCATCCTAATCTCCCATAACATTCATTCCAAATCTTAATTGCAAAAAGTACATCAAAATGGGAAAAATAAATCTAACTAAACCTGTAAAATAGAGATTAACTAAACATACCACACAACCTAAACAGTTATATGAATAAGTTAGACTTAGCATCCCACACATGGGTAACCAAGTCCACCTATCCTAGTTTGGATTATCCTTAGGGTATAAGCAACCAGCACAACAAAAGTATTTATATTTTTATTACAGCACCCCTTAAACATAATCCCCTACAGAAGACATGATTAGGCTAAGATCGCCCAACTATCCAGTCTACATACATGCACCCTACCACCCAGTTTAAAAACATATACATAAAAAAATAAAATTAGGCATCAAACCATGCATCGCCCTAACATAGAGCTAGAAATGGTGACTTAGCCTAATGTGTGTGCCATTTAAGGCTTGTGTGGCATGTCTTAGGTAGGCTTTAAAGTTGGAATTTTCTAAGTGTGAGAGATTTAATTTATAATGGTGGTTTGATTTTAAGTGATTTGATTTGGTTTGAATGAACCTACATTTAGTTACTAAATGTTGTAAAGAGAAGAAAAGAAAAGAAAACTTCTCTTTCATCCCTACCTTAAGTAATTTCTAAGGTAGATTCATTAGTGATTTTTTTATTTAGTGAATGTTTATTATGTATTTTAATTAATCCTAAGTTTATATTTACTATAAATAGCCCTATTCAAATAAGAAAGGCATCTTAGGATTAATTAAAGTGAATTACTACCACATGACACACAACCATTTATTTCTTTCCATCATGTTTACCATGCATATGAATGATCCTAAGCATAACTATACATGCAATGCAAATCTTAGCACACCTTAATGATGAATGCAAAGAGATGTTGCTTAGAAAATTTTGAATATTCCATGAATGCATGTTTTTATTATGTAGAAAAAAAGGGATACTTTTATCCATTGATTAAATGCACATCCATATGCATAAAAGACATAAGTGAGTATGGCGCCATTATTTTTTACACCTGGGGTGTAAGATACAAGACCTACTTGGGGCTACTTAAAGCCTCGCAACTCCGAGATGTCCAGACTAATATACCACTTTTCTTAAATCCATGTGAATGCACAAAAAGAAAAAAATGGATGAAGAATCATGCAAAAGATTTTTATTTTGTTTAATTTTGTATAATTTACATATATAAATGTGAAGAGCCTTCATAATTCATAACATAGAAATGCATTTGAATAGATTTAAGCAAGTGTTATGTTCTTTTCAAATGAACTATACACTTTGCAAATCCTATTCAAATCTATGTTAGGAGAATAGAAGAAAATCACATAATACACATCTTATGCTATAATCACATGCAAGCTTATAAGTACTTATAAGTAGCCTCACTTCATTTATAATCTTTGATTTATAGTTTTAAAAATAAATTTTTTTTTGGTTTAATAGTGATAGTAGCCACTCATATTTTTAACTTTAGCCAAAATATGCAATTAGACATAAAAATAAACATTTCTTTTAATTGATTTTTCAAAAGAGATGAATGCATGATTTCATATGGCAAATAACATTTAGCATGCTTGGAAAGAAATAAAGTGATTTAAGCATATGACTTCACTCACCCTAATTAATTCCTAAAGACAATCTTATAAGATAAGATCATTTAAAGTGAATCAAAATTCTTTAAGGAGATTTTTATTTTATGAATTTGATTTGATTTAAAAATATGAAAAGGGTTTCCTGGTCCCATTTCCCACATGCGTGAATTGATTTAGTTTAATTTTAGAGCAATTAGGTTGATTTTATGTTTTATTTATGTTAATGTGTGAATTAAATCCATTAATTATCCCTTACCTACACTACTTTAACATAATTATGCAAGTAATTTCCAACATATGATATGCAATCACATGGAATTTAAATCAACAATGCACCTAAGAAATAAAGGGGCCTAATGCAATTGGATCACAATTATTGATTAATTAAGCTAAAAGGTTTAATTAAGTACTTTCATAACCATCCTACATATGTAGTTTGATTATAATTTCCTTTGACGTTTCTTAGGTTATTGAACACCTAAGAATCTACCCAAGATTAACTGATTAAGTTTCTAGATTGATTTTTGGTTTTGAGTTTGATTAATTGAATTGATTAATGAAGTGATTAAGCCATTAATTACAACTTGAATAATGCTTTCCAAATGAAGTGAACTTAAGGGAAAATATTAGAAAAGAAATCATAATCTCATTCCCTATGTCCATTCACTATTTCATGATAATTAGCAAGCTTAATTAATGGATTTCTCACTATTTAAAAGGTTAATTAATCATTTAATTAATTAAGAAAGGGATTAAGAATGAAATGAGTAATTCCCCTAATAAATCCAATAATAAATTCCAAGAAATCATGAGAGGTAGAGGTCATCCAACTAATCAACCCTAGGAAGTTTGGAATTAATTATTAAAGTAATTAAGGAGTAATTAGCTTAATTACATCCCTAATAAAACCCAAATTGAGTGAAGGTTACTATTCAAAATCAATTAAAATTAGTTTTATATTATTCTCCTTTGAATTATCTTTGAAATGAACTTGAGTTTGTATTTTTTAGATTTTTCTATATTTAATTATGAATTTATGAAGTTTATGTGATTAATGGATAATTAAAATAGACTAATTAATTAACTAATCCTGTTGACGCCACATGCCACACGAAGAGCTTTCCATTCCATGAGATTGGTTATTTAAGTTACATTGCGCCACGTTAGCTAGCATGACGCTTAATCCATCAAGGATTAATGTAATCTTGTGGTTCTAAAGGGTTTAAATCAGGGTCGTCCATTAAAAGCATGTGGGATGGACAGCTCATGATTCACCCTGCCTAAGCTGTGGGAGATAAAGGCCTTCCATCCTCCACCACTTGATCCAAGCTCACCTGAGCACGAATTAGGCTAAGATTTACCCCACACCATCAAGAGGCATAAGGAAGAACATACAATGGCTAAAATCTAATGGGATTACAATTCCCTTCACAAAAGACAAGCATTTTTTTTAAAGAAGGATCAGTTTTGAACAATACCTCTCTAGAGGCTATCACTGGTGCTTCCAACGGAGGAGGTAGCTTCACCTAATGGAGATGAAGCTTTGTTGAAAGTTTCAAGTCTTGATTTGAAGTGGATGGCTCGGTTGACCAAGCTCCTCTTCAATGGCATTTGAGCTTGGTCAATGTGAGGCTTCCTATGGCTTAGAGGCTTGGGAGATCACTTGCTTGAGCTTGACGAGGTGCCTTGATGGTGTTTGCAAATTTATTTTGGGTTTAGTGGAGAATTGAGTGAAGTGGAAATGACTTAGGCCTCTGGTGAAATATTTTCATCTTCATCTATCTTGAAAAATAAATGAAAATAAAAATACACACTTTATTGGAAACCTCATAGATCTGCAGATGTTCATATTAAGGTGATCGAGTATGACATTGAGGAATGATGTACTATCTCAAGAGATAGAAATCAACATCCTACAATGGACCTAATCAGCTAATAAGGACTCCTAAGGACAATGGGTCTTCAGATGTACCAGAGATTCTTCCCCTACTTTACATGAAAAAGTAAGGTTTAATTTAAACTAGGTTCATGAAGTTCCCTTTGGACGCAAGCCCTCATAGTTAATTACATCTTAAGGAGTAAGATTCTTTAAGAATACTCTCTATTAAGGTAAATGATCATTGTCTCTAAAGATTTCAAAGATAGGACTATCAATAAATTGGTTATTTTTAGAAGATCAAATGGGATTGATCAAAAAGAGGGAGTTATTATCGAAACCAAAGAGAGAAGAGTAGGGGATGCTTATGATACTAGGAATCCTAATAAGCATCCCAAAATATCCTATGGTTGGGATTTATATTTTTGAAATTTGAAGAGAGTTAATTATTTGAGTTAAATTTTTATTAGAAATCTAGGGTTTACAATTCCACAACACAAGATCATGGAAATGCCTAAGAGGTGAGGATTTATGCTTGTAGCCTGCAAAGGGAAACAACAACCTCATAACCTAAATCTAGGGAGCTGAGGGCCAAGGCATGACCTAAATCTATGAAAAAAATGGGCATATGGTTTACCTCCACAAGAGAGGATAAATCACTCGACTATTGGACTTATAATCGCCTGAGGGTGGCCACCAACTAACTACTCCTATGATTTTAAATACATGTAGGTAAGTCTTAGGATTTACAGTATAGCTATTGTTTACTTAGAAAGAGACTAAGTCCTTAAACACACTCTCTAAGAGACTAAATCATGTAGGGTATGAATAATGACTTAAATTTAATGCAAATTTTTATTACATTTTTTGTACAATTCATTTGACACGGGCTATGGGACTTATATGCCTAATGCATGAGAAATTGGTTATAGGCCAAACTCAGTAAGAATGAGGTATGTTTCCACCATGGCTCTCAAAGGACAAGCCATGTTCTCTGGCAAAGATGGAAGTCCTCCATAAGCAACAGTGAAGCAAGATGCTTTTTATGCATGATGTAAGACATACAACATCTAGCTGAGGGGTTGCTAAATCTTTTATTTCTTGATTTATGTCCCAGGCTCTAGGTGAGGTTATGAGTTATTAATTTTAAATTTTGAGTTGATTAATTGGACAAAATATTTATTTTTCCCTAAGAGCCTAATCACATCCAGGCCATTCATCAAAGTAAGGAAGAAACTAGAAAAAATCATGCCATCTTAATGCACAAGCTAAACAAACATCAAATAATTTTATAAAGCTAGCATAAAAAAATAAAAGGCCGATGTGGCCAGGTACCACTGAACAACCTGAAAAAAAATGTGGGTAGACGAGCACCACCCTTATACAACCCAGACTATAAATGAATAATTATAATTTAGAAAGAATTCAAGTTGTGGGGGTCTTCATTCTTCATTCTTCATTTCTTCTTTTCTTCATCTCTTTCTTCATTTCTTTCTTTCCTTCTTTTGGTTAGTTGAGGTATGGTTTCTCCAAAGGCTTCACATGGTGCATAAGACACAATATTATGACTAATGTTTATTCTAATACCCCCATAACAATCATTCCAAATCTTAATTATAAAATTACATGAAAATGGGATAAATAAATCTAAATAAACCTACAAAATAGAGATTAGCTAAACATACCACACAACCCAAGCATTTATATGAATAATTTAGACTTAGCACCCCACACATGGGTAACCAAGTCCTCCTATCCTACTTTGGATTATGCTTAGGAATATAAGCAACCTGCATAGCAAGAGCATTTAGATTTTTATTACATCGCCCCTTAAGCATAATCCTCTGCAGAAGATAATGATTAGACTAAAATTATCCTATCAACCAGTCTATGCACATGAACCCTAACATCTAGTCTAAAACATTATATCACAAAATAAAATCATGCATCAAACCATGCAAATCCCTAACATAAAGCTAGAAATGGTGACTTAGTCTAATGTGTGTGCCATTTAAGGCTTGTGTGGCATGTCTTAGCAAGAATTTAAGGTTAAAATTTTCTAAGTGTGAAGGATTCAACTTAGAGGATGGTTTCATTTAAGTGGTCTAGTTAATCTGTTAATTTTATTTGATGATTTGATTTGGTTTAAATGAACCTACACTTAATTACTAAGTGTTGTAAAGAGAGAAAAAGAGAAGAGAGCTTCTCTTTCATCCCTACCTTAAGCAACTTCTAAGGTAGATTCATTACTGATTTTTCTTTAGTGAATGTTTTATTATGTGTTTTAATTAATCTTAAATTTGGATTTGCTCTAAATAAACCTATTCAATAAGAAAAATATTTTAAGATTAATTAAAGTGAATTACTATCACAAAACACACAACCATTTATTTCTTTCCAACATGTATACCATGCATATGAAATGATCTTAAGCATAGTTATACATGTAAATGCAAACCTTAATGATGAATGCAAAGACATATTATTTAGGAAAATTAGGATATTCTATGAATGAATGATTTTGTTATGTATAAAAGAGAGAGATTCTTTTATCTATTAATCAAATGCTCATCCACAAATATGAAAGACATAAGTAAGTACGGTGCCATTATTTTCTACAGGGTATAAGGTACAAGACCTTCTTTGGGCTACTTAAAGCCTTGCAAATCCTAGATGTCTAGACTAATATAAAACTTTTCTTAAATACATGTGCATGTACAAAAAAGAAAACAAATGGATGAAGAATCATGCAAAAGATTTTTGTTTATTTATTTGATTTTGGTTGTATCATTTACATGTACAATGTGAGGATCCTTCTTAAGTCATAACATAGAAGTATATATGAATAGATTTAAGTAAATGTTATGTTTTTTCAAATGAACTATACACTTTACAAATCCTATACAAACTCATGTTAAGAAACGGGAATAAAATCACATAGCACATTTTATGTTATAATCACATGCAAGCTTATAAGTATTTATAAGTAGCATACCTTCATTTATAATCTTTGATTTATAAGTTTTGAAAATAATTTTTGATTTAATAGTGATAATAGTCACTCATATTCTTACTTTATCCCAAGCATGCAATTTGACATAAAGGAAACATTTCATTTTAATTGATTTTTCAAAAAGATATGAATGCATGATTTCATATGGCATACAATATTTAGCATGCTTGGAAAGAAATAAAGTGATATAAGCATGTAACTTCCTTCACCCTAATTAATTCCAAAATACAATCTTATAAAATAAGATCATTTAATGTGAATCAAAATTCCTTAAAGAGATTTTTTTATTTCATTTTTGGATCTGATTTGAAAATGATTTGAAAGAAAGATTTTTCTATTCCTAACCCATTTCCCCCATGTGTGAATTGATTTAGTTTAATTTTTAGAATAATTAGATTGATTTTATGTTTTGTTTAGGTTAAGGTGTGAATTAGTCCACTAATTACCCCATACCTACACCACTTTAACATAATTAATGTAATAATTTTGGGCTAACATATGATATGCAATCACATGGAATTTAAATTAGCAATGCATGTAAGAAAGAAATGGGCCTAATGTAATTGGCTCACAATTACTGATTAATTAAGCTAAAGGGTTTTCATTAAGTACTTTCATAACCCTCCCACACATGTGAGTTTGATTTGATTTCCTTAAACTTACCTTAGGCTTTTGAACACCTAAGGATCTACCAAGCAAGAGATTAATTAAGTTTAGATTGATTTTCAAAAGTTTGATTAAGCTAATTAAGTAGATCATTAGTGGATTAATCCTCAATTATGTTTGGATTAAGTAAGAAAAGGGATTTATGGAATAACTTAAGAAAAACATCCCAAACCCATTCCATAAACCTCCCCCTTAAACATTATTTAATTATCTCAATTAAATGATCAAACCACTATTCATATGTGTAATTACTCTTAATTATATTAAGGGGATGATTAGGAATTTATTAATTGATTTTTTTAATTAACTCATTAATAAATCCCAAAAAAATTAAGGGAGGTAGAAGTCATCCCACTAAATATGTCTAAGAAATTTGGAAATAATTAATGAAGTAATTAGGGAGTAATTAATATTATTAGATTTTTAATTAAACCCTAATTAGGGAAAATCTACTATTCAAAATTAATTAAAAATAATTTTATTAGGTTTCCCTCTAAATTATCTTTAAAATGAATTTGAGTTTGCATTTTTTTTTATTTTTATACATTTAATTATGAATTTATGAAGTTTTTATGATTAATGGGTGATTAAATAACCTAATTTATTAACTAATCTCATCAGCATCACATGGGCTGCGGATGCAGTGCACGCTTTCCATATGACATGATGAGATTGTTATTTAAGTTATCACATCGTGCACCGTGTTAGCCGTCAATGCTACGTGCTTTCCCCTGGGTCGTCTAATCAAGGATCGGACAGTCAGGATCAAACTTGTGGTAATAAAGGATTAAATTAGTGGATCTAGCATATTTTAATCAGGGTTGTCCATCCAAAACATGCAGGATGGACATCCCATGATTCATCCCTGCCTAAGCTTGCAGGAGACAGAGACCGTCCTTCCTCCATGGCTTGATCTAAGCTCACTTGAGCTCGGATTAGGCTAAGATTCAACCCACATCATCTAGAAGCATAGCGAAGAACATCCAATGGTTGAATTCTATTGGGGTGACAATTCCCATCACAAAAGACCAAGCAATTTTAAACTTAAGCTCAGTTTTGAGTCATACCTCGTCAGAGGCTATCACCGGTACTTCCAATGGAGGAGGCTTTAGTGGAGACAAAACTCTATTGAGATGAAGCTCTGTTGAAGGTTTCAAGCTTCAATTTGAAGTAGATCTCCACCCAAACTCCCTTCAATTTGTGGCTTCGATCAAACTCCCCCTTCTCGTGGCTTGGAGACTTGGGAAAAGCTTTGGGTTAGCTCGACTTGGTGCCTTTATGGTTCTTGCAAGAGCAATTGAGGTTTGATTGAGGATTGAGTGAAGTGGAAATTTCTCCCACCTCCCCTATTTTTGGCTTAAGGAAATTTGAGAGAGGGAAATTGGAGAGAGCTTGGAAATGCTAAGGGAACTTTATGAATGCTTGATTTCGATCCTCTGAGCTCAATCAAATGCAAGGAAGTTGGTTTGAGTGGGAATGAGGGGAAGTATATCTCCCCTACTTGGATGAGATGGTCGAAGTTTATTCTTCCATTTTTGATCAATTGCTTTGATTAAATGGGTTGTTTTGGTTGTTAAGGGTGCTTCAGCTGAGTGGAGAGTGGAATGGATGAGGCACACATGTGTTAATTGAGTGTGGGAGGTGATCCAAGTGGAGAATTTTGATTAGAGGAGCCGGTTTGGCCTTGGGTTGGGTCATGGCTGACCCAAACCCATTGGGTCATGTTCACCACCCTCCTTAGTATCCATGTGGTCCACTAGGAGGATGCCAAGTGGCCATGAAAAGGAATTGGCCAAATTCTAAGTGAATTTGTCCATAGGTTACCCTTTGATCCAAAGGTAAAATGGTCATTTGGCCTTGATTTTAATTTGGTCAGATTTAAGATGTTTCAAAAATAGGTTGGGCCAAATTTTAGTAGATTTGGAGTTGATTTGATATGATTTAGCTCAAGTTGACCCATTTAGGTCAAAATGGGTCAACTTGGGCCAAGCTGATCAATTAGTCAAATTGGGTCAAACCATGGGTTAGGTTCAGTTCATATGACCATTTGAAGTATTTTGGTATCATTGGTTTGCATCAATTTAGTTTATATTTGGTTTTGGTTCATTGAGTTCACTTAGGTCAAATGGGTCAAGTTGACCAATTTTACCCATTTGACCCAATTGGGTTAGGTCATGGGTTGGTTTAGGCTTGGTTGATCATTTGAAATGTTTTGCCAGCTTTGGTTTCAATCAATTTTGGTTTGGTTTGAATTCAAGTTGATTTGACCATTTAGGTCAAGTTGGGTTCATGGTCAATTGGGCTAGGTTGGATCAAGTTGGCCAATTGAGGCTTTGGTCAAGTTCAACTAGTCATTTAGAATGAATTTGACCCGTTGGTTGCAATTAATTTGGCTTCAATCAAGATTTGACATATTTTAACTTTTTAGGTCAACTTGGGTCAACTTGGGTCAAGTGTCCAATTTGGCTAGGTTTGGGTCAATTGATAGCTTGATGAATTGGTTTAGATTAATGGTTTCAATCAATTTAGCCTATGATGGATTTTGTATACTTTTGGTTTCATTTAGGCTAAGTGTTGACTTGGTCAAAGGCTAAGTTTGACTTGGTTTGACCCAATTTGAGTGATTGATCATCCTAGGATGATTGTTGCTCTAATGCTTAGATGCTTAGTTCAATCCAATTTGGATTATAATTTGCTCAAAAGGTCATTTAGGTCACTTTGGGTCAAGTGAGCCTAAGTGGGTCAATTGGCTTGATCAAGGATTGATACAAGTTTGGTTGAACTCACATATGGACTTATGATTGAAATATAAATCCAAATGCAAGTGATTTGAAGTCAAATGAATTTTGATTCATTTGACAGTTCCAAGTTCAAAAGATGAACATGAGTTTGATTTGGGTTTGAGTTTTGAATTTAGTTTTGGCTATTTGAATTTATATTTCATTTATATTTGTGAATATAAATGAGAAAAACTTTTGAATATGAAATGATTTGGATTTGATTTGAAGGAGTTCAAGGATTTGTCTTGAAAGAGTTTATGTTGGATTTTGACTGGATTTGGATTTGAGTTTTGGAATTGATTTGAATTTGAAGTTAATTTGAATTTGAGATTGATTTGAATTTGAAGTTGATTTGAATTTGAGGTTGATTTGAATTTGAAGTTGATTTGAATTTTAAGTTCGACTTGAGAGATGGAAGTAAGGATTTGGTTCAAGCTATAGAGTAGGAAAGTTTTCCTAACACCCCTAAGGCATAACCTCTTTCTATGGCTAACTCTTCTAAGTCTCTAGGGTTAGGTTAAGTGTTCACCTAATAACTAGAAGTGTCTTAAGACTAAGGAACTCTTAGTGTTTAAGAGGAGTCCTATATCTAATATGAAGAAGTTGAAAGCTCACTCCAAAAGTGAGGTCAACAAAGGATGACAATAGATGTGGTGTGACTGACAAGGCATACCGCATTAGGGTTGACTGAGATGATCAACAATGTCGAACGATCACAAGCACCAACAAAAATGATCTACTCCCAAACCAGAGGTGTAGAAGGAATCAAGAGCTTAGTGCAATGTGACTCTACTCATGTGAAGAACATAAGAGAGTGAAGGAGGAATCCACTAGGGATTGAGTATGTGAACCCCTTCTACTGGGAAAAGGTTCAAGTCATCCACTCGGGGATGAAAGGTTTGATTTGAATTGTGTCTCACTAGGGAGAAATTTGATTTGATTTGTTGATTTATGATTTGGTGCTCCACTGGGGATGAAAACATGAACTCTCCATTAGGGGAGCATGTTCAAGTCATCCACCGAGGAAGAGAGGTTATGAAATCCGCTGAGGGATTAGAATTTAGGATCCGCTAGGGATAGAAGATGTGAACTTTCCAGTAGGGGAGCAAGTTCAAGTTGGATTGAATTGGTTCCGCTAGGGGAACTAGAAATATTGCATCTCACTTAGGAGAAGCGAATTAATTTGATTGATTTGGTTATTTTGATTATTTGATTGTTTGATTTGACTCCACTAAGGAGGTTGATTGGATTTATTTTGTTTATTTTGTTTGACTCTACTAGGGAGGAGGGTTGAATTTGTTTCAAAATTTAAAATTTTGAATTTTGAGATGGACCATATTGGTTTATGCTGATCTTGAGTTGGTCTTAGCCTAGCTGATTTACCAATCCAAAGGGGAAGTCTACAAACCACATAGTAGGACTATCCAACCAAAGGGGTTGCCTTTCGATATGCAGTAGCTGTACTAGGAAGAAAGCATAGTAGACTTACATCCTCCAAAATAGGGATCACCAATGGGGTCTAAGGCAATGACCAACCTTAGGCTGACTATTGAGTGAATGCCACTAGGGGACTTAAATCAGGTCATGGATAGTCAAAATTAATTTTATTTTTAATTATTTTTTATGGATCCCATCAGTTTATGATGGACTACAGTGAGTAGGGGCCATGTTAGCCATGGTCTAGCTCAAACTTACCAATCTAAAGGGGTAGTCTACCAACCACATAGTAGGACTATCCAACCAAAGGGGTTGTTTTCTAAAAGAACTATACTAGGAAAGCATAGTAGACTTACATCTTCTAAAGTAGATCGTTGGTTATCTTGGGGCAATGGATTGAACCCAACCTTAGGCTGCCTATTGAGTGAATGCTGCTGGGGGACTTAAATTAGCTCAAGGATAGTCAAATTTATATTCATTTTTAATTATTTTTGATGGATCCCATCAGTTTATGATGGACTGCACTAAGTAGGGGTCATGTTGGCCTTGGCCTAATTCAGATTTACCAATCCAAAGGGGTAGTCTACCAATAGTAGGACTATCCAACCAAAGGGATTGTCTTTCAGTTTGTAATGGTCAAGCTAAGAAGAAAGCACAGGGACTCACATCTTCCAAAATAAGGAACCATTGGGGTGATCGGTTGCTTGTGCAATAAATTGAACCTGACCTAGGGCTGACTATTGAGCGAATGCCTCTGGGGGACTTAAATAAACACAAAGATAGTCAAAATCAATTTCATTTTTTTAATTATTTTTGATGGATCCCATCAATTTGTGATGGGCTGAACTGAGTAGGGGCCATGTAGGCCTTGGTCTACTTCAAGTTTATGAATCCAAAAGGGTAGTCTACCATCCACACAGTAGGACTATCCAACCAAAGGGATTGCCTTTCGATTTGTAATGGTTAAGTTAAGAAAAAGTGCGGGGACTCACATCTTCTGAAATAAGGAACCACTAGGGTGATTAATTGCTTGTGCAATAAATCAAACCTGACCTAGAGCTGACCATTGAGTGAATGCCGCTGGGGGACTTAAATCAGCTCAAAGATAGTCAAAATTAATTTTAATTTTTAGTTATTTTTGATGGATCCCATCGATTTACGATAGATTGTATTGAGTAGGGGTCATGTTGGCCTTGGTCTACTTCAGGTTTACTAATCCAAAGGGAGTAACTTCCCGGCTGAGGGAAGAACTATCTAACCAAAAGGGTGCCTTTCGATTAGTAGTGGCTAATTCAGGGAAGAAAGCACAGGGGACTCACATCTTTCCTAAATATAAGACCACTAGGGAGACACACTAGCGAGGTAACATGTCGACCCAACCTAGGGCTGCCTCTCGATTTGCGATAGTCAAGCTAGAAAGAATGCATAATATACTTACATCTTCCAAAGCGGAATGACTACTAGGGTAACCTATTCATGGAAAAATATATTGAACCCAACCTAAGGGCGATTACAGAGAGAGTACTGACCCGGGGACTTATCTCAACTCAAGTTTAGTCAGGTAATTCCTATAGAGAGTTCTGTTGACACTGCCATAAAGATAGGATGCCGCTTGGAAAAGGGGTCACTCGAGGCTTAAATTCCTAATCCACAAACGAATTAATTTGTTTGTTTATTTATCATGGACCCTGTTGATTTGCGAGGGATCGTACTGAGAAGGATCTTATATCAATATAGACCTATCTCAGATTTACTGAACCAAGGGAGAATCTGCATATCCGCTGAACAAATTTTCTAACCACAGAGGTGGCTACTAGGAAAGAGGACTATCTAATCCAAAAGTAACCCAGGTAGAGTCTAAATGGGGTCGCAAAGGATGTGATCCAAGTAGAGTGCCCGCAGGGGAAGGGCCACTAAGGACTTTATCCAAAACCCTGGAGAAGATAATATCTATAGGTATTCAGTGGCCAACTCAAGGAGAATGCTCGGGGACTCATATCGGCCAAGAGTGGTGTATTCAACAAGTGAGTTATGTCAGCATAGCGAACATCAACCAACCTAAGGTGCCCATCAGTTTGTGATAATCAGCCTAAGAAGAAAGTGTGGGGACTCACATCCTCATAGAATGATTCGGGATAGTTCACCTTCGCCGATAGTGTTATCCGACCTAGGCCTGAGAACACCACTAGGGGACTTAAATCAGCTCAAAAGTAGTCGAGAGGAAAGGAGCCACTGGGGGACTTATCCTAAACCTCAAATATACTTGACCTAGTCAGTGCATGATGATAAGTTTAAGAAGAAAGCATGGGGACTCACATCTTCTTAAACAAAATCAACATGAGGTAGCTTACTGGCTAGGCAATGAAATCTACTAAACTAATAAGGTGCTTGGTGGTTTGCAATAGTCAAGTCAGGAAGAAAGCACAGGGACTCACATTCATCGGATAAGTGACCACTGGGGTGACACACTAGCAAGGTAATATGTCAGCCCGACCTAGAGCAGCTAATGAGTGAGTTTCATAGGGGACTTGCTCCCACATTAAAATAGCTCGAGATAAAAAGATATGTGTTTATTTTTATGGTTGTGCTAGATGGAATAGGATGCCTCTTGGGTTCTCTAACACCTATCATAAAACACACAAAGGAATGATGAAATGGTGCCATGAATGGCAGTTGTGATCCCACTAAGAAAGGATGCCGCTTGGGTTCTCTTACACCTAACTTAGTTGTGCTATTCGAAATAGGATGCCTCTTGGGTTCTCTTACACCTACTATAGTAGCATTGGGGAATTGTGTTTAATTGTGTTTATTTTATGAAAGAGAGATAGGATGCCACTTCAGTTCTCTCACACCTACCCTAAGCATGTCATGGCAGATTCCCAAAATAAGCAAACAATGCTTCGAAAGAAGAGAAGATTTTGATGAATTGGAATAAAATTTTTTTTATTGATAATTATTTTCAAACATGATTTTATTGGTAATATTTCTTCAAATAGAGCCCATTAATTGGAAGCATTAAGTGCTCCCCTTTATAATCAATAAGCGGACAAGTTCCTCCTTGGGAGGCCTTCTCTATGACAAAAGGGCCTTCCCAAATGCGTTCAAGCTTGTCTCCCATCTTTTGATGGGCAACAATTGGTCTCCTTATAACTAATACAAGCTCTCCTACTTGAAAATCTCTAGTGTGGACCAGCTTGTTGTGAGCTTGAATCATTTTAGCTTTGTATAACTCGAGGTTCTGGCATGCCCGTAAGCATATCTCCTTTAAACCTTCGAGCTCTTCTAACCACAACTTGGCATTCTGCTCTGTAGTTATTTTACTACCCATTTCTATTCTTAGTTGTGAGAGTTGAACTTCTAATAGTAGAATGACTTTGGACTCATACGTTAAGGAGAATGGGGTAGATTGAGTTGGAGTTCTGTATGCCATAAAGCTTCAACCAATTGTTCATGCCATTATCACTTGTTGTCATCAAGTGTCTTCTTTAGTATATGGATGAGAGTTTTGTTAAATGCTTTTGCTAGGCCATTTTCTCTGGGATAGTAGATGGTGAAGTATCTCCAATCTATAATGTGTCTTCTGGTGAAGCTGTTGATCTTGGTGCTCTTAAATATAGTACAATTATCGAATATAATTTATTGAGGCCCCCTGAACCTATACACGATATGGTTCTTGAAAAATTGGAGCACATCGAGTGTGACCTCTATGAGTGGATTGCCTACCACTTGGAAAAGTAGTCGTGGCGCTAAGATGAACCGATGACCCTTGAAGAAGAAGGATCAATAGACCCACTATATGCACTCAACACTCAAATGGCCATGAAGCCAATGTAGGATGTAGAATGTTGGGTGGTTGATGACCACACGCATTATGGCATCTCCTAGATATATTCATCCACCAAGAATCATCAAGGCTTATAGTATCCTAGTATCTTGATCTGCTTTTTTCATCTTTGACCATAAATGTGCAGATAACGATGTACCACAATCTTATGGGCTTCATATTTATCTAAACAGTGTAACCACATTTGATCAAAAGACCGTTGGTGTAAGAGGACATCCACGAGAGCATAGGAGAGAGCTATCTTCTTTATATGATGGGCTTGATTTATCTTGCGGTAGTTTTCCTCTAGTCAAGTAATCCATGAGTGGTTGCCTCCAATCTAGCTCCTCATCTTTATTAGCAACAGAAACCTCCCCTTCAAGAGAAAATATCTCGACGAGTTCAACATCAATAAGGGATAGGACTTGTCTATTTTGGACCCTTATTGGAATGGACTCATCTTTCGAACATGCCAATTCCTTGGAGAGTTTAGCCAAAGCATCTGCTACTATGTTCTCTCCTCGAAGAACTTTGTAGATGGTGACCTCAGGGATTTGGGCCAACAGCTTCATGATGTACTCATGGTAATGAAGAAGCTTAGGTTTTAGAACCTTGTAGGACCCAACAATCTAGTTGATAACCAATTGAGAATCCCCGTAGATGTTGATGCTCTTGACACAAACTCTAATGTTTAACTCCAGATTGACAATCAAAGACTCATACTTAGCTTCATTATTGGTGCATGGATTGTAGAGATAGTATGAGAATCTCATCACATCGTGATCTGGAGTTAAAAGAACTATTCTTACCCCTGCCTTTCCTGGTAGAGTAGATTGTGGATCTTCTCCTTTGTGAAAGGAAGTTGCACCATCAAAATACATCTCCCAATGATGATTGTCAACCTCCCCTAAGTTCATGATTTGCTCATCAGGGAGATCATCACTAAGTTGAGAATCAGTAGGCAATGGGTGTGCTGCTAAGAAATTTGCTAGAGCCTATCCTTTCACCGCACTGAGGGGTATGAATGTAATATCAAATTGTGAGAGAATCATGGACCAACTTGCCAACCATCGTGTCATGAGATACTACAGTGGATTGATTCTTGAAATCAAGTTCACCTTATGAGAAAGCTTATAGTGCCATAACTTTTGGGATGCAAAGATTAAAGCTAGGCAATATTTTTCAATAGGTGGGTTATTTATTTCAATAGGGATCAGATGATGACTGAGGTAATAGAGAGTGTTCTCCTTCCCTTCGTCATTAGTTTGGGCTAACAAAGCACCAAGGGAGTCATCCAATGTAGAAGTGAGGGATGAGAGCTCCGATGGGGTCGCTAGAACCGTGCTTCACCAAATACTGCTTGATGTCTTCAAAGGTATGTTGGCACTTATTATCTCACTTGAACTTGACATCCTTTTTAACAAGTGTTGAAAATGGCTTGCATCTTCCCAATAGATTAGAGGTAAAGCATCTTAGATACGCCAACCGCCCTTGGAATGATCTGAGTTGAGTTAAACTTTTAGGTGGTGGCATTTCTAAGATAGCTTTGATCTTTTCTAGATCTATCTATATTCCTCATTGTTGGAAAACAAACCCAAGGAATTTTCTTGAAACTACTCAGAATGCACACTTCAGGGGATTCATTTTGAGGTTATATTGCCTTAACCATTTGGAAACTATTCTCAAGTCAAAGAGATGATCTTCCTTTTCTTTACTTTTAACTACTAGATCATCAACATAGCACTCAACTTGATGATGAATGAGTTTGTTGAAGATCTAAGTCATGGCGCGGTATGTAGCACCAAAGATTTTAAGGAAAGGCATGACCTTATAATAATAGATTCTGATCAGGGTTCAAAAAGTAGTGTTTCTTTCATCCTCGGGGGCCATCTTGATTTATTTGTAGCTAGATGACCCATCCATGAAGGAGAATATTGCATGAGATGAAGCAATGTCTATCATTAATTCTGGTATAGGAAGAGGAAACTCATCCTTAGGACATGCCTTATTTAAGTCCCTAAAATCGATGCAAATGTGAATTTGGTCATTATTTTTCTTAACTGGCATGACATTACAACTGTAGGTATTTTTCTTCGCTAATGAAACCAGCATCGATCAGTTTCTTGACTTCATAAATGACCTGTTGTTCAATTTCTAATCGTATGCATCTAGGAGCTTGCTTGATAGGGTTAGCGTTAGTGTATTGCTAATTTATGGACTACTACATCAAGATATAATCCGGGCATCTCTTCATAACTTCATGCAAAGCAGTCCTTAAACTCAATCAATAGCCTAACTAAGTCAATGGTTTCTTCTTCATTTAATAGAGAACTGATGTATGTCAAGCGTGGATCTTCTTCTGTCCCGAGGTTGATTTCTTTGAAGCTTGTCAATAGTTGAATGGATTTCTTCAAATTCGAGGTGCATCTTTGATTTGAGATCATCCGATCATCTAAAGTTTCTAAACACACTTCTCATAAGAGTTAGTGTGGTTTGAGAAGAACCTATCGATGATTGATGAAGCATTGTCATCATCGGACCCACTATCAATCTAATCCTCGATCTTGATTTGCATCCGCTATTCCACATCTTCTTGAAATATTCTGACCTATGCTTTGATCATGAATAAGGAATCAAATCTTTCTTTGCATGATTAAGAACATAAGGTAAGTACCAATCAAAAAGTAATTCCATTAATTATTTATATGAATTATCCTCAAGTTCTACATCAGTTTCTGGACTTAAGGATGATGATCACATTAGGAATCTCTTCGGCTTGACATTCATGGAAGACTTAGGGACCTCCTTAACTACTAAACCTTTAACTTTCTGAGAGGAAAATGAGGTTAGAGCTAAAGCTTCCAACTGATGTCTGATAGTTTCACATAAACTTGATTCGAATACATTCATGCTTTGTTTGGAGGCTGATCTTCAATGTTATTTGGCTCGAGTGTCACCTCTAATGAAACCCACTGAGAGGGGTTGGTTGGTATGCTAATCACATGATACTCATCCTCTGAGCTAGATTCCAAGTCTATATGAATAGTAGGGGTACTCCTATGAACAGGAACATAACCCCGGTTGCCAACCAGGGGGTCTTCCACCTTGGAATAGCTTCTATATCTGCCTCTACCTTTGCTTGGTGGAGGTTGAGTTATCCTACTGATATGTTCGTATGGTGGAACAAACTGTGGATAAAATGTGACATGTGGCTCTACCTCTTCTTTGATGTCCTTTTCTTGTTCACTTGTATTTTTCTTTTTCTTTTCTTTTTCTTTTTCTTTTTCTTCTTTTCTTTTTGCTTCTTTTTCTTTTTTTTTTGTGTTTGAATTTTCACCAAGTTTATAAGGAAATGTGTTTTGAGGAAGATAGTAGGTCACACCTTCATATATCTCAATCTCTCTAATTAAAAATGGCTTTTCATCTCCTTTGACATAGTAGTCGATTCTATCAATTCTGAACTTGATGCACTGATGAAAGGAGGATAGAATCATCTTATTATGGTGTATCCAAGGCCTACCAAGGAAAGCAGTGAACGATATATTCAAAACAATTACATAGAACTTATCTTCAGTTTTCCAGTCACCTATTTCCAAAGGTAACACTATGGAGCCTAAAGCCCTCTCGCCTTGTTCATTGGATCCTCTCAATGTCATCCGGTCTCCTCGGAGTGTCAAGATGTTAATCTTCAAGTTGGCAAAGGTCTTTAGACTCATAATATTCACTAATGCATCTAGATCAACCAAAACCCTGGAAAGTTTGAATCTGCCCATATCCACTATGATGTAGAGGGGACGGTTGTGCTCCATGTCCCCCAATAGAAGGTCTTCGTATGTGAAAGTGATTCCCTGGGCTTCTTTTGCATAACGTGCCTCCTCTCTAATAGCGGTCAACTGAGCTAAGCATATCTCTGGATCAAGAAGAGCCTTGATTAATGATTCCCTCCTCTTTAGATAAGACAAGGCATCACATTTGCTTAACTTAGCTAGAAACTTTCTTAGGTGAGTGAAGACATTGTAATCAACTGATCCTCCATAAGCATATCCATGGGTAGAGCATCCTATTGAGGGGCTTCTTGCTCATTAGTACCAATAACTTATTTCCCCTTATCTTGAGGTGCTACCCTAGGAGGTAGAACCTTGCCACTATGGAGGTTAACTTCAGTGATCTCTTGTGGCAGGTTAGTGGAAGATTCTACCTGCTCGTGAGGCTCACCTATAGCTTCTCCTATAGGACCATCAGAATTGGATGATTCCAAGTCTATCTCAAGAGATGAACCCATATTATTCAAAGAAGGAAAGTCCATCTCTGAACTAGAAAGGGGAAGATCAAAGTTGTTATAATTAATTAGACTTAGAGAGTTTTCTAAAAGAGTAGAGTTAGACAACCCATCAAAAGTGACAGATATAATTTAAACTAGCTTTATTCCTCAATTTCTTAAATTTTGAAGTAGGTATATAGTAGAAATTTAGTAAAGTAAGTGGGGTGAGGGGTTGGATTCCCTCATCCACTGATACAAGATGTCTACTAGAAGAAGAGCTAGCTGAAATAGAAGTGTCGGCTAAAGTAGTAGCAACTGGAATGGAGGTCTTGGTGGTTGCACTACTTGCTATCCCGCAAGTATGTGCTGTCGCCGCAGAGCTCCCCTTTCCCTAAGTTGTCTTTGCCAACTTGCAAACCTTCCTTGATGTTGGAGGTTCGAGCTTCCTTAAGCACCTACAAGGAAAGTTTCTTGATTTTTAAAATAATCATTTTAGAGGTTCAGGATAAGGAGATATCCCAACCTTCTTTAGTTTTGAGAGGATCACATGTATCCCCAAGGATTACCCTAACAAAACTGAATGGTTATTCCACTAGGTATTCCTTTGGGATAATTATGGTGCTTGTCTTGTAGCTATGCTCAAGCCAGTCCTTGAATGTTAAGCAATCCTCTAAAACATGGCCTAGCATGCGGTGGTAGAGGAAAAAGTTAGAATCATTGCTCCTGCTTCCTTCCCTTCCTAGGCTGAAAAAATTTTTAAGAGGTTCTTAAAGATTTTCCTAACTACCTCCCTCTTAAATGAATAAGGTTTTTTTAGTTTATCCAAAATAGTATGGGGATGGTAGCTACACTGCGTATGTGTGTGGTGTGGTATGTAGGAAGAGGTGGCGAGGCTCTATGGTAGCCTGGGATATAGGTGGTAGGAGGTGGAAGTGATGGTCGTGGAGCACGGTCTCATGTTGATCTCGGCCGTTGTTTCCCCTTGTCCAACGTGATGGTAGCCAGTAGAGGAGGTGGAAGTGATGGCTGTGGAGCACGAGGTCTCTCATGCTGATCTCTAGCCAGTTGTTTCCCCTTGTCCAACAGTGCTACTAACCCTAGCTTCTTCTCATAAGCTTTCTATGGCTTTGGCTTTATTGACTGATCTTGAAAAGGTAACTATTTGGGCTCTCTTTGTAGACTACCCACCTTGTTGATTAGCTTCTCAAATATCTTGATGGTAAAACCTTTGAGCATGAAGGCGACCAGGCCATGAATATTCTCTAGTAGAATATCAATGGCATGTTGTTTAGACAGTTTAGTTCTCATTTCATACTCAAATTGCACCATCTAAGAATATAGTCAACGAGGGACTCATCGGGGTGTTATTGTGCTATAACGAGATCGCCCATAGTCACCCTTTGCTGAGCTCCAGCAAACCTCTTAATGAATAGTTGCTCCAACTCAGCAAAAGTCTTCACTAAACTATTAGGGAGTTTAGCATACTAATCAAAGGCTATGCCTGCTAAACTACTAATGAAAAGTCAGAATAGTAACGCATCACTGCCATCATCATTACAACAGCTGGCCCTGAAGTGTGCTATTTGCTGGCATGGGTTCTCGTTACCATCAAAGCTCTTGAAAGAAGGTGGCACAAAACCTTTAGGATATTGGATGGTATCAAATTCCTCTGGGAGGGTCTACCCTTTGGAACCGATGATCCTCCTCGAGCTTGCACCAACACTTCTCTTACTTGCTGCTCAACCATGAGTTTAATATCCTTTTCTTTTACGGAGGTACTATCCACTACCTTTCTATACAAGCTAGTGCTGCCCCCTCCACTGGAGGTGAAGTCTTGTCTTGATCCAAGATATGCAACAACTCAGGCTAACCAGTCTCTACAATAGTAGGATGCATTGCTGGGGCTTGATTCTAAAGTGTCAAAACTGCTATTAGTAAATCTTTAAGCCTCTTTCCCATCTTATCAATTTGTTCATCCTTTTGTTTAAGTTATTGAAGGAGGTGTTGGGTCGAGTAGGCTATATCATCCTACTCAGCCACAGCACCTTCCAAACCATGCTGATTCTGAAGGAGGGAACCCTTGGTGTCAACCATATGCACCTCTACTGAGTCCTCTAACATATCATCTTCATTAGGATCAAAGCAAATATTATCTTCCTCTAGATTAAACTGAGCATACACTAGAATTTCCTTCTTCTCAATAAGATACTGTGCTACAATATCATCTAGGGAGTGATCCAACTAAGCAGGAACAAATGATCATGGCTAACTGATAGTAGGATCGTGCTCATGAATAGAAATACATCTAACCTCCCCTGCCACTGAAGTACTGATCTTGTGAGGACTATGCTCACTAGAGGATAGATGATCATGGCTATCATCCGTTATGGGTGGAGTGCTACTCCTAGGAGGATTTATCACCATGGGGGCAACTAAACTATCTCCTCCTCCCTCTGCTATTGTTATCTCCATGATCTGTTGTAGTAGTGGTGGTGATGGTATGACTACAATGCTCCGTGGTCACCACTCCCTCTTCACAACAACTGAAGCAGGAGGTTGAGCAGAAGAGCTCGGCTTCACCTCAGTCGGCGGTGTAGATGGAATAGGATCTCTTAGCCATAGCCGAATCACTAGTGGGGTTCTCTTTTCCTTGGATGCTGCCTTCATGGCCTTTGATAGAACTATGGAAGATGGAACTTGTACTGGAGATGGTGGTCGGGGAGTTGAGCGGTGTGGCAGAGGCACTACCGACTCTCTCTGTGCAGGAGCTCCTCTCTTATGGTGGGTAGTACCCGTCAATACAATGTTGTTAGTATGATCGACGCGGGTAGCATGCCGATCAAAAAAGTCCACGAGGGCGGAGGCAGCTGACTATCTAGTGTACCTTCATCTCTCTCTACTAGTCACATGTACTGATACACAAGCCTCCCTAGCCCTCTCATACCTGGTATTCTCGCCTACGCTACGAGGGATGACTGATCGTTAATCACATTGGGCCCCGGACTCTAACCGTCCTTAAGCCCCACCAATTTGGCGTAGAACTAACCTAAGTCTGGCATACAACCTCCTCTTATCTCTGATAGGTGCCTCAAATTGAACTATAGGTGGAGGTAACACTGAGATCCTCCTAACATTCTCCTCTCTATCAGATCCAGGAAGAGGATGAAACTTATTTTGTGTGGGTAAAAGGGAAACTATCCTGGGTGTCTCCTCTACTACAAACTGAGAAATGGCCTCCATCTCTTTGGCTATGCGTACATGATGCCGCTTGATCTTGTGACAACAGTTGTGGTGTTGGGTATTATTGGGAGGAGCTGCATGCGAACTAGACCCTACCTTGTATGTAGGGGAGACTATCCCTGAACATAAGGGTAGCCTTCCCCTCAGAAGAAGTCAATGAGTGGGTGTTCTTGTCAGGGGTGGAACCACTTGCCTGCTTGGACGCAATTGTTGTTGGGAACTACGACCTTCCTCTTCAATGAGGGAAATTCTGAATCTTATGGTATCTCAACATGGATGATCGGCTTCTGCCCGGTCACCACACTCTCATGGTTGTGATGGTGGTCCTCTCACAAGTGATCCTAGCCCCTTCGAATCCTTAGCCAAAATGAATGAGATGGGCAAAGTCAGTATGTGGGAGGCTAGCCCGATCCAAGGCAAAATCCATCCCAAAAGGAAAAGTGATGACATACTTCTGAGCTTCCATTTAAACTGAACTGAACAGAACTAAAAGTTGACTGAAGCTGAGCTAAAATTTTGTAATTTCTGAAAATAAACTTAAATCAAATTTCTACTTTAATTTGTTTTTAGAATTTGAACCCACACTCAACAATTTGAATATGTTAAGTGGGGTTTTTTAATTTAGGAGAGAGATTTTAAATTTAGAATTGGAGAAGAGATTTTTGAATTTGGAATCCATTTTCAACAAATTTGTGTATGTTGGAATTAGGTTCAAATATTTTGAAGAGATTGATGCTTCCATTGGTTCATATTTGAATTTCATTTTTGATTGTTTGGCGACCCTTTATTTAACAAATTTGAGTATGTAAAAATAAAGGGTCAATTTATTTTTGTTTGGGATTGCTTATTTAGCAAATTTGGGTATGCTAAATGAGTTGTTTGAAAACAATTTTCTTCTTCTTTTTCTTGTTTGTGAATCATGAGTGAATTATGTGTGAGTTTGAAAATAGAATCTTTACTTAGAAAATTTGTGTATACTAAATAAAGTCCAAATATTTTCTTTTATTTTCATTTTTGAAAAGAGGATCTTTACATAGCAAATTTGGGTATGCTAAAATAAAGTCCAATTATGTTTGATTTTTTATTTTGAAAAATGAAACTTTTACTTAGCAAATTTGGGTATGCTAAATCAAGAATCCAAATGTATTTAATTTTTTATTTTTGAAAAATGAAAATTTTACTTGGCAAATTTGGGTATGTTAAATAAAGGATTCAAATGTGTTTGATTTTTTATATTTGAAAAATTAAACCTTTACTTAGCAAATTTGGGTATGCTAAGTAAAGAATCCACATGTGTTTGCTTTTTATGATTTTGAAAAGATGATATTTACTTATCAAATTTAAGTATGCTAAATAAAGAATCCAAATGTGTTTGAATTTTGATTTTTTTTTTTTTATTAAAAGAGAATCTTTACTTAGAAAATTTGGGTATGCTAAATGAAGGATCCAAATGTGTTTTGATTTTTGATTTTTTTTATCTTTTTTGAAAAGAGGATCTTTACTTAGAAAAATTGGGTATGCTAAATTAAGAATCCAAATGTATTTAATTTTTGATTTTTGAAAAAAGAAACTTTTACTTAGCAAATTTGGGTATGCTAAATAAAGGATTAAAATGTGTTTGATTTTTGATTTTTGAAAAATGAAACCTTTACTTAACAAATTTGGGTATGTTAAATAAAGGATTCAAATGTATTTAATTTTTATGATTTTGATTTTGAAAAGAGGATCTTCACTTAGCAAATTTGGGTATGCTAAATGAAGGATCCAAATGTATTTTGATTTTTTATTTTTGAAAAGAGGATCTTTACTTAGTAAATTTGGGTATGCTAAATGAAAGATCCAAATGTGTTTTTAGTTTTGATGTTTTCATTTTTGAAAAAAGAGGATCTTTACTTAGAAAATTTGGGTATGCTAAAATGAAGTCCAATTGTATTTTATTTTTTGATTTTTGAAAAATGAAACCTTTACTTAGCAAATTTGGGTATGCTAAATAAAGGATTCAAATGTATTTGATTTTTAGGATTTTGATTTTAAATAGAGGATCTTCACTTAGCAAATTTGTGTATTCTAAATGAAGGATCCAAATGTATTTTTGGTTTTGATGTTTTGATTTTTGAAAAGAGGGATCTTTACTTAAAAAATTTGGGTATGTTAAATAAAAGATCTAATTGTATTTTTAGTTTTGATGTTTTGATTTTTTTTTTTTTTTTGAACAAAGGAATTTTTATTTAGCAAATTTGGGTATGCTAAATAAAAGATCCAAATTTATTTTGAAAAATGGAACTCTCATTTGACAATTTTGGGTATGTCAAAGGGGAGTCAATTATGTTTTATTTTTCAAAGATGAGATTTTTTGTGTCTGATTATTATTTTTTGGAAAGAAAGAAATTCTAACTTAACACATGTGGAATGTTTTGAGTGGAATTTCAAATGATTTTATTTTATTTGAAAATAAAACCTCCATCCAACATATTTGAATATATTAAATGAAGAGGCTTATTTTCAAATTTGTACTTTTTGAAAAGAAAGAAATTCCAACTTCAACATATGTGAGATATGTTGAAATAGAATTACAATCTTATGATATAATTTTATTTGGAAATGAAATATTCTTTCAATAAATTTGGGTATATTGAAAGAGGATGTTCATTTTCAAATATGTGTTTTTTGAAATGAGGATTTTTGATTTTATTTTTGAAATGAAATCTTCATTCAATAAATTAAATGAGGATGTTCATTTGTGCTTATTGAAAAGATGATTGTTGATTTTATTTTTGAAATGAAATCTTCATTCATCAAATTGAATGAGGATGTTCATTTGAGATTTTTGAAAAGATTATTGTTGGTTTTATTTTTGGAAAGATGAATGTTGATTTTATTTTTTTTAATGATGATTGTCAATTTTACTTTTGAATAGACGATTGTTAATTTTTGTTTTTTTAAAAAATGATGATTGTTGATTTTGTTTTTGAAAAGATGATTGTAGATTTTTTTTAAAATGAAATCTTCATTCAAAAAATTTGGGTATATTGAATGAGGATGTACATTTTTGGTTTTTGAAAAGATGATTGTTGATTTTTTTTTAAAAGATTATTGTTGATTTTGTTTTTGAAAAGACGATTATTGATTTTATTTGTTGAAAGATGATTGTTGATTTTATTTTTGAAATGACTATTGATTTTATTTTTTGAAAAAATGATTGTTGATTTTTTTTTTGAAAAGATGATTGTTGATTTATTTTTTGAAAAGATGATCGTTGATTTTATTTCTAAAATGAAATCTTCATTCAATAAATTCAATGATGATGTTCATTTGTGCTTTTTGAAAAGATGATTGTTGATTTTGTTTTTAAAAAGATGATTATTGATTTTATTTTTTGAAAAGATGACTTTGGATTTTTTTTGTTTTTTTGAAAGGATGATTGTTGATTTTGTTTTAAAAGATGATTATTGATTTTGTTTTTGAAAAGAAATCTTCATTCAATAAATTTGGGTATATTGAATGAGGATCTTTTATTTGTGCTTTTTGAAAAGATGATTTTGGATTTTTTTTTTTTTTTTTGAAAAGATCCTACATGTAACAATCTTGAATATTGTTACATGAGGTTGAATTATGAAAATTCTTGTGCAATTATTTTATTATGTGTATTTTGGAAAAGTGCTTTTTGGAAAGTTTTGTCTTTGTAAAGGATTTATTTTTCTTTATTTTTGGAATGAACCTTTCCTTATCATGGAAATGGTAAAGAGGAAGGTCTTTAGTTATTTCTGCTTTATTAAAATTTATTTTCACATATTGGGGGACCCAATAGGGGTTTTAAGACCTTCATGGAGTGAGGTCTTAAAACCTAAAGGATATAGGCTAGCTTAGCTTAAGGATGAAATAAACTAAGTGCCAATGGAAAAGAAGGATAATCTCGAACTAATAT
The DNA here is from genome assembly GCA_021442155.1 of Cymbidium sinense. NCBI lineage: Eukaryota > Viridiplantae > Streptophyta > Magnoliopsida > Asparagales > Orchidaceae > Cymbidium > Cymbidium sinense. The sequence continues at coordinate 20,271,071 of CM038221.1, read as the reverse complement.
GAAATACAAATCCACTATTGATACTTGGAGACAACGATCATTTACCAAAGATGGAGAGAGGAACCATCCCCAGTGGAGTCACCAGAAAAATCTGTGGTGAAATATTTTCATCTTCATCTATCATGAAAAATAAATGAAAACAAAAATACACGCTTTGTTGGACACCACGTAGATCCACAGATATTCTTATTAGGGTGATTGGGTATGACATTGAGGAATGATGTACTATCTTAAGAGAAAGAAGTCAACATCCTACAATGAACCTAATCACCTAATAAGGACTCCTAAGGACAATGGGTCCTCGGATATACTAGAGATTCTTCCTTTACTATACATGGAAAAGTAAAGCAGGGTTTATTTTAAACTGGGTTCATTAAGTTCCCTATAGAGGCAAGCCCCCATAGTTAATTACATCTTAAGGAATGAGATTCCTTAAGAATACTCTTGATTAAGATAAATGATTATTGTCTCCAAAGATTTCAAAGATAGGACTATCAACAAATTGGTTATTTTTAGAAGATCAAATGGGATTGATCAAAAAGAGAGAGTTATTATCGAAACCAAAGGGAGATGAGTAGGGGATGCTTACGATACTAAGAATCCTAGTAAGCATCCCAGCTATCCTACGGTTGGGCTTTATATTTTTAAAATTTGAAGAGAGTTAATTATTTGAGTTGAATTTTTATTTAAAATCTTGGGCTTATAATTCCACAACACAAGATCATGGAAATGTCGAAGAGGTGAGGATTTATGCTTGTAGCCCACAAAGGGAAACAATAACCTTAGAACCTAAATCTAGGGAGATTTAGCGAGGGCCAAGGCATGACCTAAATCAAAGGAAAAAATGGGCATATGGTTTACCTCCACAAGAGAGGATAAACCACCTGACTATTGGACTTACAACTGCCTAGGGGTGGCTGTCAACTAACTTCTCATATAACTTTAAATACATGTAGGTAAGTCTTATGCATTATAAGATAGTTAGGCAATTATTTATTTAGAAAGGGACTAAGTTCTTAAACACTCTCCCTAAGAGACTAAATCATGTAGGGCATGAATAATGACTTAAATCTAATGCAAATTTTATGTTCCATTTTATTTTTATGTTTGGACAATTCATTTGACACATGCTATGGGATTCATATGCCTAAAGCATGAGAAATTGGTTATGGGCCAAAAGCAGCAAGAAGGAGGTGTGTTTCCACCATGGCTCTCAAAGGTCAAGCCATGTTCTCTAGCAAAGTTGGAAGCCCTCCATAAGCAAAAGTGAAGCAAGATTTTTTAATGCATGATGTGAGACATATAACATCCAGCTAAGATGTTGCTAAATCTTTTATTTCTTGATTTATGTCCTAAGATTTAGGTGAGGTTATGAGTTGTTAATTTTTAAATTTGAGTTGATTAATTAGATAGAAGATTTATTTTTTCCAAAGAGCCTAATCGCATCCAGGCCATTCATCAAAGCAAGGAAGAAACTAGAAAATTAAGTCATCTTAATGCACAAGCTAAACAAACATCAAATAATTTTATAAAGCTAGCGTAAAAGAATAAAAGGCCAATGTGGTCGGGTACCACCACACAACTCGAAAAAAAATGTGAGTAGCCATGCTCTACCCTTATACAACCCAGATTATAAATGAATAATTATATTTTTAGAAAGAATTCTTGTTATGAGGGTCTTCATTCTTCATTCTTCATTTCTTCTTTTCTTCATCTCTTTCTTCATTTCTTTCTTTGCTTCTTTTGGTTAGTTGAGATATGGTTGCTCTAATGGCTTCACATGGTGCATAAGATATCATCTTATGACCAATGTTGATCCTAATCCCCCATAACAATCAATCCAAATTTTAATTGCAAAATTACATAAAAATGGGAAAAGTAAATCTAACTAAACCTGCAAAGCAGAGATTAGCTAAACATACCACACAACCCAAGCATGTATATGAATAATTTGGACTTAGCACCCCACACATGGGTAACCAAGTCCACATATCCTAGTTTAGATTATGCTAAGGGGTATAAGCAACCTACACAGTAAAAGCATTTATATTTTTATTACAATGCTCCTTAAGTACAATCCCCTACAGAAGATAATGATTTGACTAAAATCATCCTATCATCCAGTCTACGCACATGCACCCTAACATCCAGTCTTAAATATTACATCAAAAAACAAAATCAGGCAACAAACCATGCTCCACCCTAACATAGAGCTAGAAATGGTGACTTAGCCTAATGTGTGTGTCATTTAAGGCTCGTGTGGCATGTCTTAGCTAGGCTTTAAGGTTGAAATTTTCTAAGTGTGAACTATTCAACTTAGCGGGTGGTTTCATTTAAGTGGTTTAGTTGATTTATTAATTTTATTTGATGATTTGATTTGGTGTGAATGAACCTACACTTAATTACTAAGTGTTGTAAGGAGAAGAAAAGAGAAGAGAACTTCTCTTTCATCCGTACCTTAAGCAACTTCTAAGGTAAATTCATTAATGATTTTTCTTTGGTGAATGTTTTAATATGTATTTTAATAAATCCTAAATTTAGATTTGCTCTAAATAAATCTATTCAATAAGAAAGGCATTTTAAGATTAATTAAGATGAATTACTATCACAAAATGCACAACCATTTATTTCTTTCCAACATTTATACCATGCATATGAAATGATCCTAAGCATAGCCATACTTGTAAATGCAAATCTTAGCACACCTTAATGATGAATGCAAAGAGATATTGTTTAGGAAAATTTGGATATTCCATAAATGCATGATTTTGTTATGTAGAAAAGAGAGGGATTCTTTTATCCATTAATCAAATGCACAGTCACAAGTATGAAAGACATAAGTGAGTACGGTGTCATTATTTTCTACACCATGGCTATAAGATACAAGACCTTCTTAGGGCTACTTAAAGCTTCGCAACCCTAGGATGTCTAGACTAACATACCACTTTTCTTAAATACATGTGCATGTACAAAAAAGAATATAAATGGATGAAGAATCATGCAAAAGATTTTTGTTTATTTATTTGATTTTGGTTGTATCATTTACATGTGTAATGTGAGGATCCTTCTTAAGTCATAACATAGTAGTATATAGGAATAGATTTAAGCAAGTGTTATGTTCTTTTCAAATGAACTATACACTTTGCAAATCCTATACAAACCCATGTTAAGAAAAGAGAAGAAAATCACATAACACATTTTGTGTTATAATCACATGCAATCTTGTGAGTATTTATAAGTAGCATACCTTCATTTATAATCTTTGATTTATATGTTTTGAAAATATTTTTTGATTTAATAGTGATAATATCCACTCATATTCTTACTTTAGCCAAAGCATGCAATTTGACATAAAGGAAATATTTCATCTTAATTGATTTTTTAAAAAGATATGAATGCATGATTTCATATGGCATACAATATTTAGCATGCTTGGAAAGAAATAAAGTGATATAAGCATGTAACTTCCTTCACCCTAATTAATTCCAAAAGACAATCTTATAAAATAAGATCATTTAATGTGAATCAAAATTCCTTAAAGAGATTTTTTTATTTCATTTTTTGGATCTGATTTAAAAATGATTTGAAAGAAAGATTTTCTGGTCCTAACCCATTTCCCCCATGTGTGAATTGATTTAGTTTAATTTTTAGAATAATTAGATTGATTTTCTATTTTGTTTAAGTTAAGGTGTGAATTAAGTCCATTAATTACCCCTTACCTACACCACTTTAACATAATTAACCTAACAATTATGAGCCAACATATGATATGCAATCACATGGAATTTAAATTAGTAATGCACCTAAGAAAGAAAGGGGTCTAATGCAATTGGCTCACAATTATTGATTAATTAAGCTAAGGGTTTTCATTAAGTACTTTCATAACTCTCCCACAAAGATGAATTTGATATGGTTTCCTTAAATGTTTTGAACACCTAAAGATCTACCCAGCAAGAGATTGATTAAGTTCAGATTGATTTTGAAAGTTTGATTAAGCTAATTAACTAGATCATTAGTGAATCAATCCTTAATTATGTTTGGATTAAGGAAGAAATGGGGTTTAGGGAATAACTTAAGGAAAATATCCCAAACCCATTCCATAAACCTCCCCCTTACTTAAATAATGTTTAATTATCTCAATTAAATGATTAAACCACTGTTCACATGCTTAATTACTCTTAATTAAATTAAGGGGATGATTAAGAATTTATTAATTGATTTTTGTAATTAACTCATTAATAAATCCTAATAAAATTAGGAGAGGTAGAAGTCATCCCACTAAATATGTCTAAGAAATTTAAAATTAATTAATGAAGTAATTAGTGAGTAATTAATATAATTAAATTTTTAATTTAACCCTAATTAGGGAAAATCTACTATTCAAAATTAATTAGTTGGATTCTCCTCTAAATTATATTTAAAATGAACTTGAGTTTGTATTTTTTTTTTTTTTGGATTTTTCTACATTTAATTATGAATTTATAAAGTTTCTATGATGAATGGGTGATTAAATAGCCTAATTAAATAACTAATCATGTTGGTGCCACGTGGGCTGCTGACGCGGCATGCGCTTTCCACATGGTACAATAGGATTGATTATTTAAGTTGTCATACCGCATTGCATCAGCCGTCAGCGCTATGTGCTTGCCCCTAGGCCGTCTGATCAAGGATCGGATGGCTAGGATCAAACCCGTGGTTATAAAGAATTAAATCAGCAGATTTAGCATGTTTTAATCAGGGTCGTCCATCCAAAACATGTGGGATGGATGGCCCATGATTCATCCCTGCCTAAGCCTGCAGGAGACGGAGATTGTCCGTCCTCCATGGCTTGATCCGATGTCGTTTGAGCTCGGTTTAGGTTGAGATTCAACCCACACCATCTAGAAGCATAAGGAAGAACATCCAATAGTTGAATTCTATTAGGGTGATAATTCCCTTCATAAAAGACAAAGAAATTTTCAACTTAAGCTCAGTTTTGAGTCATACCTCACTAAAGGCTATCACAAACGCTTCCAACAGAGGAGGTAGCTTCGTCTAGTTGAGATGAAGCTCTGTTGATGGTTTTAAGCTTCAATTTGAAGTAGATCTCCTAATTAGCCAAACTCCCCTTCAATGGCTTGCGGCTTCGATCGAACTCCACCTTCCCATGGCTTGCAGACTTGGGAAAAGATTTGGGTAAGCTCGACTTAGTGCCTAGATGGTGCTTGCAAGTGCAATTGAGGTTTGATTGAGGATTGAGTGAAGTGGAAATTTCTCCCACCTCCCCTATTTCGGCTTTAGCAAAATCGAGAGAGGGAAATTAGAGAGAGCTTAGAAATGCTAAGGGAACTTTATGAATGCTTACTTTCGATCCTCTGAGCTCAATCGAATGCAAGGAAGTTAGTTTGAGTGGGAATGAGGGGGGAATATATCTCCCCTACTTGGATCAGACGGTCAAAGCTTATTCTTCCATTTTTGATCAATTGCTTTGATTGAATGAGTTATTTTGGTTGTTAGGAGTGCCATGTGCTTCCGTTTAGGCAAAGGAGTGGAATGGATGAGGTGCACATGTGTTAATTGAGAGTGGGAGGTGATCTAAGTGGAGAATTTTGATTGGAGGGGTTAGTTTGGCCTTGGGTTGGGTCATGGCTAACCTAAACCCATTGGGTCATGTTCACTACCCTCCTTAGTGTCCATGTGGTCCACTAGGAGGATGCCAAGTGGGCATGAAAAGGAATTGGCCAAATTTCAAGTGAATTTAGCCATAGGTCACCCTTTGACTCAAGCGTAAAATGGCTATTTGGTCTTGATTTTGATTTGCATGGATTTGAGATGTTCAAAAATAGGTTGGCTCAAATTTCAATGAATTTGGAGTTGATTTGATATGATTTGGCACAAGTTGACCAATTTAGGTCAAATTGGGTCAAACCATGGGTTGGGTTGAGTTCATCTGACCATTTGAAGTGTTTTGGTATCATTGGTTTGGTTCAATTTAGTTTATATTTGGTTTTGGTTCATTTTAGTTCACTTAGGTCAAATGGGTCAAGTTGATCAATTTTACCCATTTGACCCAATTGGGCTAGGTCATGGGTTGGTTTAGGCTTGGTTGATCATTTGAAAAGTTTTGTAAGCTTTGGTTTCAATCAATTTTGATTTAGTTTGAATTCAAATTGATGTGACCTTTTAGGTCAAGTTGGGTTCAAGGTCAATTGGGCTAGGTTGGGTCTAATTGCCAATTTAAGCTTTGGTCAAATTTAACAAGTGATTTAGAATGAATTTGACCCATTGGTTGCAATCAATTTGGCTTAGATCAAGATTTGACACATTTTGACTTTTTTGGTCAAAGTTGGGTCAACTTAGGACAAGTGGCCAACTTGGTTAGGTTTGGGTCAATTGATGGCTTGATCATGTTCAATCATGGATGATGAATTGGTTTAGATCAATGGTTTCAATCAAGTTGGCCTATGGTGAATTTTGGCTAGTTTGGGTTTCATTTGGGCTAAGTGTTAACTTGGTCAAAGGCTAGGTTTGACTTGGTTCTGACCCAATTTGAGTGATTGATCATCCTAGGGTGATTGTTGCTCATAATGTGAGGCTTTGATGGGCTTAGTTCAATCCAATTTGGGTTGGATTAGAATCTGGCTCAAAATGGTCATTTATGTCACTTTGGGTCAAGTGAGCCTATGTGGGTCAATTGGCTTGATCAAGGCTTGATTCAAGTTTGGTTGAATTCACATATGGACTTATGATTTAAATATAAATCCAATTGCAAATGATTTTGAGTTAATTGGGTTTTGATTCATTTGACAATTTCAAGTTCAAAAGATGAACATGAGTTTGATTTGGGCTTGAGTTTTGAATTTCGTTTTGGCTATTTGAATTTATATTTCATTTATATTCATGAATATAAATGGGTTATGAGAAAATCTTTTGAATTTAAAGTAAGGATTTGGTTCAAGTTATAGGGTAGATAAGTTTTCTTAACATCCCTAAGGCATAACCTCTTCATATGGCTCATTCTTCTAAGTCTCTAGGGTTAGGTTAAGTGTTCGCCTAATCACTAGAAGTGTCTTAAGACTAATGAACTCATAGTGTCTAAGAGGAGTCCTATGTCTAAGATGAAGAAGTTGAAAGGTCACTCCAAAAGTGAGGTCAACACCTCCCCTATTTCAGCTTTGAAGAAAATCGAGAAGGAGAAAATGGAGGGGGCTTGGGAATGCTTGCCAAGGCTTGGAGAAGCTTGCTCTTGATTCCTAGGGCTCAATCGACTTCAGTGTGTGTGGTTTGAGTTGGAATGAGGGGGAGTATATCTCCCCCTCCTTGGATCGAATTATCGAGACTAACTTTGCCATTTTTCATTAATTTCTCTGATTGATTTGTTTATTTTTGCTGTTAGGGACTCCAAGTGGTTTGTTTTAGACATATGAGTGGAGGAGAGGGAGTGCACATGTGCTAGGGTGAGTGTATGTAGTGGTCCAAGTGGAGAATTCCCATTGGAGGGGTCAATTTGGCCTTGGGTTGGGTCATGGCTGACCCAAACCCATTGTGTCATATCCACAACCCTCCTTGGTGTCCATGTGGACCACTAGGAAGATGTCATGTGGCCATGAGAAGGAATTGGCCAAATTCTAAGTGAATTTGGCCAAAGGTTACCCTTTGACCTAAAGGTAAAATGGTCATTTGGCATTGATTTTGATTTGGGTAGATTTGAAATGATTTAAAAGTAGGTTGGGCCAAATTTTAAGTGATTTGGAGTTCATTTGGTTTGAATTGGTTCAATTTGACCCATTTAGGTCAAGTTGGGTCAATTTGGGTTAGGTTGACCTATTGGTCAAATTGAGTAAAACCAAGGGTCAAGTTCAAATGATCATTTGGAGCCATGGGTATCATTGGTTTGGTTCAATTATATTTGATTTCATTTAGGTTCATTTAGGTCAAATGGGTCAAGTTGACCAATTTGACCCATTTGACCCAATTGGGTTAGGTCATGGGTTGGTTTAGGCTTTGTTGATAATTTGAAATATATTTGGTTTCAATCAATTTTGGTTTGGTTTGATTTCAATTTGATTTGACCTTATAGGTCAAGTTGGGTTCATGGTAAATTGGGCTAGGTTGGGTCTAGTTGGCCAATCAAGCTTTCAAAGCAGTGATTTAGAATGAATTTGACCCATTGGTTACAATTAATTTGGCTTAGATCAATATTTGACCCATTTTGACTTTTTAGGTCAATTTGGGTCAACTTGGGTCAAGTGGCCAATTTGGCTTAGTTTGGCTTAATTTATGACTTAATCAAGTTCAATCATTAGTTATGAATTGGTTTAGATCAATGGTTTCAATCAATTTGGCTTAAAGTGGATTTTGGCTTGTTTAGGTTTCATTTGGGTTAAGTGTTGACTTGGTCAAATGCTAGGTTGACTTAGTTTGACCCAATTTGAGTGATTGATCATCATAGGATGATTGTTGCTCATAATGTGAGGCTTAGATGGGCTTAGTTCAATTCCATTTTCATTGGATTAGAGTTTGGCTCAAAAAGGTGCTTTAGGCCACTTCGAGTCAAGTGAGCCTAAATGGGTCAATTGACTTGATCAAGGCTTGATTCCACTTTGGTTGAACTCACATATAGACTTATGATTGAAATATAAATCTAATTTCAAGTGATTTGGAGTCAAATGGGTTATGATTCATTTGGCAATTTCAAGTTCAAAGGATGAACATGGGTTTGATTTTGATTAGTTTGATTTTGGTTTGGTGATTGAAGTTTATGTTTATATTTGGGCATGTGATTGAATGATTGATTGTTTGAAGAGAAAATCCAAGGATTTGGATTGATTTAGGAATGATTTGGCTAGGTTCAAGAATTTGACTTGAAAGAGCATAAGTTGGGTTTTGGTTAGATTTGGATTTGAGGTTTGGATTTTGGTTATTTGAATTTATATTTTATTTATATTTGTGAATATAAATGAAGATATAAATGGGTTATGAGAAAATATTTTGAGTTTGGGGTGATTTGGATTTGATTTAAGCTAAGTCCATAAGATGGAATCAAAAGGGCTTAGGAAAGATTTTGGATTTGAAATTGATCATGGGTTTCAATCATTTGATTTGGAATTGATTCATGATTTGGATTTTGGAATTGATTTGATGATTCGAGAATATCAATTGAATTGGAATTGATTTAAGTTTTGATTTTAATTTGACGTTGATTTGAATTTGAAGTTTGACTTGAAAGAAGGAAGTAAGGATTGGGTTTAAGCTATAGGGTAGGTATGTTTTCCTAATACCCCTAAGGCATAACCTATTCTTATGGATACCTCTTCTAAGTCTCTAGGGTTAGGATAAGTGTTAACCTAATCACTAAAAGTGTCTTAAGACTAAGAAACTTTTACTATTTAGAGGAGTCATATGTCTAAGATAGAGAAGTTGAATGCTCACGCCAAAAGTGAGGTCAACAGATGTATAAACTATACACCCATTCGCATCCAGACATATGTAAATTTGTATGCATGAATCATAGGAAAGAGAGCATTAATTTATATGTAACACATGCTAATCATATAGATGATTATATAATGCATGTATTCTTGATAAAAGAAAAAGGTTCTAATTCCATAATTAAATACAAACTCACATGTATAAGAGACATAAGCAAATACGTGTCATTGTTAACCAAGGTAGTGATGTATTCAAATGACCTCCTTCGGGCTACTTAAAGCCTCATATTCTTGGGATGTCCAAAATAAAAACTTACTTTTCTCAAATACATATGGATGTATGCATAAATAAAGGAAGGAAAACCATGCAAAGATTGTATTTTTATTTGATTGAAATATTTATGCATATGGATTAAAGTTCTATCTAAATTCTAATGTAGAAACACATGTAAATGATATCAAATAAGTATGTGTCATTGTTAACCAGGGAAGAGAGGTAATCAAATGACCTCCTTGGGGCTACCTAAAGCCTCATATTCCCAGAATGTCCAAACTATATACTTATCAACATTCAAATACATGTAAGACTACATATGAATTAAGAAAAAATAAATCTTTACTTCACATGTCTAAGCTATAAACACATGCGAACATATATATGTTCATAACTACTATCACCCTAACCAATGTAATTTATTTATAAACTTGGAAAATAATTTGGATTTATTAGTGATAATAGCCACACATATTATAAATTAATCCAACACATACAAGCTTACATAAAAGAAAACCATTTGATTTAATTAACTTTGAAAAGATGAATGCATGATTTCAAATGCCATACAATATTTATCATGATTGGGAAGGAATAAATGAACATAAACACATGATTTCATTCTATTAAATTATTTCCTAAGGACAATCATATCAAATAAAACTATTTAAAGCAAACAAAGCTTCTTTAATGTTATTTTTAATTTCATGACTTGATTTGATTGAAGGATATGAGGATGAGGTTTGTTGATCCTAAACCATTCTCATGTTTGTTAAGTAATTTGGTTTAATGAAATGTGATTAAGTTGTTTTTATGAGTTAATTAAGTTATAACATGCATTAAATCCATTAATTAACCCTTTCCTACATTACCTTAACGTAAATATCGAAATAATTATGAGTCAACATGATATGCACATGCATTGGAAATAAAATTAGCAATGATCGTAAGAAAGGAAAGGGACATAATGCAATTGGCTCTCAATTAATGGTTAATTAAACTAAGGAACTTAATTAAGTACTTTTATAAGGGCTAATTATAATTTCTTTATGATTTTCTTAGGTTGTTGAACACCTAAGGGTCTACCCAAGACTTAATTAATTAAAGTCTAACATGATTAATATTATAATTTAATCATTTAAATAATTTAAGTATTTAATTAAACCTTAGTTAGTTTGATTAATAGATTGAACCTAGGGGAAATGGGCTAAGGAGGAAGCCTTAACCTTATCCTATAGGTTTATTCACTATTAAACAACAATTAACTAATCAATTAATTAATTTTTTATTATTTAAGGGATTAATTAATAGTTAATTTACTTAAGAAAGTAATTAAAGCTTAATTAGTCAATTTTTCTAATTAATTAAGCAATAAATCTCAAGAAAAATATGGGTGGCAGAGGTCATCCCATTAAATTAACCCACAGAGTTTAGGATTAATTACTTGATTAATTAAAAGGGAATTAAGTTAGATTATTTTATAATTAAATCTTAATTAAGTCATAATTACTATTCAAAATTAATAAAGAATTTTTTTAATAAATTTTTCTCTGAAATACCTTCAAAATGAGTATTTATTTATATTTTTTTATTTTTCTGCAATTAGTTATGATTTTTAGAAATTTTATCCATAAAATACATTAATTAGGCCTAATTAACCCTTAATCCCATCGATGCCACATGGTGCGGTTTCCACATGGTGTCGCGGGATTGATTATTAAAAATAATCCTAGTCAGCGATTACGTGGCGGCGGCAGATGCGCTTTCTCATGCACCCATCATTATTATCATGTGGAATGGATGGTGTGTGATCTATCATCACGCTGAGTGAGGGAGAATGGAGTCCATCCACCATTGCTTGCATGATCCGAGCTCACTCGAGCTTGAATCAAATCCAAATGGATTCCACACCTTTATGGAAAGGATCCAAAAGGATCCAACGGCTAAGATCACGTGAGATGAAAGTTTTCTTCAAAAAGCTCTTACTCATTTTCATCCAAAGGTTAATTTTAATGGCATACCTTATCAGAGCTTAAGACCGATGGAAATATCGATTGAAGAAGCTTCGTCTAGTGGAGATGAAGCCCTACTGATCAACACGAGCTCCAATTTGAGGTGATTTGCTCGGAAGGCCAATACCCGAAGCGTAAGAGGCTGGCATTGATCGAAATCCACCCTCCGATCATTGGGAAGCTTGAGAAATGATTCATTCTTGCTCGACTAGCTTCAAAGATGTTGTGTGTAAATTTAATTGCACTTTGTTGAGCCTTGAGATAGGAGTGAATGGGGGGTGCCCTATTTTGGCTTGAAGAAAATCGAGAAATGGGAATGAGGAACAAGCTTGGGAGCTTGGTAAATGGCTCTGGCGACTTGTCTCAGATAGCTAGGGCTCTAAGGAATGAATTTTGTCTGTGTTTGAGTGAAAATGATGGGGTGTATACCCCTTCCTCCTGATCGAATGACTTAGCCTAGTTTGGATTTTTGTGATCATTTGATCACCTAAGGGAGTCATGGATGATAGGGAGGTCATGAGTTTGCTCGATTTAGTTGGGTGAAGGTGTGGAGGTGGCTTCCAAGGAGGGTAGTGGGTGTCCTTGGTGTTTCAAGTGTTCTTATGGGGGAGGTGAGGTGATTTCACCTCTCCTTGGTCATGGCATACCCAACCACCTTTCGATCAGGTTAGGAAATGTCCTAGGAGCCTAGGTGGACCAATGGGAGAGTGTCAAGTGGCCAAGGAATGGAAATGACCACTTATATGGGTGATTTTATCTCATATGATACCCTTGACCCAAAAGTAGTATGGCCATTTTTCATTATATTTGATTTGGATAGATTTGGAATGATTAAAAGTGGGTTGGGAAAATTTCATGTCATTTGGAGTTCATTTGGTTTGATTTGGCTCAATTTGACTCATTTGAGTCAAATTAGGTTAGGTTGGGTCAAATTGGATCAAACTAAGGGTTGGGTCAAGTTTATATGATCATTTAGGATGTATTGGTGTCATTAGCTTGATTTGGTTTGGCTTAGATTTGATTTTGGCTCAGGCTAAGTCCATAAGATAAAATTATTGGGCTTAGATTGATTTTGAGTTTGGATTTATTTGAATTTGGCTAGGACTAAGTCCATAAGATAAAATCATAGGGCTTAGGTTGATTTTGAGTTTGGATTTGGTCATGAGCTTCAATCATTTGGCTTGGAATTGGTTACAGATTTGGATTTGGTATTTGAATTGAATTTGAGGTTTTGTTATGTCTTAAGAAGGTGAACATGGATTGGATTTAGCTATAGGGTGGGTGGATCTCCCTAAGTCCTAGGGCATAACCTAATCCTATGGTTAACCCCTCTAAGTCTCTAAGCTTAGGTTAAGTGCTTGCCTAATTGCTAGAAGTGTCTTATGACTAAGGAAATCTTAGTGTTTAGAAGACTTCTAAGTCTAAGGAGAGGGGATTGAGAACTCACTCCAAAAGTTAGGTCAACCAAAGGACCCATAATAGGTGTGGTGTAACTGACAAGGCAAACCACACATATTAGCATTGACTAAGACGATCAACATTGTCCAAATGATTGCAAGTACTAACAAAAATGATCTATACCCTAACCTAAAAGGTAGATAGAATCACGATCTTAGTGCAAGGAAAATCAACTTATGCCAAGGGCATAAGGGAGCTAGAAGGATTTGGTTGAAGTTTTATGTCAAGGACATGAAGGAATATCTTCTTTGGGATCACACATACATTGGACATGACATGTGAGAGATTTATGTCGAGGGCATAAAAGGAGAAATCTGTTGGGGATTTAGTACATGAACCTTTCACTAGGGAAGCAGGTTTGAGCTATCCACTGGGGATATGGATTTGAGTTTTATTTTGACTATGATTTATGCGACGAAGATCCATTGGGGATAAGAATGTATAATCCACCAAGGATCAAGATCAAATTAATTTTAATTTATTTTATTTTAATTAGTGTGGAGGCATATTCGCTAATGATATGGACTTGAATCCACTAGGGATTGGAAATATGAACCTTCTACTATGGAAGTAGATTCGGGCTATCTACTAGGGATAAAGGTTTGATTTCACAGATTCACTTGAGGATGTATCCACTAGGGATAAAAGTTTAGTTGGATTTGTTTGATTTATTTGTTGATTTGGACTCCGCTGGAGAGATTGATTTAAATTTGATTTGATCAGTAATGGCTCCACTAGGGAGGATGGTTTTGAATTGAGGGTATATCCACTAGGGATGTGAACTCTATCAAATCGGATAGATTTTATTTATGAACCTTGTCCATGCGATGGACCCACTGAGAAGGGGCTATGTACATTGGCCTTTATCTGAATTACAATCAGGTAGGAGAAAGCGTGCTTGATTATCTTCCAAAGCAGCGAATCAGCTAGGGTGACTGTTGTAGCCAAGTAGAGCGACCTAGGGGTACTAAGAGAGTGCCGCTTGGGATCTTATCCCAACTCAAGAGTAGTTAAGATTAATTTCATTTGATTTATTTTAATTTAATTTGGTTTGTTTTCATTTGTTTTGATTTCATTTGATGGATCCTGTCGGTATGCGATGGACCACACTAAGAAGGGGCTATGTCGGCCTGGGCCTATCTCAATTTTATAGATCCAAAGGGGTAGTATACCGGTAAGGGTAGGACTATCCAACCTAAGGGGTGTCTTTTGATGTGCAACTGCTATGCTAGAGAGAAAGTGTAGCAGACTTACATCTTCCAAAGCAAAGAACAATTGTTAGGGTGACCTGTTGGTAGCATAACAAATAGAACCCAACCTAGGGCTGCTGTCAATGTGCAATGATCGTGCTGGAAAGAATGTATAGCAGACTTACATCTTAATGTAAGAACGACCGCCAGGGTGACCTGTTGGTGGCACAATGAGTCGAACCCAACTTAAGGGCGACTACTGAGAGTGTGCCATTGGGGACTTATCTCAACTCAAGAGTAGTCAAGTGATTCTTATAGAGAGTTTTGCTAACATTACCTTAAAGATAAGATGCCTGCTTGGGAAAGGTGTCGTTGGGGGGCGTTCTCCTAATCCACATGCGAATATATATTTTATTTGTTTATATGTTTGTGTAGACCCTGTTGGTGTGTGAGATAACACACTGAGAAGGGGCTATGTTGACCTTAACCTATCTTAGATTTATTGGACTAAGGGAGAATCTATGCATCCGTGAAGCAAAATCTCCAACCACAGGGGTGGTTAGCAGGAAAGGGGGACTGTCCAACCCAAGAGTAAATCCAGGTAGTGTTTAAATGGAGTTGCAAGGGACATGATCCAAGTAGAGTGCCCATAGGGGAGGTGGCACTAGGGGCGTTATCCTAGACCTTAAAGAAAAAAATGCATGTAGGTATATGGTAGCCAACATAAGGAGAAAGTGTAGTAGACTTGCATATACCATGAGTGGTGAATCCACCGGGTGAGTCACTGTCAGCATAGCGAACACCGACCAACCTAAGGTATCCATCAGTGTGCGACAATCAATCTAAGGAAAATGCATGTAATCTTATATCTCCCTAAAGTGGAATTGATCGTAGGGATAGCCTATTATCGGCTCGACAGGTGCTATCTAACCTAGGGCTGCTTGTTGGTGTGCAATAGCTGTGCTAGGAAGAAAACATAGCAGACTTACATCTTTCAAAGCAAGGAACAATCGCTCGGGTGACCCATTGTTGGCACAATAAGTTGACCCGACCTAAGGGCGACTACTACATAGGGAGTCACGAAGAAAGACTAGACCCATACTTGAAATAGTCAGGATGGAAGGAGTTGTTGGGGGACTTACCTTAATTCTCAGATATACTTTACCAAGTAAGTTCACAATGGCTAGTTTAAGAAGAAGGTGTAGCAGACTTACATCCTCTTAAATAAAGCCAACATGACGATAACTTACCAACCACGCAATAAGACCTACCATGCTAATAAGGCCCTCATCAGGTTAAATCGATCAAATCAAGAAAGAAAGCATAACAGACTTACATCCTCCTGAACAAGGGACCACTAGGGTGACGCATTAGCAAGGTAACACGTATGCCTGCCTTAGAGCAGCACTGAGTGAGTGTCACTAGGGGTGTCATCCCAACTCAAAGTTGCCTGAAATAAAAGATATGTTTTTGTTTTATGTGTTTGTGTGTAGTTTGTATTTGTGTTGTATTAAAGGAGATATGATGCTGCTTGGGTTCTCTTACTCCTACCCTAAACATAACGTGGTGGATTCATAAACAAAGATTTTTTCACTATGAAAGAGATTGAGTTTGAAATGAGATTTTTATTGATGATAATTATTTTCAAACATGATTTATGGATAACATTTCTTTAAGTAAAGCCCGTTGTTTGGGAGCATTGGGCGCTCTCCTTTATGATTAATAATCTGATAAGATCATCCTTGGTAGGCATTCTCTATGGAAAAATGGTCTTCCCAAGTGGGTTCAAACTTGCCACCTATCTTGCGATGAGCAATAATTGGTCTCCTTATAACTAAAATAAGCTCTCCTATTGAAAAGATCTAGGATGGACCAACTTGTTCTAAGCTTGAATCATTTTAGCTTTGTACAACTCGAGATTTTGGCATCCTCGTAGGCATCTCTCCTCCAAATCTTCAAGCTCTTCTAACTGCAACTTGGCGTTATGCTCCATTGTGATCTTGCTACCCACAGCTATCCTTAATGATGGGAGTTGGACCTCTAATGGTAGAATAACTATAGTCCCATACACTAAGTAGAAAGGATTAAACTGAGTTGGAGTTCTATATGTGATTTGGTAGGCCCACAAGGCTACAACTAACTGCTCATGTCACTATCACTTGTTATCGTCGGGTGTCTTCTTCAATATTTGAATGAGATTTTTACTAAAGGCTTCTGCCAAGCCATTTACCCTTGGGTAGTAGATGGTGGACTATCTCCAATCTATGTTGTGTCTCTAGGAAAATTTGTTGATCTTGGTGCTCTTAAATGTAGTACCATTATCAGATATAATTCATTGAGGCACCCCAAACCTATATACAATATAATTCCCATTGGAGCATGTCATGTGACATCTCCGGGATCACCTCTAAAAGTAGCGGTGTTATGATGAACTGATGACCTTTGGAAGAAGAAGGGTCATTCAGACCCACTATGTCAGTACCTCAACACTCGAATGGCTATTGACCTCACTTTTGGAGTGAGCTTTCAACTTCTCCATCTTAAACATAGGACTCCTCTAAACACTAAGAGTTTCTTAGTCTTAAGACACTTCTAGTGATTAGGTGAACACTTAACCTAAATCTAAAAACTTAGAAGAGTTAGCCATAGGAATAGGTTATGCCTTATGGGTATTAGGAAAACTTGTCTACCCTACAGCTTAAACCAAATCCTTACTTCCTTCTTTCAAATCAACTTCAAATTCAAATCAACTTCAAATTCAAATCAATTCCAAATCAAATCTTAAATCAATTTCAACTCAAATGATTTTTCTCAAATCATCAAATCAATTCCAAAATCCAAATTATAAAGCAATTCCAAATCAAATGATTGAAGTCCATGATCAATTCTAAATCCAAAATCTTTCCTAAGCCTTTTTGATTTCATCTTATGGACTTAGCTCAAGTCAAATCCAAATCACTCCAAACCCAAAAGATTTTCTCATAACCCATTTATATCTTCATTTATATTCACAAATATAAATGAGATATAAATTCAAATAACCAAAATCAATTTAAAAATCAAATTCAAATCTAACCAAAGTTCAATTTACCAAGTCAAATCCTTGAACTCCTTCAAACAAATCCAAATCACTCCGAGCTCAAAAGATTTTCTCATAATCCATTTATATTCTCATTTATATTTACAAATATAAATGAAATATAAATTCAAAAACTCAAATCCAATTTAAATCCAACTTATGCTCTTTCAAGTCAAATTATTGAACCTAGCCAAATCATTCCCAAATCAATCCAAACCCTTGGATTTTCTCTTCAAATAATCAATCATTCAAACACTTAGCCCAAATGAAACCTAAACTAGCCAAAATCTACTATAAGCCAAATTTATTGAAACCATTGATCTAAACTAATCCATAATCAATGATTGAACATGATCAAGCCATTAATTGAGTCAAACCAAGCCAAATTGGCCACTTAACCCAAGTTGACCCAAATTGACCTAAAAAGTTAAAATGGGTCAAATCTTGATCTAAGCCAAATTAATTACAACCGATGGGTTAAATTCATTCTTAATCACTTGTTGAACTTGACCAATGTTTCAATTGGCCAACTAGACCCAACCTACCCCAATTAACCATGAACCCAACTTGACCTAAAAGGTCAAATCAAATTGAAATCAAACCAAACCAAAACTAATTGAAACCAAAGCTTACAATATCTTTCCAATGATCAACCAAGCCTAAACCAACCCATGACTTAACCCAATTGGGTCAAATGGGTCAAATTGATCAACTTGACCCATTTGACCTAAGTGAACTCAAATGAACCAAAACCAAATATAAATCAAATTGAACCAAACCAATGATACCCATAGGCTCCAAATGATCATTTGAACTTGACCTAACCCATGGTTTGACCCAATTTGACCAATTGGTCAACCTATCCCAAATTGATCCATCTTGACTTAAATGGTGAAATTGAACCAATTCAAACCAAATGAACTCCAAATCACTTGAAATTTATCCCAACCTATTTTTGAATCATGTCAAATCTGCTCAAATTAGAATCAAGGCTAAATGACCATTTTTCCCTTAGGTCAAAGGGTAACTTATGTCCAAATTCACTTAGAATTTGGCCAATTCTTTCTCATGGCCACATGGCATCTTTCTAGTGGTCCACTTAAACACCAAGGGAGGTGGTGAACATGATCTGATGGGTTTGGGTCAGCCATGACCCAACCTAAGGCCAAATTGATCCTCCAATGTAAATTGGACACTTGGATCACCCCATACACTCACCTAACAAATGGGCACTCCCCCTCCTCCACTCCTCTGCCTAAAATGAATCACATGGAGTGCCTAACAGCCTAAACCAATCAGCCAATCTCCTCTATTGATCAAAAATGACAAGATTGCTCTTCTATGTCTGATCCAAGGAGGGGGAGATATACTCCCCCCTCATTCCAACTCAAATGACATGCACTGAATTCGATTGAGCTAGAGGAATCAAAAGCAAGCTTCTCCAAGCCTTAGCAAGCATTCCCGAGCTCTCCCCATTTTCTCCTTCTCGATTTTGCTTAAGCTAAAATAGGGGAGCTCAATCCAATTTTCAACTCATCCAATTCTCCACCAAACCCAAATTAAACTTGCAAGCACCATCAAGGGACCTAGTCGAGCTCAACCAAGGTATTTTCCAAGTCTCCAAGCCACGGGAAGCCTCA